>OY744523.1:94766793-94834293 GCA_963556195.1 Sepiola atlantica
TTTCCTTTTCTTTTTTTTCCAAATTTCATGTTTTCTTTCTTTCTTGCCTTTAACTTAATCAATCAACAAATAAATATTTTTTCTTTTCGTCCTTCTTTCTTTTATATTTTCTCTTCTTTTTCTCTTACTTTTTCCTTCTTTTTTCCTTTCATCTTTTTTCTTTATTTCTTTTTTCCTTTCTATTCTTCTCCAACGTTCACGTTTTCTTTCTATCTTACCTTAATTTAATCAATCAACCAATAAATATTTGTCCTCTTTGTCTTTATTTTATATTTTCTCTTCCTTCTTTCTCTGGTTGACAGAGTGCTCTTCCTCTAAGGTGTTGGCTTTTCAAATCCCACTTTCCAGACCTTATGTCTAATCTTCCCGCCGTGGGAGGCAGATAAATAAAACCTCTTCTTTTTCCTATCCGTTTTTCACCTTTCCTCTTCTTTTTACTTACTTCCTTGCTTTCATCCCCAACTTTAATCTCTTCCGTCTTTCTTTCCCCTTCCATCTAATATTTAAATCTTTTCTTTCTTTCCTTCTTTTGTGTTATAGATTTATTCAATCAATCTGTCTTTTTGTCTCTTATTTTCCTTTCCTCTCATTCCAACTTTAATCATTTCTTTTTTATCTTTCTTTTTTATTTCTAATCCTTTCCTTTACTTTTCACTTGCCCCATTTTTCTGTCTCCCATAAAACTAGCTTTTATCTCTTTCTTTCTCTTTTTCTTTCACGTTTTAACCATAATCAACTTCCCTCTCTCTTAACACGTATTTATATACTCTGCTAAAAATAATAATTATTCATTAATTTTAACGAAAGCTATATTAAATCAATCAATCTTTTTTATTTTAATTTTATTTCTGTCTCGTTTCTTTTTCAACTTTAATAATTTCTGTTTTGTCTTTACTTTTCTTTCTCGACCTTGCTTTTGCCTTTTCCTTCCCATAAAACTTGACCTTTTATCGCTTTCCTTCTTCCCTATTTTTCTTCGCGTTTTAACTTTAATCAAACTCTCCCCTCTCTCTCCACACGTATTTAGAAACTAGTAAAATGATAAATTTGCATCAATTTTTAACTTTTCCGAACACATTATTTTTGTTAAGTTTGTAAAGCAATGATCCAATTCTTCAATGGGTTCGCATAAATTCAAAATAATAAAAAAGAAGCTTCTGGTAGTGAGCCCCAACTAGGGAGCTTTAGGGAGTCTAGATTACCTCATAGTTATCATTACTCCCAGGTCCGCTCTGCCCTACAATGTTAGAATTTGTCAAGTTAAATACAATTTGTCATAAACGCAAGAATAAACTGACACAACTGCTGGAAATTCATTTTGCGTTTTGCTTAGCGATTCCTTCCAATTATTATCGGCTGCTTGCTATAAACTGCTTTGCAGCAACCTGATTGGTCAGTTTTTTTCCAGTTTTGTTTACAGCCTCGTTTTCGACTCGGCAGCTCTCGGGCGCTTCCGCGACCTGCCCGATCGCTGTGGCCAAGCAGTCACGGAAATTAGGCGCATTCTCGTGAGTAGTACCTTTTTTTTTTTTTGACATGGTGTTAGCCCCTACCCTATCTCGAAAATGGATCTTTCTCAGGCCTTTCTACCTTTTTACCTTTCATCCTATTTCTCAACCTTATCAACTGCTTATACCGTCGTGAGTATAATATAAAGCTCTATGCGGGGATAATGCTCCGATTTGCCATTTCCTGAATTACCATTACCTCCAGATTAACTATCAATCGTTTACAGAGTATTTATTTACAGCATATATGCCTAGAAAACAAATTAATCGGATGCAAAAACTATTTACAGTTTCTGCATAAAATGACCCAATAAATGGTTGATATGCTGTAAAATTCAACAATAACCAAACCAACAACAGTACTTGTAAAGAATGGGCACCCAGAATATGCCAGTTCTAATGGAGTCAGTTCCGAGTATTGGCGGATAATCTCGAGTCAGTTCCTGAAATGGTTGAAGCAGTTTACGATTTAAAAGCCGCTAAAAATGTAAAAAGGCAGACGACACTAAGCATGCGAAGGGTTAGATTAGGATTAGATTAAGGTTAGGGTAGGGAGAAAGTTAACAAAATTTAGCCCTAAAAAAACCCGAATACTGTTCAATAAATTTTCTTCAAAATAAAAAGAAAAGAACCCCCAAAAGAAGGTGGCTTTCAAATCGTAAACTGCTCCGGCAATTTCCGGGACTGACGCGAAATTTTCCGTCAATACTCGAAACTGACTCCATAAGAACATAGATCCTTTGAGTACCCATTCATTACAAATTACTCAACCAACCAACGGTGCATAAAATCATCTAATCTTAGAACGAATGAGAACTTAGCATATGCCAACAGGTGTCGCTGGTGAGTTTCTCTGTTCGACAGATGTTTTGTTGTATTTTTCATTTATAAAGAGAGACATTGCTTCTTAAACGCAGAGTTATTCAAGGCCGAATGACGTCAGCAACCTTTTCTTTTGAAAGACAGAGACTCCATTGACGAAGAAAGAATACGCGTTTGCTCCACCTGTCTGTATTATAATTACGTGTGTTGACGACGCCTATTTCGAGAAAAGTGTTTTCTGCATGACTGTCTTTCATATTGCAACCGTATCGAAATGGCAAACATGTTAATTATCCCCCAGCTGGGTGGTTAATTAAAGTCCTTCTTTTGAACTTACCAGCCCGATATTGTCGTCGAACCAAGTGCGAGGGTAAAATGGAGCTGGTGGTGTCTACACTCTATTAGTTGACCTGGAGAGCTTTACGGCGTTTAAGCTTTTTTTCTTCTTCTTTTTCTTCTTGGGCCGCTAGTGTAAAAAAAACGAGAAATGTTAGCACTTCATGGGTAAGATTGCAAGTGAGTAGAGTATAATGAAATAATATATGTGGAAAAAAGAGCGCAAGATAAAACAAACATATATGAAAGACAAAATAGTTGAAAAACAAAACACACTAAAAAAAAAAGCGTGATATATATATATATATATACATACAATAATATTTTTATAAATAAATATTAATTATTTAAATACCTACAGACATCGATATTTCATGCTAACGCAATCTTCAGTGTAGGAACTAATTCTCAACGGTCGGTAGGCGCGATATATATATATATATATATATATATATATATATATATATATATATATATATATATATATATATATATGAGAGACAGAGAGAGAGACAGAGAGGGATGTGGAAAATATATGTTTTTGCATATACTTTCTATTTCATTTATAGACCAACCTTTAACGGTAAAAACTCAGTTATTGTTATCATATAACAACCTAGCATTTATAAATACAAAAAAATATGCTACATTCCAATGACTAAGATTTGATTCACCTTACTGATAATCTTTTCAAAACAAAAACATCGGTACATTTACGGACTGTGTCGTCCACAGAAGAAGATCCGACATTTGTATGTCAATCCGGGTCATTCCTCTCTGAAACGCCTTAGAAAACAAAACGGTTAGCCTTCAGTAAACAAAACTAATAAATAAAAAAATACAACTCACATTGATTACCTCACCACCCAAGGAGACACTTAAAAATCGCTACCCAGAAAGAGCAGCCATCTTGTTTTTAGCGATTTCTAAGTATCTCCTTGCGGATAGATGTTCTTCTGTGAACGAAACGGTCTGTAAATGTACCGAGGTTTTTGTTTTGAAAAGATGATCAGTAAGATAAATAACATCTTGGTAACTAGAATATATATATATATATATATATATATATATATATATATATATATATATATATATATATATATACATATATATATATATATATATATATATATATATATATATATATATATATATATATATATATACAGGGTGGGCCAAAATAAGGGTCCTATCTTTAAATTTGAATAACTTGAATTTGAATAACTTCCACAAAATAAAAGTTAAACTCACCAAACTTTATGTGTGTGTAGACTGACCCTTCCGAGATTTTTTGAAATAAACAAAACAAATTTTAGCCGAAAAACACTTCTTAAAACTTACAAAAACTAAAGTATTGTTTTTTACACTGTTTTGAGTTTTTTAAGCAAAAATAATGTTTTCTAAATGAGAGTACGTTCCTTAGGGCTAATACGGCTCATGCTTGCTTCGGAAGGGGTCCTTTACTTATTCTAAAAAAAAATTTTTTTTTAAATCAATAAATAAAAAAGTTATGAATTTTAAAAAATAGGACCCTTATTTTTGCCCACCCTGTATATATATATACCAGTGATAGCAGGAAACTGGCCTCTGTCCTCTCCAAACTCTACAACAAATGTCTTGCCGAATCTTGCTTCTCTGAGAGCTGTGGTACTAATCTTCAAGAATTCTGGAGATAGAACCGACCCTCAGAATTATCACCCCATCAGTCTACTCCCGATATTCGCTACAAACTTTGAATCCTTAATCAATCTAACGATAGACCGTCACCTCGTTAATGTTAAACTTTCTCTGACCATCAGTATGGATTTAGGCAAGCACGGTCTACTGCGGATATCCTAACGATCATCTCTGAACGCATATACCATACATGGACAAGGCAGGTTAATTTAGAGCGGTAACGTTTGATATATCCAAAGCGTTTGACAAAGTCTGGGATAAAGGTCTTCTCATAAAAAATATTTATATGGTATTACTGGACGAATATTTAATATAATTATATCATTCCTATCCAAAAAAAAGATTCAGGTTCTCCTCGATGGCTATTCATCCAAACAACATGACATAAATGCAGGCGCACCCCAGGCATCGATTCTTGAACCTTTATTGTTCCTGATTGAAATCAACGTCTTCCCTGATTATATTGCGTCTGAGATGGGTACATTTGCTGACAACCCACGCTCTACTCTTGTCATGTGGGTAAAACGGACGCGCACATATCCGAGGCAATGGCTGAATCCTTAGAAAGTGAGCCCCAGTTTGTACTGGAATGAAGTTATAAATGGATGGTAACATCCAATACCGCAAAGACAAAGCTCATGTATTTAAACAACTACAAGAAAACTCTTCAACCACCGATTGTCATGGCCAATAACACCCTACTGAGAGTCCAACGTTAAAACTCATCGGCCTAACATTCACAGGTAACATGAAATAGAACAAATACATAGAAGACATTGCCAACGCTGCTGCAAAGAAAATGGGCTTCCTCTACCGAGCTAGAAAACTTCTCACACCTTACTGTATCCTATATCTTTACAAAACCACCATCCGCCCATGCATGGAGTATTGTTGTCACATCTGGGCTAGCGCACCATCACCTCGTCTTCCCTCTTAAACATGGTCGAAAAAGAGTTCTAATCTAATAGGTCCCTCACTATCTAGTAAGCTCCAGGCCCTGCCCTATCACCACAATGTTTCATACGTCAAAAATAAAACAGCTGTTATTTTGGAAATGAATGTTTGAAAAAGATCTGTTGTACATGTAAATTCTGCCCCATGTAATCATTAAAAAACGAGATTTGTAGAATTTTCCATTCCGAAGTACTCTTACCCTGTCTAAAACTATTACATAATCCCGTAACCCTCCCGCACTGATTGATAACAACTCTGCTAGTCCACCTGCCAATGCAGTTCTATCACCCCCTAATTTTTACTTAGATGTGCGCATATATATATATATATATATATATATATATATATATATATATATATATATATATATATATATATATGCGTAGACTTTCGCCGGTATATGTGTATGTGTGTGTGTGAGTGGCGGTATGAATGTGTATTTGTATGTAGGCGTATATATGAATATGTATGTGCATGTGAATGTATGTATATGTATGTGTGTATGTGTGTATATATATATATGTGTATATGTATGTATATGTATATGTGTGTATTTATGTATGTATGTATGGGCGTACGTATGTGTATATGGATGTATATATTTTGTGTGTGTGTGTATCTATATATATGTGCGAGTGTGTATATATGCGCACCTACCGTGTGCCAGAGAGTATCCCATATGACAGCCCCATATGTATTTATCCACATGCCTGCGTGTGGGATATGTATATTGATGTTCACATATCGGTCGTTCAAGGAACATTTAGCTATCGTGTGCATCTGATACTTGGATTCACGGTTAGCGCGACCATGGTCTGACTTTGTTGTTTCGCAGAGGATGCATTTGGTAAACCTGCCTAAACTAATAAGAACTTACAGACCCCAAATACTATCTATCTTTGTAAATCAAAATTTCTTTAAGTAAACTTATTTTTGAAAGGATTAGAAAATAAATTTCTCGAAGAAAAGATCTTTTGAAAATAATTCATTCCCTAAAATGTTTCTTAAATAAATTTTTCAATATAACGTTAAGCCTTTGACCTTTAAAACGCCAAGACAACACTCATTTTCTTCAAATTCCCTTCATATACTTCTAATCTACCCGACCCTCTATATAAATTTATTCACCTCGGCAAAATATAAACAACCCCTTTCCCCCAACCATAAATACCGTACAGATGGACGCTGACCGCCTTAACCCCCCTCACCCATACCCTACCCCCATTCTGCTAGCTACTAAAAAGAAAATGAAAAAAAATATATTTACACAGTAGTATATACGCGTATATTTTATATACGTATGTGTATATATGCATGTGTCTCTGTGTGTGTGGATCTATCTATATATATGTGGGCATGTATACATACCAGTCCACCCATCTTTGATTCCCTACGCCCCTGCCGCATCCGTTGCCCAACCCCACTACAAACAGCTAATATTCCAACCCATCCCAGCAGGCAAATAGTTATTTTCGCCACCGCCTACAATCAACACCTTCAATCCGCTCCGGCTGGAAAAATATCGGATCTAAATCAATGTCTATAACCTATCGATACACTGATCAACCAGGGAGCTAGAGGTTTTCGTAATGCCCATTTTGATATATACCGAATTCTAACTGGCAAACTTCATTCTGAACCCTGTGAAACGGATAATTCCAATACCAAACTACTGCACAGACAAGATAAACTGGATAAATATTAGCCTCTTAACAACATTTGAATTCCTAAACAATTTGAGCATTATTCTTTTTCAAACATTCATTTCGAATATAACAGCTGTTTTATTTTTGACGTATTTTTTGACGGCGTCCACCCTGACTCTACGCTCTCATCTCAATATAATACTCTACCTGTTGGTCTTTATTTTGTTTTATTTTATGTAAGATTTTCAAAGTTAAATGTTGCCGATAATATTTACAATGACATTGTCGGGTTTTCTCTATACTCACATGAAAAGAGTTTATCTTTGAAAATCCATAGATTAAAGATATAAAGCTCCTTGCTCTGAACTTTTGATGTTCTAATAAATATGGTATCTTTACAATTTTTTATTCTTATTTTTCATCTCTAGAATTAATTGCTCTATTCATCATATTGAGCTTTATATTATCACGATATATTATTATTAAACGATAATTCAATTATCTTTAATTTAATTCAACATTTATATATATATATATATATATATATATATATATATATATATATATATATATATATATATATATATATACACACTGTGTGTGTATTTTTTCAGCATTCTTTCATTCAAGCAAACAATTTTTAGATATAATAGAATTATTCTGCTTCATTATACTTTTTTATTATATTTTTCTGATAGTCTTAAAATAATTAATGAATGTTCCACTGGCACTTTCGATTTTTGAAATTCCGTTTTTTCTACAGCTGATTTGTTGTTACTTGAAGATGATTTGACGAAGAATCGAAAGCGCTATACTTATTGAACATTCATTAATTCTTTTGGTTATGCCACAAAAAAGATTATTAGAAAAATTGAAAAAATAAAAAAGGCATAACCAAGCGGAACAATCTGTTATGTTTAACAATGTTTTTCTCTCTCTCTCGCTCTCTGTATATATATATATATATATATATATATATATATATATATATATATATATATATATATATATATATATATATATATATATATATATCAGTGAGCTATATCTGCATAATATGTATAATACGTATATAATATATGTATATATAATACAAATATATAATACAAATATAATATACACATATATATAGTGAGTTATATTATGTATATAAATATGTGTGTGTGTATATATATATATATGAAAACGTGTATGCATATTTATTTACAAATGCATAGAGAAACGTGTACTCGAGGTTGCAATTAAAAAGAATATAATTATTGTGACGTATACGTATATATTTGTAATACAAATATAATATATGCATATATATAGTGAGCTATATTATGTATATATATGTGTGTGTATATATATGAAAACGTGTATGCATATTTATTTACAAATGCATAGAGAAACGTGTACTCGAGGGAGCAATTAAAAATAATATAATTATTGTGACGTATACGTATATAATTGTGAAGATATGTGAACGTGCACCTGCTCTAGCGTGTATATGGATCTTTGTGTATATGTATGCAGTGTCTAGGTACGCATGTACGTATATATGTTGTCTTATTTAATTATCCCTCTACCCTCTCGCTCTCTTGTGAAACTTTAGATTATGGCACCCACTCAAGCAGAACGTTTCTGCTTAACCGACCAAGGAAGTTGTCTGACGTCGATTCAGGAGAATATCACATTTTTTGACACTTTTCCTTGAACACAGTCAAGGGGCCCACACCCTCTGCCATCATGGATAAACATGGCCGAAAAACTGGAAAATTACAGAAATTTGGGCAATTATCGTACGTCATAAAGATCACCGACATCACGCAATAATACAACGCGATTAGTTATTACATTGATTATATAGACATATGTGTGTGTTAGTGAGAGAGAGAGAGAGAGAGAGAGAGAGAGAGAAAGAGAGAGAGAGAGAGAGAGAGAAAGAGAGTGTGTTTTAGAAAGATAGTGAGAGAGAAAGAAAGAGTGTGCTTATATGTGAACATGACTATGTGAGTGTATGAGTATGTGAATGATTATCTGAATTTATCTGTGTGTGTGAGTGACAGTGTGTGACTGTGTGAATGTGAATATGTGAGTTAGTGCATGCGAATGATGACTATGTAAGTATGTCTATGAATGTGAATTAGGGTGTATCTGAGTGTGGATATGAGTATGTGTGAGCGTGTGTGTGAGTGTGTATGTATGATAGTGTGTGGATGTATGTGTGCATACATATTCCTACATACTTTTATTTTTGTTAGCATCATAATGTAATATGAAAACTAACCAGTATTGTTCTTTTATCATATAGCTGTCCTTACCTGGCGTTGCACGGGAGTCTTTTAAGTTCCATTTGTGCTTCATTCACTATCTCATTCACTTTTTTATATTTCTCTTAATTTTTTGTCAGAAAAATTATGTGTCATTTTAATCATTCGGACTACTATTCTCATCTTGAATGTTATTCTCACAACGTTTCGGCCGATGTAGCCTCTGATCTTTTTCAGGTGCATTTTGTCGAACTTGGTAATCCATACAGAATTTCGAACTCAACATTTTATTTAATACACGAGGGTAGACATGTTCAGTAAGTTATGTTTATTTTATTCTTAGTTTGTATCGCTTGAAGTGAGGATTGAACCTTCAACCTCCAAGAGACTGTCACTTAGAACTGATTGCCACTCAACACTTTTATCCGTTGCGTAACGTGTACACATAGCACGACTGAACAAACGAGAACAGTCTGTCCCCGTGATTAAGGGCTCAGTTCGAAATTTTGCATAAATTCTCGAGTTCGACAAGATGCGCCTTAAAAAGGTCGGGGGTTACATCAGGCGAAACGTTGTGAGAATAGTAGTCCGAATAATCCAAATTATTCAAATTATCAATCCTCATTTCAAAAATTTAGAAACAGAAATATAATTCAACGAAAGACCATGTAATTAAAAAAAATCGAAGTGTAAACAATGATATTTTTGTTTTAGAATAAATGCAATGAAAAACATTACATAATCATTTAATTCATATATTAATAAAGAAAATATCGGAATGATTAACGTTAAAATTCAAGATGGCTATCAGAATAGCAAGTTCGCAGAAAAAGAAAATACGGAGCCCCTATATTTCTTATTTTTATACTGGACTTAGTTTGATATTTAAATACCGGACTTTTTGCTCACAGTAAACTTAGATAATCAATCATTCAATTACTGTATGAATAAAAATATCCGAAATTATCATTAATATTGATGAAGACACAACCATATGTATATGGGTATTGATTTCGGTATCGTTAAGCAAATTATAGTGGTATCAGTGTTTTGAAAAAAAATTGTTTCAGAATTAATAATTGTCTCTTAGTCATCACATGATATTAAAAATATTAATAAATGAATTGCAAAAATCACACACACACATACATTATATATATATATATATATATATATACATATGCATGCATGCACGGCGTGAATTTAGTTAAAAGGTGACTCGGGTCCGGGTTTCGAATCGCGCAATCGGCGGAACAGTTATTTATACACGGAGGATTCTGTAAGGATGAAACCATATATTCCTGTGGATAATAGGTAAAATTATTTATCATAATAGTAATTATATATATATATATATATATATATATATATATATATATATATATATACTTGTCAGGTTAATGAGTTTCACCAAATGTCACGTATCTATGTCTAAGCACGTAAAAGTAGTTAGTTGAGCGACAGGCATCGTCTGATAAATTTAATATATAAAATTAAGTTGGCCGCATTATCCAACTCAGACAATATAGAAATGCATACGAAAAATTGGTTATTTGATTCTGACCAGCCAATTTGTTTTCTTCTTCATTCTACCATGTTATACAACATTTTACTGTATTTTATGTATAAAATTATAGAAATTATATAAGAATATAAATGTTAATAAGAGGTTGGAACAGGAGTGTACAGGGATCCGAATGATTTCCGGGAAACGCCGGGTGTATCCCGAGAGGGGTAAAAACTACAAACCTCCCGAAATGTATTTTCATTGAATATTGCTTTATTTACAACCCCTCCCGCCTAATCAATGATGAGTAGATTATTTAGACCCATATTTAAAATTGAATATTATACAATGTAAAAAATTTAAAAAAAAACAAGTTTATATGGTTGTATATGGTGTTAGGGGATTACTAGCTAGTATATTGTATTTAAAACTTAGAATATAAATGTTAATAAGGTGTTCAGGGCTTGGATTAGGAATGTAGAGAGCTCGTCATTGATTCCAGAAAACACCGGATGTGTATCGAGACGGTTAAAGACGATAAATTTACCGAAATTTATTCAATTAATGTCACGCTACTAAAACCCCCTTCCAACACAATCAATGCTAAGTTTATTCATCGGTTTAACCCCCAAATTTAAATGTAAAAATTAAGAATAAAAAGAAAGGTAATATGTTGTTATGAGTTAGGCGCAAAAGGATATCGGGTTCCCCACTCAATCACGGACAAGTCTGACTCTATCTGTTAATTTAAAACAAAATACAACTTCTGCTCTTACATAATCAGTTTTATGCACACGCATACACACATACATATGTGTATTTTATTTATATACTGTACAATTATGATCCCATCGAATAATACCCGGATTTCATACAGTAAAATTTCCACTCGTTGAAAGACTTAGTAGAACAATTGGTAAGAACGTTCATCTACCATCGAAACGCAGGGTTGAAACCGGAGTATCATTTGATGAAAGTTTAATTGTATGGTATTAAATAAAACACATACATAGCTCTTGTATTAGAATTGAGCACTCCGGTTTATACTTTCTACTGATACAAGGTATCAACTGTATGTATTAAAATTATATATATATATATATATATATATATATATATATATATATATATATATATATATATATATATATATATATATATATATATATATATATATATATATATATATATATATATATATATATATATATAAAGTGTTTGTGCATCCATAGGTTTATGAAACAAATTCTTAAATAAGAAATACCAAAAACGTTACATTGTACCGAATAAATTTACAAAAGTCTTTTTCTTTTTCTTTTCGATCGTTCAACTGGCGAAATATCAAAACATATTTCTGATATCAAATTTCTTTAAAAAATACTTTTAAGCAAACTATTTAAGAATATACGACATATTTAGCTACGGTGTCAACCTTACATCTTTTTTTCTTCTTTCTGCCTCAGATATTTCTCTCCATCAATCACATAACCCCATTATCATTCGCACATCTCAACATACTTATCTTACCATACTTATCTTAGACGAGAGAAAATTTTGACAGAAAGAAGTATCTTACCATTAATATGCAGTCTGTGGAATCTAGCATTCGAAATAATGATTCTTATCTCGTTTTGCCCTACTATGAAACATTGTTCTGGTTATGAAATCAATCTAGATCCTAAGTTGAGGCCATAATCTCGAAGCTTTGGAATGTGTAGAGTAAAAACATAGTTGTTCCTATTCCCAGGCCCACCTTGTCCCAAAGTGCTAGTACCTGTCAGCGTTCTATATATTGTTTAAATAAAATCATTCATGGGTATGACATTAAACTGCACCCGGTGGTGAATCCTCAATTTGGAAAGTTTGGTGATTGTGTTGAGCCTGCCTTTACTTACCATTATTCCCAGATCCAATCTGACCCGGAGTTTTAGTATCAGTCATGCCTCCATCTATGAGTTAAATATACTCTGTCTTAGACATGCCATGAAACTGCACTCTTACAATTATTTTTTAATAGAATTTTGATTACAGTATCGATGCCTCAGTCTTGGAGCCATGTGTGTGTGGAGACATCCCATAGTTGCTATTACTCTAAAGTTCACATTCATAAGTGTGTTAAAACCTGCCAGGGTCTCATCTATGAATTAAATAAAATTTGTATTCGGTTGTAAACTCCCAATTTGCGAGCTTTGAGGAGTATAAAATCATCTCTTCGTCGCGATTGCCCCAATGTTCTTTTTTTACCTATCATATATTATCATTACGCTAAATAGAAGATATGCTTCGTATGGCACGAAACTGCACCCGGTGATATGGCTCCAATTTTGGATCTTTCTGGAGTATACAGTCATTCCTTAGTTGCAATTGCTCTAAGGTGCATTCTGACTTGGAGTAGTGGTACCTGTCAAGATCCCAACTCTAAGTTAAATATAAGCAGTTCTCGGTTTGGTATGAAACTGTATTCGGTTGTGTTGTCCAAATTTGGTAGTTACTACCAGATCAACTTTAAATAGAATTTGTCCTTAGTATAATATGAAACGGCATTAGGTGGTATTTGTTGTAACCGAGGTACCAGGAACAAAAACACCGTTTCAGCTATTGTTTTGTTTTACGGCATATCAACTATTTTCAGGTTATTTAATGCCGAATCCGGCCATTTTGGTAAAAGTGTTTATGCTTCAAGTGCTTTATATGTTCAAGTATTTATTCATGGTGTTTGTTTGTTTTGTTTTACGGCATATCATCACTTTTGGGGTTATTTAATGCCGAATATATTGATATTGAGGTATTTTTAACTATTTCTACGTGGGTAAGATATCTATTTATTACCATTGAGTTTTTACATTTGTTAACTTTGTTAAAATTGTTATACAAAAATACTAGCAGGAAGACCCGACGTTATTCGGGATTGAATGAGGATCATTACTATCTAGTTTTTGACTATGCTCTGAACACTTTAATTACTTCTAAGTAAGAACGCATTCGGAAAATTGCCCTACTATCTGGATATGGGAAAAGACAGACACGCGAGAAAAAAAAAAGCTCGTATTTCTTTCGATGAAGAAAAGAAAAAGAAAAGTCATTAAATCATTCTTAAATGTTTCTCAATTCGTTTGTTTCGTTTCGGTAAATAAATAATATATCAGTAAATAATCTATAAATAAATAATCTATGAGTAAATAATCTATTCCGGTGACCTTGATGAAGTCGGCTAACATCGTTACTACTTATTTTTCTTTAGAAAATCCGAAAAAAAAAAATCTCACCGCATAAATATTTATATACAGATCTAAATGTTTTCACTTCTGTTTAACCTAATGTTTTCTATTTATTTCACGTTTTTTATAAACTTTAAACACAAATAAATAATTCTTTATGTCGAACTTAGGAATCTATACGGCATTTCGAATTTATACGTTTATTTAATCCACATGGATACGTGGCTCAACGGATAAAGGCGTTGAGTGACAATCAGTTATAATTGATTAATTAGAGATTGAAGGTTCAATCCTCGCTACACGCCATGCAAACTAAGAATAAAATAAAAATGACTTACTTAACATGTCTAGCTTCGTGTATGAAATAAAAAGTTCGGTTTCTAATTCTGTATAGATTCCCGAGTTCGACATAAACATGCTCCAGTTCGACAAGATGCATCTGAAAAAGCTATATCGGCTAAAACTTTGTGAGAATAACATTCAAGATGAGAATCGTAGTTTGAATATTCATAAATAATCCATATTATCAATCCTTACCTAAAAGATTCCGAAACATAAATCTACTTGAAATGAGATTTAAATTTTACTACAGTTTTAGAAGCGCCGTTATAATGATAACTTTGAAATGTAAGAATCAGTTAACATGACGCGAGATTTTGAAATGAAATATTTATTAAATCATTTTTTTTTTATATCCAAATTTTTGGTTTTATAAACCTTCTTCATCGGACAGACAATATTTTCCTTTTTTTTCTTTTCTTCTTTGTTTTCATAGTCGAAGTCTTGGCCGGAGATCGATCTCCAGGTGTTATGAAAAAAAAGAAGAAAAGAAAAAAAAAGGAAAATATTTTCTGTCCTATGAAGAAGGTTTATAAAACCGAAAATTTGGATTAAAAAAAATGATTTAATAAATATTTCATTTCAAAATCTCGCGTCATGTTTTCTGATTCTTACATTTCAAAGTTATAAATCTACTTGACTTAATTTTTATTATCTATTAGGTCGATTCATAAATAATTTCAATTTTATTATTTTTAATTGGATTTATAATACAAACCAAATTAACAAATTGTAATCAATTGTATATTCGCCATTGTTTTCCGATTTAACAATTACCTTTCTAATGTCATCCTTTGGATGTGCTCTTTCACTATGTTTGTCTTCAGTGAATTTTCTGCATTGAAGTGACTTTTGTAAAGAGAGAAAGAGGTGAGAATCAGTCCGGGCGAGGTCAGGGGAATATAGTGGATGGGGTTAGGGTTAGGGTCAGGGTCAGGGGAATATGGTGGATGGGGTTAGGGTTAGGGTCAGGGTCAGGGGAATATGGTGGATGGGTAGAACAGACCAAGTTGTATAACTTTTTCCGTCGTCACTTTTTTAGCGTGTGGTCCTGCGTTGTCATGTAGGAGGATAACTATTTTCCTATTGATAAGTGACGGGTGTTTTTTTTTTCACAGATTTTCGCCCAAACACTGCAATTGCTCCACATACAAGTGTGCATTTAGTGGTTGGTTGCAGCCTAAAGATTCATGATGGGTAATGCCACGAGTATCCCACCAAACGCGCAGCGAAATCTTTCTTCCATGGATCTCAAATTTTGGGGTCGGTTGTGGATTTTTACCTGTATCAACCCGTCACCTTTTGCGTTTTTCATCACCTGTTTTAACCCGATCAAGAAAGGGCTTATTTCGTTGCCTGAGAGATGACTTAAGTAATTAGGAACCAATATGCCTAGTCTGCTAACCATAACCATTTTTTTAATAAGTGGTGGTATATGGTGCGCTGTGAAGTATTGAGTTCTTCTGCCAATTCACAAGTGCTTAGACGGGGATCATTCACCACTAACTTGTTTAAAACATCTTCGTTGATGTCCGGTTGGCGCGAAGGCCTTGGCTTATCTTCCAAGCTCAAATCTCCGGAACGAAACATTGTAAACCATCTTTTTACTTGTCGATCTATTATGACATATGGCATATTTTCTTTACTCTCTCTGTAGGATCATTTTCCTGTTTAAACTCCCTCAACATCACATGTCGAATACGCAGCTTCAGTCTTTCCATATAAAGGGTTATAAATTTATAATTTTACTGCAATACTAGTGATAAAACAAATCTGAACAATATAAGACATCTTTTATTAAAATTTAGAGTAGTAGCCAGAATTGTAGGTGTTCTAAACGCTTCTAAATTGTATCAACAACATCAGAAATTATTTTTGAATCGACGTAATATAAAATAAAAGTGAACGTACGTGTGTCCGACGAGCTTCGAGGTATTAGAGAGAGAGAGAGAGAGAGAGAGAGAGAGGTATCATTAGTTTTGTCTTCTTTTTTCTGTTCGATTAAGTTTTTTTTCTTCTTATCGATTAGTTTTGTTTTCTTTTTCTTTTCGATTCCGAGCTTTTATTGAAAGTTATAAAAAATATATATATATATAATATATAAAATGATCTTGTGCAATACTGAACTGATCCAACGTTGAATATTTTAGAAGAAGCCAATTGCGTTGAGAAACACAACAGATGATAAATATGAGTACGTCAGATACTAAAATAATTTTTCTTTCCTTTTCTGTATACCTAGCACCAAACGGAATTTCCATGAACATAGTTTCTTTCCAAATAGCTTCTGACATGTGGAACACAGTACCACTGAATTGCTTTCCTTCGGGTTACACCATGGTCGTCTTCAAATTCAACGTAAACAAATATTTGTCATAAATCATGCTCCTAAGTGATAAAATTTTGTTCATTCCATTCATCGTTTCAATCCTCTCATAATATTCTTTCTCATTCAACTAGCAATCTGTCTATCTCATTAACGCTTATCACCGAGTGGCTTCTTGGCCTTGATAAGTGGTGACTCATTAGTATATCGAAAAGCGTGTGTGTATTTTCTTTATAAAAAATAGGTTGTGATTTTACGTGGCCACACGGGTGGCGCAGTTCGTCCGGCCTCTGACACTATCTTCATCCCCACATTCTTAAAACAGTCTTTAACTAAAGACGACCGATTAAGAAATCGTAGAGGAAATACGACAGAACTTTACTTGATAAACGTGCAAAGACAGCTAATAGAGAAATATTTGAAATTATCTATTATTATACTAAAGTCGAATAAACGTAAGCATCAGCTGACTGAAGTAGTAGTATTATTTCTTACAAGTCGACAACTGTTTTTAAAGTTAATCTTATACTAAGGCTTAGTTAATCAACGTTTGTTTCCCTAAGCTTTTTATACTATATATTTTAATCACATAGAATACATTAAAAAAATATTCCTTAATATTTGGATTGAGTTATGTTTGTAAAAAAACACAAAAAAACATTTGAATTGTTCTATCACCAAGTGACCCATCTGTATCTATCACTCCTCCACTTACCTATCTCTCTCTCTTTCTCTTTCTCTGTTTATTAACAGCCAATAGTAATAAAGAAAGGACAGAATAGAGATAGGAAGAGTCCATTATAAACAAAAGGGGCTATCACCACGTTTAACCTGTAGTTGGAGAGACACATAGAGAAAGAGAAAAAGAGAGGAATAGCGAGGAGAAAGGGGATAATTTTGGATTTTGTCTTTTTATTTAAAAAATATTTTTTTCATATTTAACTCTCTTTGCTAACTCACATTTTCCCGATTCAAAAAAAATAACTCGTGCTAAATGGGTGACCCGACGCGTCATATTTTTGCTAGTACGTTTATAAAGATTGTGCTGCGTGTGTTTCTTCGTTGCCGACGAGCCGGGTATATAACATAAATGCCGTTTCTGTCGTGGTGTTTAGTCTCTATAAATGGACTCAGACACAACGGGAATACCGAAGGACCTTGAAAGTTCGAGGAAAAGAAAAGAAAGAAAAAAAAAAACGTCGGCAGACTTGCACGTTAAAAAAACGCCATCTTACATCTTCAGGCGAAGTAGGGGATGTTGTCACCCCGAGCGGCGTAGAGCCGACGGGCATACAATGTTCCAAAGAATCGCGCCACAGAGCATCGGTAGCAAGTGTTGAAAAAACACACAGGAGAATGGAGAAATAAGCAAAAGTGTCTCTTGCCTACAGACGGTTTTTCACTCGATTCTCTGAGGCAGAAAGACCCAAAATGGAACAGTGTCGCCGTCAGGGGATAAGTAGAAGGCGAAATTGAGAAATATAGATCTATGCAAGCTAAAAACGACAAGGTCGAAAAGACGTAGCTGGAAAATCGAAGAACTAGAAAGATGGCGGGGCATTGGTTTAAATTGAATTACTCGTCTATATAAATATGTGTGTGCTACCAAGATTTCTTTTATAGAGATGGCTGTTGGAGATAAGCTTTTTTTAGCTGCTTTTAATATACCACGAAGGAAAAGCGTATCAAAGAGCCTCTGATAATTAAGTCCAGCTCCTGGTTTTGTCGTGGGGCGGAAAAGTTCGGAAAAGACGGAAGGAAGAAAAGTGAATTATCGACGCCTTTAGACTAATTTCCGTAAGCTCGTTAGTTGTGCATGACTGTGTGTCCAGAAAATCGTAAGTACGTAGTCACGACTCTGTCAACCCACATAGGAGAAGAAAAGGTTGATGTGGAACTTACGGCCAAAGTCATCTTGCCATGTCATGCTATCGGAATTTAATCATGTAAGCTCAGAGTTGTAATCATGTTGTACAAGCCTTTGTGACTATAGTCTAATAATTTACATATGTCTCTCAGCAATAACATCTGTCATCCAAACATAATAAAGTCCTATGGCAATGGAGGAATGGCGAAGTGTAAAAATATAACCTGTTTGAGGCACAATCCTTCACATAGGCGGCTTTTGTTATTTACATATCTAAAAAGGCGACCCCATAAATGTCGCGCAGAGTAAGATGTTTGTTTGCAAACTGTGCTACAGGCCATGCAGATCTGATATTCGTCTTAAATCCCTAATCAAGTAAAGGATGATTGTCGAGAAAGATGATTGATGAGACGGTAATCATCTGTAAAGATGCACGAATCCCATCTCTCTCCCTGCCCCTCTCTCTCTCTCTCTCTCTCTCTCTCTCTCTCTCTCTATATATATATATATATATATATCATATATATATATATATATGTGTGTGTATTTAGGCAGCATTTTCTCATTTATACAAACATTGTTAAAAATAACATAATTCGTCTGTTTAATTATACCTTTTTTATTTTTTGATCAGAAAAATTGAAAAAAATAAAAAAGTAATAATTAAACAGACGAATTTTGTTATTTTTAACAATGTTTGCATATATATATATATATATATATATATATATATATATATATATATATATATATATATATAGGGTGGTGTTGCAATAACATCCGGAAGTCAGAGCTACGCAAACATTGCCGCTGACATGGGCTGTTACAAATCGACGATCTGTCAACCACCCAGAAGGACATTGGTTACTCCTCCTACTGCAAGTTACGCTACATGTTCATCACGAATGCCTCCAAGGAGTCGAGGAAGGTTAAAGCGGCGTCTCTACTGAACAAGTTCAAGCACGGGTTCTCCGGGATGCTGACGTTCTTCTCTGATGAAAAGAATTTCTGCCAAGTGGATCGGTTAATTAGTTTAGGAATGAAGTATGTACATACAAATTTATAAATATATACACATATCTCATTTTACATTGAGATATATCAAAATTATTTAGATAAAATCTAACATATTGAGAAATAATTAGAAAAGCCCAAAACATAAAAATACAAACACATCAAATCCAATTCATGTGCATAGCTTATGCTTTCTATTTCTTCATCGGAGCAAAATTGAAGTTTAATTTTAATTACACATTATAAAGGATAACAACAATAGACATAAGAAGGTAAATACGGGGAGAAGAAGAAGAGGAGCAAAGGAAGAACGAAATAAACGCCGACAAATAACGAAATGGATAAAGAAAAAACAGAATGATAGGGTGGAAGGAAGGAAGGAAGTAATGTTATTTTAAGTGCATTGCTAAAAGTCGATCAAAACCGCATGACACGAGAGTGACTTAATATGGAAACTTCATTCATTGGTTCTTCCCGTAAATGCTCGTCGAAAAAGCCATACATTGTCTGACAGACCACGCTTCGCACAAAACACATAAAAAAGAGATACAGATATAACAAACAAAATATATAAGCACTTATATAAAGTGATATTGCGAGTTATACTCATGTAATTAGTATAAATCTCTTTGCATTTTATAATTATGTATAGCGGATACTACTTATAAACAAAAGCCGTAAAATGAACATTTACGAAATAACACAATAACAAAGACAAAATTGGAGTAAAAAGGAAACACGTGTTGTCATAGTGTTACAATACAATGCTCGATACAAAACACTATCACTTGCCTAGACTGCATATATATATATATATATATATATATATATATATATATATATATATATATATATGATTTTTTTACACGGACATATACCAAATCTGCGACACTGGCAGAGTTAGAATCCGATCTTAACCTTAGATCATATTTCCAAAAATGATCTATGGTTAAGATCGGATTCTAACTCTGTCTGATGAGATCTCAGTTTATAATAGCTGTTGATCGATAACATCGACATGCCAGTGTCGCAGATTTTGTCTGCGTGAATAAAAATAATCATATATAAAAACTCTATTTGATATTGAGAACTTTTTATAAATTCGGTTCAAAGTATGTGAATGTATATAAAAAAATAATGTGAAAAAAAGTTTATATTGTGCTATAACTTTTTATTTTTTATTTTTTTATTTTTTTATATATATATTTTGACGAGTAGGAATATGAATTGTTCTTTCTGTAAAGAAAAATAGGTTTTTCTTGTTGATGATAGGGAGAACAAAATTATCGACTGATGCCTTCAGTCTTCGTCAGTGTTCGGGGGTTGCGTGTGTACGGTGGGAGGTTTCCCCAGGCAATGAAGGAGAAAGAGTAGAAAAATCATAAATTAAATATATGTATAAATGCGCACACGCACATATACGCGTCCACACACACGTAATGGGACGTGTACATGTACATTGATATATACACACACACTCACACACCGACACGTGCCCATGCGCGCAAGCACACACACATATATACACACACACATTCACAAACAACCCTGCTTCATCACCAAGCGTAAAAGCCAACATAATTTTTTAACGCTTACTGTTGATCTGGGCTCGCGTGCAATCTGACCACTGTTCGAACAATTTACTTGCTTTTTTCTTTCTCTCCCCCCTTCTCTCCCACCGCCCGACACACACACACACACAAACACACACACATACAAACACACACATTTTTAACGCCCACTGCTGATCTGGGCACGCGCACAATCTGACTGCTGTTTGAATAATTCACCCGCTTTTTTCTCTCTCTCTTTCTCTCTCTGTTACTGCTCGACACACACACACACACACACACACACATACGCCCCCCCCCCCCACACACACACACACACACACACACCACACACCCGCCCGTGCCCATGCGAGCAAGCATACACATAGATGTATGCATACATACATACACAGATTACTCCATTTCATCTCTTAGCGTTGTAGTCGACTTAATTGTTTAAAATTACTGCTACTGCGTTCAACTTAACCGCTAATTGAATTATTAAATTGCTTATTTCTTTCACTCTTTCTCTCTTTCTCTCTTCGTATCAGCGGTCATTTATTTTAATTTTTTATTTTCTAAAAAAAACGTTTTTTTAACTTTAAAAAAAATTAACCTTTCATTCCTTCACCTCATTGCACGTGACATATTTATTAAAATTTGCGTCTAATAATAATAATATATATATATATATATATATATATATAAAACAATATATATAAAAAATATATATAAAATATATATATATATATATATATATATATATAAAATATATATGAATAATCAAATAAATAAATAAATATAATACTAATGAAAATAATAAATTAATATAAATAAATAAGTCAGTAGATAAATGATAAATACATAAATATATATATAAATAAATATAAATAAAAATAAAAATAAAAATAAAAATATAAAACTAAATGAATAAATAAGTAAATAAGTAAAAAATATATAAATATAAATATAAATATAACTAAAGATACAGAACTAAATATAAATATTGATATAAAGATAAATTTAGATAATAAAACCTACATACATACAACGAAATAAATAGATGTAATAATAAATGTTAAAAATTAGAAGTTAGAATCCCACCGTGACACACGCAAGACTTCGCCCGTTTGAAAATGACATAGGTCAGTTACCCTGTTTGTGGAAAGTGTAGTTATTGAGTAGTCCCAGGTCCAAGTTTAGTCCAGCGTTGTGCGTGTTTAGTTTAAGGATGAGTTCAGTTTCATATTTTCGTCTGTGTTGTTGTGATCTAAATTTAGAGGCTATGAGGATGCATTTCATGTCATCTGTGGAATGGCTTGGTAGGTTGAAGTGCTCGGCCACTGGGAATCGTGTGGATTTGTCTCTAATAGTTTGTTTGTGATTGTTGAAGCGTTTGCGGAACTCCAGGCTTGTTTCCCCGACATAGTTGCTTTTCGTGCATCTGGTACAGTATAATAAGTAAACTACGTCGGGGCTGTCGCAGGTAAGAGGGGGGGGGGGATTAAGTTGGATGTTGGTGCCTAGAGGTGTGAATGTGTTGTTGGTGTTAATGCATTGACATATTTGGCATCTGGGTTTGTTACATGTTTTGTTTCCTTGTGGTGCGGGAATGTTGCGTGTTTTGGTCGATGTCAGCAAAGAGTGTAGGTTTGGTGGCTGTCGTCTGGCGCAGATGGGTGGTTTGTTGTATATAGTGCTGATGTTGGGGTCGTGTTGTAATTGTTTGAATATGTTTTTGAGAGGGTCTTGTAGTTTGTTGGTGTTAGGGTTGAAGTCAAATACCATTGGTATTTGTGAGGATAGAGTTTTGTTTTTGTTGTTTTTATATGGTCACCCACAGGCAGACTGTTTCACTGTATAACAGTGTGGCTTAACGTTACCCAGGAGTTATTAAGTTCATTTTGTTTATATATATATTTTTTGTGGTTTTAAACCTTTTTATTCAGCCTCTATGTTAAATGTCACCCTGTTTATCTAAATGAATAACTGCGAAAGTTTTTTATTTAATTTATCACTACTATATTACCATAAGAATGGGTTTCTTTTTAAATCACTAATACAACAAAGTATTTTGAAATACTAGTAACTATGTAAAAACAAAACAAGAGTTAACAACAACAAAAGTAGCGACAATATCGTAAACATGATATGGACGAGTAGTGTATATGTTACGATTAAATTCTTGTGTGTGTTCAGAAAAAAATAAGAAAGAGAAAAGTCAGTTGAAAAAAGGAAATAAATATTTTAACTATAATTGGATCCAAACCGACCGGAAGTAATTATCGCAGGTTCGCCGAAAACAAATGAGCATTTTATTCTGTGTGTACTTTGTAATTATAATTTAGTTCAAATTCATCGTAGCATTTGTTTATACAAGTCAAGGTTAAACGAATTAACAGCGTAAAAATATAATTAAAGTAAAATCGACGGAAATCTTATCAATTTTGTATACACACTAATAGAATATGATTTTGATAAAGAGAAAGCGTATTTATTTATTTTTTATCTGAATTATTTCATGGCAGAGTGTTATGTCGGACGATTACCCCGTCATCAAAAAATAAATATTTAAATTATAGTTTAAATAAATACAAAATTAAAATTAACGGAAGAATCAGAAAAACTAAAGATATACATTCAATTATGACTTGAACATATATAGAAAATAAATTGCGCTGAGGTAATCTCCGATATGTAAATAAATTATGTATTTGTAGAAGAGTTTGTAAGTGATTAAAATACGAAATAGAGAAAAGAATAATAAGAAATGATTGGCCAAGCGACCGATCCTTTGCATTTTTGGTACTTATGACCGTTTTGGTGGGTAAATTTCCATTAACCAATTTTATAAAGATTTGTATATTCCCTATAATTCGCTATTAGTTTTGCTGGCCGGGAATGGAGCTGTAGTGTATTTCCTAGCTTAACTTGTAAGATTTCCCACACCTTCTGAAACCGCCGACCTCAATAACTTATTCGAATTTTCATTGTATAGTAGTACTTATAAAATATATATATCATGGTTTTAAAAATATAATCGAGCCCTCTGTGTTTATTCCTCGTAAACTACACAACTATATATGACGCTTGTTCCGTAAGTTCAGATCGTGCGATTGGCATGATGGTTATTTCTACACTGATTATTCTGAAAAAAAAAATGAAACATTAACGTATGCAGATTATATTTAAATATTCATTATTAAAATAATAATTATTATTTAGAAGCCTCTTCCAAGCTGAGCGCTTTAATAAGTAAATAAAAGATGCGGTCACAAGCTATAACGCAGGTTCCTTACTGTTGAACACTGTTATGACGGCCGCTATAGATGTCCGCTTCCCTTGACATATATAGGGGTTATTTCTCATCTCGTCGGTAGCCGTTTACGTTAGCCTTATTTGTTAGCGCGCACGGTAGTGGAGTGAAATATGACTCGTGCGACTGGCGTAAATAGTGATTTCTACACTAATGATTTCGCATAGATGAAACGTATATGCATGTAGATAATATTTAAAAAATGATCATTAAAATAATGATATATATATATATATACAAATATATATACATATATATATACATCATATATATTTATACATATAAATATACATATATATATATAAATATACATATATATTAAATATACATATATATACATACATATATATATAAATATACATATATATACATATATACATATATATACATATATATATATATATAAATATATATATGAATATACATATATATACATATATATACATATATATATAAATATACATATATATATAAATATATATACATATATATATAAATATACATATATATACATATATATACATATATATATATATATATATAAATATACATATATATATATGCATATATATAAATATACATATATATACATATATATAAATATACATATATATAAATATACATATATATATACATACATATAAATATACATATATATACATATATATAAATATACATATATATATACATATATATAAATATACATATATATATACATGAATATATATATAAATATATATACATAAATATATATATAAATATACATATATATATACATATATATATATATATATACATATATATACATATATATATAATAATAACATATATATACATCTATATATACATATATATAAATATATATAAATACACACATATATATATACACACATATATATATGTACATATATATAAATATATATAAATACACACACATATGTATATACATATATATATATATGTACATATATATAAGTATATACATATATACACATATATATAAACAAACACATATCTATAAACACATATATATATATATATATATACACACATATATATGCACACATATATATATATATACATACCCACACACACATATATATATATACACATATGCACACACATATATATATACACACATATGCACACACATATATATACACCCACATATGCACACACATATATGTATGTACACACATGCACACACACACATATATACACACATGCACTCATATATATATATATATACACACATGCACCCACATATATATATACACCCACCCACACATGCACACATATATTTATACACACATATGCACACATATATATATATACACACACACGCACATATATATATACACACACACACACACACACACACACACACACACACACATATATATATATATATATATATATATATATATATATATATATATATATATATATATATAAATAAATCAATCTATCTTCCAGTGAAGCTTTAATTAGACAACCGATTATGACATTAAATTCTTGTGATAGAATGTAAAGAATGCTAACCTGATTAATTTTTATTTCGGGTAATTTCTAATAATGACAACTTAAATTATATATATATATATATATATATATATATATATATATATATATATATATATATATATATATATATATATATATAGGTATATATATTATACACACACACACACGCATACACACACATATATATATATATATACATATATATATATATATATATATATATATATATACATATGCTTAGCACACTTTAATGGACACGCACATTATATATATGTATATAAATATATTTTGTATACGTGTATATGCATTTACGTGCACTCAGAAACTCGTACATTATAAATATATGTATTGAATGAATATACATAATGTATGCATATAAAATAAATATACACTGTATGCATATATATCACTTCATTTAAATAATTCATTTAAATGAAAATACGTACTTAATTCTACTAAATAGCTTCATTTAGAAGGCCCATAATCTATTTGTTTTAATCATAAAAATGTTGATATATATATACATATATATATATATACATATATATATATTTTTTTTTTTTATTTTTTTATTTTTCTTAACTTTCCGTTTTTGCTGGAGATGGGGCATCCTACCGGATGCCAGACATTCACCGGCTATTTCAGACACTCCAGCCTAGAGATCTTTTAAAGATTCTAACCGTCCCTTTAAGTGCAATTGTTTGCACTCGGTTCACCGGGTATATTCGCCAGATAACTTTTGAAATTCTTTTTTATCAGTCCTGTTGCTCCTATAATTACTCGGATGATGGAGATTTTCCTAAGCTTCCAGTTTCTGTTCATGTCGTACATAAGACCTTTGTATTTCGTAATCTTTTCCCTTTCAGTTGTGTTTAATCCTGCATCATTAGGGGCACTGGCTTCAACTAGTTTTGCTACTATCTCCCTTTTGTCCCATATTACGATGTCAGGCTTAACAGCTCCGTTTTCTAGATATGTAGCTGTAGGGATTGCATATATGTACGTGTGTGTTTAGAGGTACAATTTTTAAAAATAAATTTTAAATAATGGACGGAATAATCTTTAAAGCTCTTTTAACTATCATTTAGTTAAGTGAAAATCGATAGTTTACAAGAAATAAAAAATATTAGTGACGAAAATAAAGAGCATAAATGGGAAGCTAAATTTAATTCAGCATTCGTGTGTGTGAGAGGAAGAAAATCCGACAGAATGAACAATATGAAAAATTAAAACAAAAAAGAGGATTAAGCGAAGACATCTATGAAATTAACAAGAGTACATGTGTGGAGAAATCGATATTTCGCCTAAATATTTATTAAGTCTTCCTCAGGAGAAAAGGCATGTTACAAGCAAAAACGACTTATTATACACATATGCATGGGTGGTATGATAGAAGTGTCTAAATGGTGAAGGCGCAGACGAGGGCGCTGTGCATGAGTGGAAGGTAAGCATATACGCAGAAGAAGCCGAGGTTGGATTCGGACGGAAAAGCAGAACGGTAGTCGAGGAAGAAGGAGGCGACATTGTGCCAGAGTAGGAGGTAAATATATTAGCACAAAAGCTAAAATGGTAAGTGGATGGAAGGATAGAGAGTTAGTGTTCATATGTTAGATTAAATATAAAAGATAGGAAGTGGGCCAATATAAGCTTAAAAGCTTACAAATATGATGCTATTTTAAAAATCCACTGTATATAATTTTGTAGTGCAATATCTTAAGTACAGTGACACAAAATAAACTTAAGGAGGTTTCAAGGGCGCCACTGAAATCATACTTACCGGGGAAAACCCGTGAACATATGTTGCTGCTTCTTAAAGCCACTGTATATGATGATTTCCCTACAATATGTTAAGGACAGAGACAGAAATTATAAGTAAGAAGAACTCCAGGGCGCTATCGATATCATCGTTTTCGGGGAGAGCATGCTTGGACTTAGCATATAAAACTATGTTGTTGTTTGTACAAATGCAAATGTATATCCTTTTTTTCTTACAATATTTTAAGTGAATTTACATTATAGAAACTAAGTCGGCCTCTAAAGCGTTGCGAAATCATTCATTACGGGGAAGGATGCGTAAGCCCACCTACTGAAAATATATAATTGTTTCTTACAATATTTTAAATACAGTGACACAAAATAATTGTTAAAATCGTTCGTACGTAAACATTTTAAATCTTAGAAAATGAAAGCATTACTTTATTTTATTAAGGACATTAAGGCATTGCAAATAATCTCCTCACAACTATTTAAATAGCAGTTTTTGTTTTTAGTAAGAACGTAAGCAGCTGACGTGTGGCACGATAAAGTGTTTGCCAGAGAAAATTAATTGAGCAGTGTGCATCCTTTTTCACAAAATGATGAACAAATTAACATTCACCAGTGTTCTACTAATATTTATATTTATATAAAATAATGTCTAAATCGGTGAATTTCAAAAAGAAATGAGAAAAAAAGAAACAAAACTTCTCAAACTAAAAAGTTTTAAAAAAGAAAAAAAATGAAAAAAATGTATAAATCGGTATATAGAGAAAAAAGTGAACATCTCATAGAAATTGATTGAAGGCGGGGGATGTCTCAATTTCCCTAATACTTGAAATTGATTTGTCCAGCAGTTTTTTACTCGCTAACTCTTGTGTGGCGAGACTATATATATATATATATATATATATATATATATATATATATATATATATATATATATATATATATATATAATACACACATATATATATATATATATATATATATATATATATATAAATACACACACATATATATATATATATATATACATATATATATATATGCATAAATACATATATATATGTATAAATACATATATATATATATATGTATAAATACATAAATATATATATAAATACATAAATATATATATATAAATATATATATATAAATACATATATATATATAAATACATATATATATATAAATACATATGTATATATAAATACATATATATATAAATACATATATATAAATACATATATATACATACATATATATATAAATACATATACAGGGTGGGCCAAAATAAGGGTCCTATCTTTAAATTTGAATAACTTTAATTTGAATAACTTCCACAAAATAAAAGTTGAACTCACCAAACTTTATGTGTGTGTAGACTGACACTTCCGAGATTTTTTGAAATAAACAAAACAAATTTTAGCCGAAAAACACTTCTTAAAACTTACAAAAACTAAAGTATTGTTTTTTACACTGTTTTGAGTTTTTTAAGCAAAAATAATGTTTTCTAAATGAGGGTACGTTCCTTAGGGCTAATACGGCTCATGCTTGCTTCGGAAGGGGTCCTTTACTTATTCTAAAAAAAAAAATTTAAAAAAATCAATAAATAAAAAAGTTATGAATTTTTAAAAATAGGACCCTTATTTTTGCTCACCCTGTATATATATAAATACATATATATATATACATATATATAAATACATATATATATACATATATATATATATATATATATAAATACATATATATATATAAATACATATATATATAAATACATATATATATATATACACATTGATCATTATTATGGAGTGAAGAATTTATTAGGTTAAATTTATTATGGAATAATTTATTTAAAGAAATTGGAGATGCACGCATTTTAGGGCGATAAAATATCGACAAATATAATTTTCACGAATGGTTTAGCTTAAAAAGGTTATATGTCTCATATTGCGGTGACATCCTAACCAAGAACGAATTTTTGATTATAAATAATGACGATTGAAAAGGTCATAATCAAAACGTTATGTAAAGATATTGTATTACCAGGTCTAAAATGAGAATTTCAAGAAAGTACTCAAGTCGAATTATATTTAAGTTAATCTTTAAAAAATAAAATTGTTGCAAGTTAAAACGATCACGAAAGTACACTTACCATATCTGATGAATATAATCACCTGTCAATGAATACTAAGGCGTGCTAATGTCGAAATAGGGCTCAAACAATATTGTTGCTTGATTTAAAGCTCACATTTTCCTGTGAAACAAGGGCTTTCATTGGCCGACTAATCTTGATAAAGCAGAAAATGCAACACGAATTCTGATTGAGTAGCAAATCATAAAACTCGTTACAAAATTTCTTAATAAAATAACTTACACTTGGAGAATTTGCCAGAAAAACGGCGGTTAGCTCAGTGAGATAGATAGGTAGAGTGAAAAACGGACTGAAGTCAGCGATCGACAAAAGACAAACATTTAAAAGATTAAATTTTTTTTCCAAATTCGATCTCCTTTAAAGAACAAAACACAAAGCAAATTTCAAAGTCCCCTAACCGAAACTAGCACCAGTCAAATTTCGCAACTCGTCCCCAACAATAGTAACATAGTTTTTCCTTTTTATTGTTACACAAGTGTTCAAATAAATTTGCGGTTGCCAACAGAATCGACCGCTTATCCAAATTATCGACTAAGCTGCATCAACGCAAAAGTTCGGTAGATCTTTTCAACACAGCGTGATCATAGAATGATTATCAGAGCAACTACGACACACCAGCACCACATCTACTATCGATTCAGTCACAATACGACAGTACGTGACTTTTATGACACATATGGTCAGGTTTGGTACCAAGATCGGATCACAGAAGATGTGTAGATGATTAGAAAAAAGGTTTATATTCAAACCGTACCGAACCGAACTAAGTATTATTTGAAAGAAACTAAAATGAAGTATGTTTGTTTTAAAAAAACATATTGGCTAGTTATAATCAAATATTGATTCATCAAATTAATTGCTATCGATGATACAGAAAATCCGACAATTTTATATATATATGATTGTCGAAGAAACCAGCCCCGAACGATGTACAGCTAGCACATGAACATAAATTAGTTAGTGTAGGCTGATTTAATGTTTATAAAATAATTATAAAGCTCTTCTTTGTATTGAGCACTTTTGAATCAATATTGGTTTAAGTTCATTTTATCCACATATTTAAACTTTAATAATTAATTTATGTACACACACACACACACACACACATATATATATATATATATATAAATATATATATATAATTATTATTTAATGTACATATACACATACTATTATAAGGTGATATAATATATTGTGTATAGATTTACAGTATTTATTCAACAATGCTGGATAAGTGAGTAGAGCTTAGGAATGAGATTTTGAATATATATCTGTAAATATATATAGTAAACTACACAGTTTCATACCTACAGGGAATAATCAACACCAGATTTTGTTAGCGATTGTTTTCATATTTCTAAGTACTGTTTAGTCTTGTTTTACGTGACGCCTTTACTTTTATTTTGGTGTTGGCGCACTTCGCTTGTAAGTGTGTTAAATTAACAGGTAACCTCATTTTAGCACGTGCGGGATTTAAATAATTTATTTTCTATTGATTTTTTTATTCGGTGCTTCTTTAGATATTGATTTAGTTTATTAATTTATTTATCTATTTTATTTTTTTATTGGTTCTGTATATATTTATCCTAAAGTGAAATTTATTTTATGTCGAGAGTCGGTTGCTATTTCGCTTCTACAGTTTAGTAAGTTTTGAGGATCTTTAAAATTTTAAATTTCAAGTTTTTACTTCAAACATAATCTACACGGGTCGTCTAAATATCTACATATACTGGCCGATTGTAATATTTTCCACTCGATTATTGGAGAACGTTCGCTTTCTTCAAGTTCTAGTATTGGTTCGCTAGTGATGTTTTTAATCAGTGTTTTTTTTATTGAATGTGCTTTTAGGGTTATTATACATGTGTTTAAAATCAAGAGAGGTTTATCCTAGGTACTATTTTTTGTTATTCAGGTTTTCTATGGCAAATGTTTCGTTTTGGTAAAAGATGCCTTTGGTTAAGCAGTTATTTTGTATTGGGAAAACTGCACAACTTTTACAATTACAGTTTTTCCCAACATTATACATTTTCTTATTTCTATTTGGGTGATTGCTATTAAAGATTGAGTTATTACTATTACTAGTGCTTATATAATTGTTCTTCTTAATGTTATTGTTGCTTATTGATAACTTTTACGCATTTTCTTTTAATTTCGTTTGCTCTACTATTATCGTTTTAGTATTTTGTTATTATGTGCTGTATATATATATGTATGTATATATATATATATATATATATATATATATATATATATATATATATATATATATATATATATGTTATATGAAAAAACAAAAGGAAAAACAGTTTAAACACAGGAAGAAACTGGTTTTGTTCGAATAAATGAAAGCTTTCGAGAAAAAGTGAAGATTTGAAATTTATTCAATAACGGCAAAACAGAGGAATAAAGACGCAAAACGGGATGTTTTTGGCACGTGCGTAACTATTTGAAATAGTATACGGCGCGTGCAGCAAAGATGTGAATTCTAAAAAGGGGAGAGAAAGAAAAAGAAAAAAACCCAAATGGAAACATAAATGAAATTTTACAAAAAATGTGGTACATAAACCGGTATCGGAGTTTGTTATGCAGTGGCGAGATATATTGCATTGTTTTAGTGAGATTTTTGCCATATGTTTTGTTAAGGAATAAGATTCGAGCCTAAGGTTTACGCTAGATGGTAATGAGAGAAGGATTGCAGCACTTTCGATGCACTTGCGGCGTAGGAGAGAGAGAGTATTCAGTCTGTAAGAGGGTGCAGTTTGTAAAGCAAAAATTGATAGTAAAAGTGTTCCTGTGTATGACTAGTTCGTTAGTGGGATTGTTGTGTTTGTAAGTCCCGTTTATGTTTGTAAATGCGTGATTTTATATCACTGGCTATCTCGCTGATATAAAAGATAGGACATGAGGTGCATTTTATTTTGTAAATGCCAGCTTGGTAAGAAGTGTCCTTAGGGAGCAGCTGCGGACAGGGTTTGTGTTGAGTAAATCCTTAATTGTTCGATTAGATTTTTCCTATGTTTCGTCGTTGTTCAATACATTTAATATGTTTACTTTTTCTCAAAGTTTTCGTTGATCTGAATGAAATCGGTAAATCTCTCGTCTTGATGATTTCTTCCTGTGTTTAAAATGTTTTTACTTGTGTCTTATTCTTTGTCTTTTTGTCTCCACGACACTTCATTTTATTATATATCAGATAGTTTATCCTACTATATATATATATATATATATATATATATATATATATATATATATATATATATATATATATATATATATATAGTAGGATAGACTACACGATATATATATATATATATATATATATATATATATATAGTAGGATAGACTATACGATATATATATATATATATATATATATATATATATATATATATATATATATATATATATATATATATATATATATATATATATAGTAGGATAAACTACACGATATATATATATATATATAGTTGTATAAACTACACAATATATATATATACAGGGTGGGCAAAAATAAGGGTCCTATTTTTAAAAATTCATAACTTTTTTATTTATTGATTAAAAAATTTTTTTTTTTTAGAATAAGTAAAGGACCCCTTCCGAAGCAAGCATGAGCCGTATTAGCCCTAAGGAACGTACCCTCATTTAGAAAACATTATTTTTGCTTAAAAAACTCAAAACAGTGTAAAAAACAATACTTTAGTTTTTGTAAGTTTTAAGAAGTGTTTTTCGGCTAAAATTTGTTTTGTTTATTTCAAAAAATCTTGGAAGGGTCAGTCTACACACACATAAAGTTTGGTGAGTTTAACTTCTATTTTGTGGAAGTTATTCAAATTCAAGTTATTCAAATTTAAAGATAGGACCCTTATTTTGGCCCACCCTGTATATAGTTGTATAAACTACACGATATATATATATATATATATATATATATATATATATATATATATATATATATATAGTTGTATAAACTACACGATATATATATATATATATATATATATATATATATATATATATATATATATATAATTGAATGCACAATTAACTAAGAAAATGTGACAAACGAGGTTTGTTTTACTCTTGGTTGAAAATGACGAATGCTGGCAAAAGCTTGCATGAATGAAAATTTCGCATATTGTTACACACATTTCATTCCGAAACACGGACTGTACGTCGAACTTAAATCTATTTTTCATAATGAATCGTTTACAATCGTAATTGTAGATGTTCGGTATTAAATAACCTAAAACTGATATACTGTAAGAAGACTAGAAAACTAAACCAAGGGTGACTTTCAAATTCTATCGTTGCTGTAAAGGTATTTACACTAATACCGTCTTAAAATCTATGAACTAATATATCCATTCCCTACATATGGAAGAAATAGTAGTATAGACTAACGCTGAAACCTAGGTAAAACAACTAAGAATATTTTGAAATAATTAGCGTCCATTTGCCATAATAGACTGTTCGCTAACAAGCCCGGAGACCGAAACTCAATCATCGGTCGAGTCATAACGAAAACTTAAAAAATGGTACTTGATGCCACCTTGGAAACCCTCAGCATTATAAAGTGAGGATCAAGGCTAAATTGGGCAATCCAGGGAAAAGTGTTGCGCCCTCCCCTATAACTGGGTGTATTAGCCAACCAAAACAGAGCTTTTTGGTGGACCTTGACAACGGTCGATTCATTTATTTATCTATTTTATTTAGGTAGTGGACGTTTAGTTTACTTTCGGAAGCTTTCTGACTCTCACTTCTCTATACTTTGTTCTTTATTCCTCACATTCCACAGGTGATGCTTCTGACAAAGGGGAAAAATGCTTTTTTCTGAATCGCTGTTGTTTCGATTGAGTTGTATATAGAGATTTTCAACCTGATTATTGTATTCACAATCATCTAACTGTCAATATATTTATCTAATAAACTCTTATCCTCGAGTGGGGGTTGGCCCTGATAATCATTAGTAAAATTGTAGTCCTTCAACGTGGATCGAGCAAATCCGCTTCATTAACTATTACCTGTCACAGAAACTGTATTAACAAACTGTAAAAGGGTTGATTTGACGTCAAAGAGACCTAACCACCCCGTCTTTCGTCAACAGGTACACACTTGTGAAGGATTTTAAAAATTCACAAACTACAAAAGGGTATCCTCATTAAAAACCCAATTAATTTATCATCTCTGTTCATGATCTCAAAACCCGTTCATCTCTGGCAGCGACTCCTCAAAATTCAAAATAATTCGAAGCTGCGCTCTAATTAGCCATTGGCAGTCAATGGCAATCTGTCTGATTGAAAGGTCATTTGATAAGTGATAAGGTTGTAGATGTATAGAAAAAAGAAGAATGTCCTTGCTCTTAAAGAATGTTGCTTGAATATGCGCAGCTCTCTTCTAGAAAGGTTACGCGTTTTAATAGATCAGTGATCGGAGTTGACCTGGAAGACCTTTCAGAAGTGCTCGATTTTGATCGAGCGCTCGGAAAATATTGCCTTGTGAAAATATTTGTTTATATCTCAGGATATTATCGTGATTATGATCTGGAAATGATTAACATATGAATGAACAACCTCGAAATTTTAGAACAATATATATATACTCGTGCTGGTCAAATAAATAGAACATATGTATAAAACTGTAAAAATCATTCCGTTTTAGATAATTTTCGGCTTTTAAATTGTGTAGGCGAAATATTCTATATGTAAATAACAATTACAACTATTTTTAATCATTTGTCATATTTGCATATATCAGAATTGATTGTCACAGAGTAGTTTATTGTCACATTAGGAAATTCAACGTTTCAATTTAATAGAACATTATTCGTTGAGTAATCTCAAACTCAAAAAATTTATGTGTTTAAAAAGATTTTGCAAGTAATTTAATCATAATCTCTCATTCTTATTGAGGACAACCTGTGAGATGTAATTGGTGCTAAAATATTTCTATAATGCTAAACTAACTGAAATAGTTGGTTTACGATAGAAACTTTTTGTTCATATCAATTGCAATGTCAGTTTTTCAATATTTCGCGTTTCAAAATAATAGAACAAGACAGCTAAGAAAACAAAATAGTTTTTTTTATTAACTTAAATACAGATAAAAATTAATCAATATTTAGTAGCAGCACCTTTTGCCTTCGTAACAGCATCAATTCGCCGGGCATGGAATCAACAAGCTTCTCGCAAACTGTGTAGACACCGAATCCCATGTGTTCTGTATAGCAATCTTCATGGCTGCAAGGGTAGTAGGTTTTTCTTTGCGAAGCTTTCTCTTTATCTGATCCCACAAGGCTTCAATAACGTTAAAATCTGGCGAGTTCGCCGGCCATTCAAGAACAGGGATCGATTGTTCTCGGAGCCAGGAAGTTGTGGACTTGGCAGAGTGTGTCGGTGCCAATTCATGTTGAAAAATGATGTATGTGGCGTCACTGTCAAACTGATTATCCAGCACTTACAGTAAATTAGCTTCCATGATATCTTGGTACACTGTTGCGTTTACATTTCCTTTGATGAAGCAGAAATTACCAACACCCTTAGCACTCATACAGCCCAAAACCATGCAAGACTGCGGGAACTTCACAGACTTCTTGACGCATTCTTGGTTATACCGTTCCGTGGATCTTCGCCAAACACGTGGCCCTTGGTCGCCGAAGGAAATACCAAATCGAGACTCATCTGAAAGGGTCACACGCCGCCATTCGTCTGTAGTCCAGGTTTGATGAGCAGTTGCCCATCGTAGCCGCTTCAACATCTGATTTTTGTTTAGGAGCGGTTTGGTGGCAGCTATACGATTTTGGTATCCCAGTTGCCGGAGCCTTCGGTAGGTAGTGCTTCGTGAAACGTCGGCACCAGAAGCCTGTTTCCACTTTTAGTAATGTCACTTGTTGACTGGAATCGACTTTTCTTTGCCACCTTGTCCAGTGCCCGGTCTTGTCTTTCAGTGGTGCTTTTCTTTCGTCCGCATTTCTTGCAATTGCTGTTGGAAACACCCTTAACATCTTTCTGGAGCACTTTGATCACTACCGATTTTGAACATCCGACCTTGGTTGCGATTTCCATGTGCGTCTTTCCTACTTCCCGCAAATCGAACATTCGCTGCTTCTTAAACAAAGATATGTCTTTAGAGTGACCCATAATGAGAGATTATGATTAAATTACTTGCAAAATCTTTTTAAACACATAATTTTTTTGAGTTTAAGATTACTCAACGAATAATGTTCTATTAAATTGAAACGCTGAATTTCCCAATATGACAATAAACTACTCTGTGACAATAAAGTCTGACATATGCAAATATTACAGATGATTAACAATAGTTGTAATTGTTATTTACATATAGAATATTTCGCCTACACAATTTAAAAGCCGAAAATTATCTAAAACGGAATGATTTTTACAGTTTTATACATATGTTCTATTTTTTTGACCAGCACGTGTATGTATATATATATATATATATATATATATATATATATATATATATATATATATATATATATATATATATATAAAAGATATCGATGATCAACATTATATACACCTTCCATCAAAATGAACGAAAAAAGTTATGCTTCGCTTGTGCGCGCACTAATATTTATATTCATATCAAATAACGTCTTAGTCAGTGAAGTTAAAAATCAAGAAATTAGGAAGAAATAAAACGTCTAAAATTAGAAAGTTATTAAGAAGAAGAAAAACGTACTAATCGGTGTATGAAAATGAAAAAAAAAAGAAAAAAAACTCTAATTATAGATTTATTTCCGGATTATTTTAGACGTGGGGTGGTGGTCATACTTGCTATTTGCATTCTCTCTTCACATAAACACTTAGAATTGTTCCGTCAAGTAGTTTTCTATCCGTTAATTTTTGTGTGACAGGGTTAATATACATATATTAGTAAAAATATGAATAAATACACATAAGTTTTTATTATATAGTTGAGTACACATACACACACACATATATATATCAATATATATATATATATACATATATATATATATATATATATATATATATATATGGATATATATATATGGATTGTTTTCTTTGCATGCTTTAAATATGACTGATATTTTTTTAATTAATTTTAACTTGTATCTTATTTAATTTTTTTAAATAACCGCGAGTTCTGAAATACCTGACTAGTACATGAGCGCAGGACTACCCCTCTCAATGTGATGGACCTGTAGATCTTTTCAGGTTATCCATCTAGGAGAAGAGAATTTCTGATATAAAAGCTATGCTACTGACTACTGACGTCTTTACAGCAAACTACTGAGAGAGGGAGGCCTCTTTAGTTTTGATCGAAAACCTCCTTAGAGCTGGAGTATCGAACAAAATATCCGGTTGGCAAAACTAATATTGCTTAAAGAGTAGATGGGATCAGGTTATCGCCCGACCTTAGAACTCCTTTATTGTCTATGAGCCATGAGCCAAGCGCAGAGGTATTAGCACATGTACACCTTAAAGACACCCAGTGCTTGGCCTTGTTTCCTGCCTAAGACAATGACAGTCGTCTATCTTTCCATCAATCTGGGCAACTTGGTGAAATTATTTTGTCACTATGCTTCACATGCCTTGTCTGGGTTAGTCTTGGTCCGACAGGTTGAGAGTACAGGTTTGACAGGTTGTCTGGCTGCTTTTTCTGACTGGTAGAACAGGAGCCCTAACTCTTAGGTAGCGCTAAGAACGGCTGCTCTATCAACAGTTGTATAATATTCTGGGTAACTGTATGCGCCATGTCGCGCATAGAATAGAACCCTACATTTATCCCCGGTGGGCTTTCCCGAGGCCACAACCCCCATGGATCAAGTCTAGACTAATGGTTGGGTTGTGTGAGCTTATTGGCACCAAACAAACACCCACGTTGCCATCCTCACTCTATCTTAAAACTAAAATGACAATACAAAGAAAACGAAACAAACTTAAACCAGACACCCACCGAAAACATCTTCCCCTCCTCCCGAGAGGCTAGCATTCATAAATATCTGGGGGCGTAGAACCAACATTAATGATGTAGAAACCTTTCTGCTAGTAAACCCGCCGGATGTCCTAGCACTAAGTGAAACACACCTACAATCCTCAATCTCCTCACACCACTTGACCATGACTGAATACATTCGACTCTACTGTAAAGACTCTGACAAACATTTGCACGGGATAAGAGTTTATGTTCGGAACACTCTCCTCTTGACTTGAGAACATAAGCTAGAATCAAATGACTACGCCCACATGTGCTTTAGATTAACCTTTCAGCACAGCGTTAGCTACTTATATTTGATATACCGTCTCCCAGGACTGTACCCTGCTTAACCATGTCTCTGAAAGGATTAATACAGCACTCTCACTTGACTTGACATGTATTTGAGGATGTTTATGTACATCGCCGTGACTGGCTTGTATCTTCCAGCTATACACACACAGCTGGTAACTCCACGTATAGTTTCTCCATAGCGCACACGCTCTCACAGACTGTCACTTTCCCGACCCGATTCCCTGATTGTGTGGATCAGCAAGCCGCACTTCTCGACCTGTTCTTGACCTCACTTTCAAAGGATTGTGCTACAAATGCACATAGCCTGCTCGGAAACGCTGGTCACCTTGTGGAAAGGATTGATATCACCATAGAATCTCGTCACAAAGCTGATGATCCGTTTCTCAAACCGACGAGATAGTACAAGCGGTCTGATCGGGAATCCATCAGAGATCACATCAGATGCATCTCATGGAGTGAAATATTTTCTCTCCCTGCTGATCAGTGCGCAAATGAGGAAACCGAATGTGTCAAAGCAGACATTGAAGCGCATGTTCCCATGCGAAACTTCTACAGAAAGCCTACTCTTTACAATGGTTCACCTCGAACTGTGCAGCTGCTAATGCTTAGAAACAGCAAGCATTTCGACAATTCAACCGCTACAAATAGACAGAAACTAATAGCGTCAAGAAATCATTGAAGACTATAATAGATGAAGCAAAGAGAAGGTATGCAGAGATGATCAGAAAACGCATTCAGTCACAGAAACTAGAAACTCACGATTTCTGGAAAATCTTCAATAGTTTGGTGAATAATGGGCAATTTACAATTTCCCCGTTATCCAACCACAATGGTATCGGTTGCACGTCAAATGGTAAGGCTGAACTGCTTGCCTAGTGTTTACCCTGAAACTCGATTTTGGACTCCGAAAACCACTCTCTCCCAAATTTCCCATTGCGGACTGAAACTATACTTGATGACCTGACCATCACACCATTTCATGTCCGGGACATCATAAAATAAAACCTTGATACTTTCAAAGCATGTGGGCCTGATCTTATACCAGTAATAGTAATAAAAATACTCTGCTGAACTGAACCCTGTCCTCTTCAAACTCTACAACAAATGCCTCGCTGAATCTTGCTTCCCTGATAGCTGAAAAACTGCCTCTGTGGTACCAGTCTTTAAGAATTCTGGAGATAGAACCGACCCTCAGAATTATCGCCGCATCAGTCTACTCCCGCTCTTCGCTAAAATCTTTGAATCCTTAATCAATGTAGCGATAGTCCGTCACCTCGCTAATACTAATGCTGACTATCAGTATGGATTTAGGAAAGCATGGTCTACTGGGGATATCCTAACGGTCATTTATGAAGGCATATACCACACACAGGACAATACAGGCAAAGCTAGGGCGATAGCGCTTGATTTATCAAAAGCCGTTGATAAAGTCAGGCATAATGGTCTTCTCATAACAATTACTTCACATGGTATTACTAGACGAATGTTTAATATAATAAGATCTTTCCTATCCAAAAGAAAGATCTAGGTTGTCCTCGATGGTCGTTCATCCAAACAAGATAATATAAATGCAGGTGTACTCCAGAAATCGATCCTTGGCCTTTTATTGTTCCTGATTTTCATAAACGACCTCCCTGATGACATTGTGTCTGAGATGGGTATATTTGCTGACGACATCACGCTCTGCTCTCGTCATGTGGCTACAACTGATGCGCATATATCCGAGAAAATCGCTGAATCCTTAGAAAGTGACATCTAGTCTGTAGTGGAATGGGGTCATAAATGAATGGTAACATTTAATGCTGCTAAGACCAAGGTCCTTTCCCGTAAGAACTACAAAAAACCTCTTAAACCACCGATTGCCCTGCCAAATAACACCCGAGAGTCCAATGTTCAAACTCCTTAGCCTAATATTGACAGGTAACATGAATTGGAATAAATACATAGAAGACATTGCCGGAGCTGCTGCAAAGAAAGTGGGCTCCCTGTACCGTGCTAGAAACTTCTCACACCTGTCAGTATCCATACTTCTACAAAGCTACCACCCGCCCATGCATGGACTATTGTTGCACATCTGGGCTGGTGCACCAACCACTAGTATCTCGCTCTTAGACAAGGTGAAAAAGGAATATCTAATCTAATAGGTCCCTCACTATTCACTAAGATCCAGTATCATTGTGCTTGTTTTACAAGTACTTCAATGGAATTTGCTCCGATAAATTTGCTGCACTTGTACCCTCTCGACGTAAATACACTTGACTAACCCGACAATCAGCTAAATCCCATCCATTTACTGTGAATGCCCCTAGATGCCGGAGATCCTTCTACTACAATAGCTTCTTTCCTCGCGCTGCTGCTGGCTATTGGAACTCTCTCCCTGTTCCCTGTTTCCCAGATTGTGCCGAAATTCATAAATTTAAAACTAATGTGGATAAGCATCTCGCTGCACAGCTCCCAATTTATTCTGACCCTCTAAACTTTCACCCTAATTCTCAGTAGCCCATTACGTCTACAATGTCAACTGTTTGGTGTGAACTAAGTTAATATATATATATATATAGTCTTACTATTTTTCTATCTAACTTACATATGTGTTTACGGTGTATACGAACACACTATGTAAATTAGCTGAAATGAGAATCACCCTTTTTCAAAATTCTCACAGAAACATTAAAATATTAGAGAGTGGTTGAATAAACAGAGACTGAGAGAGGGCGAGAGAAATACATAGAGGTAGCTAAGCGATAGATTACTGATTTGTAACCTCATATCCAAACGCTCCTGAATAAATTAGTGAAAGTTTAATTCAGCGAGAAGTCGCAAGGAAATGTTACAAATATTTTATTTATAAGAACTAAATTAAAGAGATGTAAAAAACGGGCAACCATACAGTATAGTTAACAGCTAAAAATCGAAAATAAACAAAATGTACAATAAATACCTTTTACAAAAGGCATTAAAATTTAATTTTCTACCGATCTTTACAGTTTTAAAAATCTGTTGCTGTTTGTTAAGTTTTGTAATTTTAAAATTTGTTCCGTTACTTTTACTTAGCCGCGCAGGAGTCAATAAAAAAATGACGGTCGAATTTCAAGATGTGGTCACAAATTAGTCATTAACGATAGTAATAAAAAGACTTACACTAATCCGACTGGCAACCAACCCTGGGTTTATGGTTACGGTTAGAGTTAGGGTTAGGGTTAGTGGTAGCGTAAGCTTTCTTACTTTCTTATAAGTCTAAAATTAGCGACCATCTCCAAAAGGAAAATCGGTAAAGTTTCTAATTTTTATTTGTTTGCACATTTTTGTAAAACTTTTACATGAAAATTAAATAAATTTTAGCTGTAAGATAAAAAAATCTTATTATAGTCTTCACTTAACAATATAAGTTATTCTCCTTGCTGATTTTCTTTTAGGTGATTATTTAAAAATGTTTCATATTACCAGCCGCCTGTACTAGACTAAATAATTATTTAAATAAATATATTGCCAATAACATGATACAAAAATAACAAAATAAAATTGGCTAGTCAGAAGCAACGTTCGATTTGTCAGCTTAAACACTATTTAGGTTTGACTTTGAAAATCCGTCAAAATAACTATGTATTTTAGATTGCAGCAATATCCAAAAAGGAATACCTTTCTGTAATAACATAATTATTGGTAACACTTTATTTTCTGTACATTCATTTTTGTTTTCATCTTGTATCGATGTATAATGGAACTTATTGTGATATCATTTTATTTATTCTAACCATTTACCTTCCTTCAAATTTAACAGTCATTTTAACCGTTACTATATTTGACTATAATTATTTTTTTCAAGACCGTAATTCATGTAAATTAAAGAAGGAAGACAGTATTTATTTTTAAGGGATTTCAATTATAACAATAAATGAAATATAAAATTACAGCTTTCGTTCTATTTATTTAAAAGAAAATGTTTAGCTGATAATTATTTTTACGGTAAGAAAAAAAGAGAATATGTATTGTTTTAAATAATAATTAATATGAATTGTTACAATGTTCAATAAATAAAGAATAGATATTCGTTTTATTGATTTCAAGAACATTTAACTGACAATGGCAATTATTTCTACGGGAAAAGAAAGAGACAATTTGTGGTTAATATTATTAAACCTTTCATAAATGTATCATTTCAAACAAAATATCATTAACAGTAAATTATGCAGATAGATGAAGACAGCAAGCGTGGAATTCTCATGGGGTTCGTTGGTTTATTAATTAATTAAAAAAATAATCAATTAAAAATTATTAATGAAAAATGTCATATTCCGTTTCAGGATTACAAATCTGCGACCACGGAAATTTGTCTCTCCTAGTTAATGTTCATTTTATAAATCCTTGTATAATTAGGTAAAAAAAAATGTGTTATCTGATACTGGCTGAAAGATAATAGTTGATATGTTTGGCGCCAAACGGCTAATCTGTCGCATGTCACTTCGACCATGGATTTTCTATACATTTCATATTTCTATTTCTATTGTAGGTGTTCGACAGCAAGAACTTGTCTTCTACCAACACTGCAAAGAACTCTCCTTTTATTCCCCATTGTATACCTAAAATCAAGCGAAACTTCCATAAACAGATATTCTTTCCAAGAACATCCCACCGGTGGTACACGTTACCGCAGGAATGTTTCCCTACAGACTACAACATGACCATTTTCAAGTCCAATGTTAACAAATCTAGGAGAGTAGAAAGTGGACCTTGGGGGTTACCTCTGGCAGCCTCGCAACTTTCGCTTCCCTTATTTTGTCTTTTAGTCTTCACATTCCATGAGCGATGTTTCTGATAAAGGGGGGCAATTGCTGTTTTCTGGGTCGGAATCTAACCATCTAATACTTATCGTTGGCTAGTTTTTGACCTTGAAGTATTTTTCTTTAGCTCCTTACATCAAGTGGCTTCATACCTTGTCTGGACCGACTTCCATGAAAAAAAAATCTGCCATGTCTTTCTGTGAATTAATCATAGTTCCAAATAAAAAAATCTCACTAAACTTTATCCTCAAGTGGCTTTTTCTCTAGGTAAACTGTGAACCATTAGTATGAAAATTATGTTAAAGTCATTTTCATTTAATATCTTATAGGGTTTAAACAAATTACCGTCTATGTCCTAAAATGTAATTGTTAATGAATCTTACCGACAAGGCACCAGAAACGCCTACCGGAAGTCTGTCTTACCACTGTTTGTAGGCCGAGCTACTTCTTATAATTAAATTTAACTAACGTTTTTCTTTTAGTTTGCTTTTTATTCGCTGGTTACTAAACTCCAACCTTCATTACCAAGATACCATCGAGTAATTTTAGGTAGCCCCCCCCCAATCGATTTTAATTTACACTGTAAAAAGATTTCAGATTGTATGACAAATTAAATTAGATATTAAGATGGTATCGCTTCATTTAGCTTTTACGTCGCTTCTAATTTACTGAACAATGAAGCTAATACGAAACGTGAGCTTCGAGCAGTTTACCTAATGAATATAAAACATGACAAGCCAATGTTATCGATTCGCTTAAACGTTCGATTATTTTATTTTGTTAAATTTCAAAATTAATTTACTATCATTTGTAAAACTGAATTCAACCAAATTAAACGTTTGAGATCAAATTCTTATTATTTAAAATTATATCATCATCGTTTTAATGGAACAGAAATTTCACCTAATTTTAGGATTTTTTATGATTCAATTGGTCTTATTTCCTTTATCAATAAGGTTATGTTCTGGATATCCAGCATTTGGAGTGAATCAGAGGATGGTCCACGGGGTCCACACAAAGTCCTACGAACGATTAGAGGCCCTCAACATGTACTTGCTGGAGCATATGCGGTTGTATGGTGACCTTATCTTCGCATTTAACATCATGTGTGGTAAGTATAATATGCTGCGTGACCTCTTCCTCACACCGGCTCAACGAAGAGGACTTTATTGAAAATCACTGAAGCTGTACCGGGGACGATTTCAGCTGAATCGTCGTAATGCCTCTTTTTCTGTTCGGGTGGCTGGGCCGTGGAACAAGCTGCCACAAACCGTGGTTATCACGCTAACGTCCAAACCGTTCAAGGCAGCGCTGGATGCATCATGGTCGTCGATCTTTGGATGATTCCCGCTATACATAACCTCATCACTCCATTTATAACTTGCTTTTACATGGCTCTCGCCCTGTGCTAATCTTTTGCAAATATATGAATTGAATTGAATAAAAACGTCTTTTGTTTGTCTTTTTTTAATGAAGCCACTTGATGTAATGATCTAAAACCAATACTACTTTAAGGTAAAAATATCAAAGGATTAGTGCTAGATGGATATATTCTGACCCAGAAAACAGCAATTCTTCCCCCCTGTCAGAAACTTCGGACATGAAATATGAGGACTAAGGGACAAAATAAGGAAAGCGAGAGTTACGAGATTGCCGAAAGTAAACCCAAGGTCTACTTTTTACTCTCCTAAAATATTAGTCTGGCTGTCTCTTAGCAACTACTTTATTTGTCTGTCTGTTATTAACTTGTTTTTACTCAATCTGTGAGTAATTTGTTTGCCAGTCTGTCCGGTAGGAACTTGTTATCAGTTCGTATGTTAGCCCCGTGGCACCTGATACATGATGCGGCATTCACCCTGTGCGGGTTCAGCCGGCTCCGTCTGACGGAGGACGTTTTTAGGGAAACTGGAACTCACAAGCCCAGTCGCATGTATACTCTGGTCAAGACAGATGACGACGTTAGTTTCTGCAGTTTTTTTGCAGGTAGGTGTCGCCGTCTTTCTAAATACAACGCCTGGTATCCCCAATGGTCACCCATCTGGTACTGACCAAGCTCAGTATTGTTTAACTTCGGTGATCTAACGGGAACCGGTGTGTCAACGTGATTATGCCGTATATTAGCCACTCGTCTGTCAGTCTTTTATCAACTTATTTGTCAGTCTGACTCCGAGCAATTTCTGTGTCATTTAGTAAGCAACTTATTGGACAGGTTGCATGTGAATTCCTTAGCAGTTTATCTATTATCAACATCTTCGCCATAACCTTTGTTAGAAGTTTATTCATCAGTCTGTTAACAACATCTTTATCAGTTTGTTAGCAACTGTTTTGTCTGTGAGCAGTTTGTATGCCACTTTGTTAGAAAAGCGGTTATTTGACTGTCTGTTAGCAACTTTTCTGTCAGAAAAAAAACTCTTTTCCAAACCAGTTTGTTATAAACGTGTTTTTTTAGTATGCCTGAAACAGCTTTTGTTGTCAGTCTGTATGTTAGCAACATGTTTGTTAAGCTGTTAGCAACTTCTTTTGTGATGCTGTCTGTTAGGAAATCATTTTGTCAGACTATGTTACTTTCTTTATAAAATTGCTAACAACTTCTGTATGTTAAACACTTTTTGTTTGTATATGGGGGATCGTCTCAGGTTTTCTGAGTGATTCATAGGCGTAGATGTGTATACGCACTAACTTTTATTGTAGCTGGCTTCATCGTGTATAGAAATAAAATATGATTATTAAAAGAAAACTGGTTTCATTTCACCGATAGTGATGAGGTTTTAGAGGGAGATGTTCGTTCCGAATAAAATACAACTGCTATGAGCATTGTTGCTTTCTTTGTGTCTCCTCTGCTCTGTTCTCTCAGAAGTTCCCTCTTCTTACTTTTCTCTTTTTATTCACGTAAGGGGCCTTCTGGGAAATTGTTTTGTTTTTTTGTTTTATGTTGTTATTCAAGTGTTTTCCTTATCCGTAACTTCACATAATACTTATAACTAGGGACCAGAAATCCATTATTTGCAAGATAAGTATCTTGCAGATTTTGGAAACCGGTATGCAAATTTAGATTTTTGTTAATGTTATGGCTCTAATATAGTATAATAGAATACACTAAGACATTTCATGTTTGCACGTTCGTTATCACCTTTAATAAACATTAAAAAATTAGATCGTCTGATGGTGATTGGTTATAAATCTTATGTCACTAAGGTAAAAATTCAGACTTTACCCATTTTAAAATGAATTCTTCTCGAAACAAAATAGTGTCGTTTTGTTAGCAAAAACAGACTTAAAATAGATTTAAAAATTGACAATCGTTTTGTTGATTTGAAGAATATTTAGCTGACAATTATTTTTTTACGATAAGAAGACAGATATTTATTCTTTTTAAAAGCAATACATTGCTACAATTGTCAATAAATAAAGAAAGAAAGAAAGAAGAGACAAATTCGTTTTTATTTATTTAAAGAATATTTAGCTGAAAATTAACATTATTTTTACGGAAGAAGAAAGAGACAGTTTTTTCTTAATAGTATTGACCCTAACAGACTTTTATTATTAAAAAAGAAATATTATTATGAATTAGCCAGACCCGTGTCTCGGCGTTATCCGGGGGAAATATAAAATTATGATTTAATTGAAAAGAATATATTAGAATAGCAATCCTGAAAAAAAAAGAGAAAAGAACCCATTTCACTGCAGGTAATTTAGGTGATTAAAATAGGATTTAACATGGACCTGTCTCCCGGCGTGTGTGTTTATAATCAATGGTTTCTTGTTTGTAAATACTTGTTAATAGTTTATAATGAAAATATTGTTTTAATAACGTAGCCAATACAAAATTCCCCTGAGGAGTTTTTTTATTTTGTTTGAACAATGGGATTTTTCACAAATAATGAAAATAGGTTTTAAATACTGTATTTTTGTAAATAGTCTAATAGTGTTTTCCATAAATAGAAATGAAATACAGAACTCAATGTTTGCTTGCGTGTTTGAACATTCATGCGAAATATTATATATCGAAAAATAATAAAGTATCCAATACAAAATATTCCCACAGAAATTGGTTTTTGGTTCCGGCTACTAAGAAATCCTTGTAGTTTTATTTTGTTTCGAGAGCGGGATTTTCCGCAAATAATGTTGAAAATAGTGTTTAAATTCTTTATTTTTATAGTCTAATCGTTTTTCGTAAATAGAAATTTAATAAAAGGAACGAAACAGCGCAGTAAGAATTAATGTTTCGTTTAGTTTCACCATTGGAAAATGCGTTATTTTGCGAACGTCAAAAATGCACTTACGTATGAAAGCAGCAGTTTGTCTTGATAACCATTTCTGCCTCGGTTATGTATCGTTTACATGGTTAATATAAATGCATATTTAAATAGATACAAACAGATCTTTCCGTATCTTCCCGCATGTGTGAATGCATGCGACCATATGCTCGTTAAAGTGTAATCCAGAATATTTACAGAAAGTATAAGCAAAACACATTCAGAATGGCCGAATAATATTCCCTGAACCCGAGAAAATGGGGCGATCGTAATTTAGATTTAAAAGCTGTTGTATTATGTAGACAATATTAAGATAGGATAAAATGAAATAGTTTAGTTGATTAAACAAAAAAATCCTTTCTATTAAAAAATGACCCGGTGTAACTGGTTGCGGTTAGAGTAGATACATAGTAGCGAGTAAAAATGAATGCCGCCTTCTCTTTGGAAGGTTTAATTGACAGAGTCCGGTAATCAGAAGAAAATATGATAAATATTACAAGAAGACGAAATGAATGCATAATTTCAAGAAAAACGCGTGTGGGCTTAGCTTTATTGGATGACGGAAAAGATTAGCATATTAAGATTTTGGTTATTATCCTATTCTGTTTTAATGCAGACGAGAAAATCGACTTTATTTTATTTATAGATAGTAAATTATACCGATTTATGTAGAAACACCGTGGAATCAAGATGGAATTCAGCTAGTATAATAGAAGAAATTGTTTTATTATAACAGAGCAGTAACTCGGTTATTTAAAATAAGTTGTTTTTACCTTTTCTTTTTCATGTTCACTCTTTCTATATACAAAAATACAGTTTGTTTTCTAGCTCCAAAGTCTATTTGACCAGCATCTATCGCCAGGTTTGGTAGTTCTAAGAGAAACACGTGTTCTGCACCATCCCTTTGACAGGACGTTAGTCTGTCGTCGGTTTTTCCACCCAGATCGACTGCTGCACATTTATAAAAAATGGATAAAGTGTTTGCTTAAGACACCTGAGAATTCCAGGAATATTACCTATAAAATTACAAACTAGGTCAGACTCGTATTACGAAAAGCAAGGAAGTAACCTACGAAAAAAAAAAAAGTTCACCAGTGGATTCTAATTACTGCTCCACGTTAGCAAAACAACAACTAAAGTAATCCTTTAATTAATAATTTGTTTGGCGGCGGTACTAAAAGGAAATACCATAGCTAGAAATTAAAGCTCAAGGAAAGGATTTTTTTTTAAAAGTTGTCACTGGATAACGGATAATACAGTAAAACGTCACGAAAGAAAAAAAAAAGAAAAAAAAAGGGTAATCTCAATTTAAGAGTATTTTAATTACTAAAATACTAGAAAAAAAACTCCAAAGAACTAAATGTACTGCATACATTTTTTTCAATTGTGACTCGAAAAAAAAAAAAAAAAAAAAAAAAAATGGAAGACTTATCAAAAATGTTCATGCAATTTTTACAGGCACAAGCTGACCGCGAGGAAAGACAAAATGAACGTTTTGCTAAAACACTGGAACTACTAAAGAGTAATCGAGAAAATGTCGACAGTGTTAATTTCTCCCATACAACTATCTTTAATAGTATGGACACGGAGGAAGGAAAGACTTTTGAAGCATACTATACAAGATACGAGGATGTCTTTCAACTGGACTGCAAAAAATTGGCCAAATAGCCAGAAAGTGAGCCTCTTACTCAGGAAATTGGGTACATCAGAACACAGCAAATTCATAGATTACATATTACCTAAAAAAACTGCGGAATTAGAGTTCATGGAAGCTGTGAAATTACTAAAAGAATTATTTAATCCAAATATATTTCTTTTTCATAAAAGATGGCTGTGCATGAATCTAAGAAAGATGGACAACCAAGATAATTTGACATACGCATCAGTTGTCAATAAAAACTGCGATAATTTTAAGCTTGCGGAACTAACGGTAGAAGATTTTAAATGTCTAATCTTCGCACAAGGGTTAGTTTCCACGAAAAATGCAGAAATACGCAGACGAGTGTTGTCTAAGCTGGAATCTGAGCAAGATTTAACCCTCCAGAAACTAGCAGAGGACTGTGAAAGGGCCATTACACTAAAAAAGGATTAAAAAAATATAGAAGAATCCGGAGTGGCATATGTAAGAAAAGTTAGAAAACCATACACACCAACCAAGAACTTTACAAAGAAAAGCAATCGAAATGGAACGGGATATTACAATCCCAATAACCATAAATATAGGACAGAATATAACAAGCCTCTTCCTAGATATAACTGTAAGAGATGTGCAGAAAAGCATTGGGAATCAGATTGTCCTTATAAGAAGAAAAAATGCTACATTTGTAAGAAGGTGGGACACAAAAGCGATTGCTGCAGATATAAAGATTACACCAGAAAGAGAGTACAGCAAACAAAATCAAATACAAAATTAGACAAAGATCGGCGAAAATACGTAAAAGTGGAAATATTTAAAACACCAATAAAGTTACAACTCGACTCCGGCTCCGATATTTCTATTATAAACCTGAATACATGGAAAAAGTTGGGTAAAAAAACAACCATGATGAAAACGAGTAAATCAGCCCGGACGGTAACTGGTGGTGGTATAAAATTTGAAAGAGAAGTTGTTCTTTCCGATAAAATTAAAAGGGATTACGAAGAAATTAAAAATATTCGTACTGAAAAATAGTGAAAATCTGTTTGGAATAGATTTAATTGAGAAATTTGGACTATGGGATAAGCCAATCAATACATTCTGTAAAAAATAGAATGTTCTTCTCCAACAACAGTAAATATAAAAGACGATTTAAAAGAATTATTTCCTGAAGCATTCACGACTAACTTAGGTCGCTGTAATAAATTCAAGGCCTCGTTTGAACTTAAAGAAAACGCCAGCCCAATTTTTAGTTGGGTTGGAAAAGATTAATAAAGAATTAGATAGATTGGAACAGACAGGAATTCTATCAAAAATAGAACACAGCGAGTGGGCAGCCCCCACCGTATACGTAAAGAAAAAGAATGACGAAGTTAGAGTGTGCGCAGATTTTTCGACCGGGGTCAACTCCCTATTAAAAGATCACCATTACCCTCTACCAAGCCCAGAGGAAATATTCACGAAGTTAAATGGTGGTAATATCTTCTCTAAGATAGACTTGAGCGACGCATATTTGCAAATACCGGTCGAGGAAAATTGCTCAAAAATACTATGCATCAATACGCATAAGGGATTATACAAATACAACCGATTGCCCTTTGGCATCAAAGTAGCGCCTGCCATTTTTCAGCAAGCGATGGACACCATGCTAAGTGGCATTGAGTGCGCATGTGCATACCTGGACGACATTGTTGTCAGGAGCAAATCCCTACAAGAACATAAGGAACATTTGAAACAAGTATTTACTCGAATACAAGAATTCGGCTTTAAAGTAAAAGAGAGTAAATTTGACTTTTGTATGAGCGAGATTAAGTATCTTGGACACATAATAAACAAACATGGACGACGTCCAGACCCAGACAGATCTGCGGCAATAAAAAATATGCCAGCACCTGATAACGTAACAACCTTGCAGAGTTTCTTGAGACTCGCAAATTATTATCAATCTTTCATTGAAGGAATGCATAACTTGCGAGCCCCCTTAAATAATCTGCTTAAAAAGGATACAACTTGGAACTGGACGCAAGAATGTCAAACCGCTTTTGACAAAATAAAGAGCGCACTAACATCCGAATTATTCTTAACGCACTTTGACACAAAATTAAAAATAGTCGTCGCTAGTGACGCTAGTTCATACGGCTTAGGAGCATGCATTCAACATATTATGCCGGATGGGTCTAGAAAACCAATAGCGCACGCTTCGAGAACGCTGATACCAGCCGAGAGGGCATATTCACAAATCGAAAAAGAAGCATTGAGCATAATCTTTTCCGTGACTAAATTTCACCGATATTTATATGGTAGACAATTCTTACTTGAAACCGACCATAAACCGTTAGTCACGATCTATGGATCAAAAAAAGGATTGCCGGTATACACCGTAAATAGATTGCTGCGCTGGGGTACAATCTTACTTAATTACGATTTCCAGCTACAACATCTAGCATCAAAAAAGATTTGCCATGCGGATGGACTGTCAAGACTGATACCACAGAAACACAATCTGGAAGAATCAGTCATAGCAGCAACAATAAATCAATGTGAAGGATGCCAGTTAGCAGCAAAATCCCCACCTATAGTAACCAAACCTTGGCCGAAAACCGACCAACCATGGTCGAGAATCCACATGGACTTCGCTGGTCCAGTAGGAGAAAACTATTATTTAATTGTAGTGGATAGTTACACAAAATGGCCGGAGGTAATGCGTTGCAGGAATCCAACAACGAACAACTCAATAGGGTTCCTACACGAGTTGTTTGCAAGATTCGGTGTACCAGACACACTGGTCACTGACAACGGAACGCAGTTCACATCCGCAGAGTTTAAGGAATTTTGCGACACGTTCCGAGTGAAGCACATCACGACTCCGCCGTATCATCCAAGGTCGAACGGCCTTGCGGAAAGGTTCGTGGACACGCTAAAACGAGCGTTAAAGAAATCCATTGGAACACCAACAGAAAAAGCTTTGCAACAATTCTTGCAAGTTTATAGGATCACACCACATCCTAGTACACCATCAAACATATCACCAGCTGATCTAATGTTTGCCAGAAAGGTAAAATCAGCGTTTGATAAACTATTGCCAAGACAGGCAACTATCCGAAACACTACACACACGAGAAGAAAGAAATATAACTCGGGAGATCGAGTATATTTTAAGTGCTACAAGAATAACACATCTTACTGGGAATGTGGAGTAGTGGATAAACGCATTGGTGATTGTACATATATGATTAAAGGTCCACAGAGTATACATAAAAGGCACCTAAATCAGATAAAAAACGTCATATCCAAGATGATGATTATACGACAACAGTCGAAGAGGAGGAAACCATAGATGTCATATACGAATCCTTTAATTTGGAACCGCCTCAATATACACCTGAACCCCGAAGATCAGGTAGGAAAAGAAAATTTAATGAACCATTGATGGTAAACCCAAAAAGAAAAAGATATTGAAATCTGTGTGACTTCAAATCTTGGGAGGGGGTGTTGTGGTGGCAACCACTCATTTGCATATACGAATAACGTTACACTATAAATGGCAAGCCTAGGTTGGCCTTAGTGTGTGTTACCTAAATGCCACCGGAAGTGACGCCGAAGAGCGTACATGTCCTCCCACCAAGACTCTCTGACTCGACACCTTCATTTTTACATACTGTAACTATACCTTTTCTTTAATACACTTATTATTGCATTCTCCTTGTTGTTTGCGTCTTCATTGTATTCCTCACTAATTATTGTTCAACCTTGCAACCACAACAATTATTATTATTATTATTATTATTATTATTATTATTATTATTATTATTATTATTATTATTATTATTATTATTATTTTTTTGTTTTTTGTTTTTTGTTATTTTTTTTGTACTCACTAAGAGTTTTCACACAAGTTATCATCAGTGATTGCTCACCAACAACAACCCGTTGTGTTCCCTGGAGTCTGAGTGACAACAAGCATCCCCAGAGTTCCAGTACTCTCCACCTCTTTTTGATCACAACCGCAAATGATCTTGCAATATCGCAACAGTCCCCTACGATTGATTTCTCGCTGGCAACGACCCTTTATAATTATCATGATGATGATGATGATGATGATGATGATGATGATGATTAAAAAAATAAAAATATTTGGTGACTAACAGTAAGGCCTCCAAATTTTCTCTCAGCCCACATAATCTCTCCACTGTTTGCGTCCTGCAAGGATTTACTACGTGTTCTACGATCCGAGGATCCGCAGTATCTTAGTTGCTTTTTACATACTTTCACCTTGTGTCAACTATTTTCACTATTATTTCAAGCCCTGTAAGCTTTGCTGGTCTTCCCTGCGACAATAATTTTTTCTCTATTAAACATGTCTTTCCAAACACCCATCCTGTCTATTATATCGTATTAATGTTGTAACTGTTCTGTGCAATATGTTAATGGTTCAATTGAAAAGATAAAATAATCTCATATTGCACAAGGTTTGTGTGCCTGACCACTCTCCTCGGTGCCTGGATTATATAACGTAGTTTTAAGATAACAAATTTATTCCAGAATTGAATGGCATTTTATAAAGGGCGATACTTATCACGATTTCTAAAATTAAATTGTTTTATTGTTATTTTAAGATTTAAAGTTATATCAGCCATTATATTTAGAAAGAAATATCACAGTTCAGTGGTTCATCTTTTTACGGACATTAAGTGTCTTGATAACGTACAGAGACAAAACAAATTAGTTGTATATTTAAAGATATTGAAGTCGCAAGATCGTTTAAATCCCTTGAACAAAATAAGAATGTCTGTTTTATTACAGATAAATTTAACACATTTTTCAAGAAATAATTGATTGAATTTTGCTCCCTAGAAAAACAGTCCAGTCGTCTTACTTTCGTCTGAATTTGTCTTATTGGAAAATCGATCGAATTTAAATCAGCGGATATCAATAAAGAGAGATAAATCAACGGTCTAAATATGGCTTGAGACGCTCAGGATTTCATGACAGAAAGTAACGTATCATTGGATCATATAAAACAACAACAGAAAGAACAACAACAGTGACAATAATAATAATAATAATAATAACAATAATAATAATAATAATAATAACAATAATAATAAGAAGAAAAAGAACAAACCAAATTATATAGAAGAAACATAATAAAAGGAATAAATATCTCTGCAATATCCATAGTAAGCTACTCTGTGCCATTCATAGGTTGTAAGGAAGAAGGAAATCTGGACTACAAAAGTCGGAAATTAATGACCATGCACAATGCCCTGCACCCAAATTATAGTAGAGACAAATTCTATATAAAAAAAGAGAGAAGGGAGAAGAGGATGGGTAGGTTTAGAAAACTGCGTGGATGATACGATAACAGAATCAGAAAAGCTGATTAACGCTGCAAAAAAGCATGGCCAAAATGAACACTACAAAGAGCAACGAAATTGTAAGGAAAAAGCAAAATGGGAAGAGAAGCAGCTACATGGACGATTTATAAGACTTATCAAAGAAGAGGCGGACGAAAACACCTGGACAAGGCTAAAAAAATCACACTAAAACAGAGAAACAGAATCGCTAGTAACAGTTGCATAAAACAACGCGATCAGACAGAACTATATAAAAGCAAGATTACAACACCCAGAATAACAGTAAATGTAGACTCTGTGGACAAAGAAACGAAACAGTAAACAACATCATGAATGAATACAGCAAATTATTATTATTATATACCGGATTGGAAAGATAGTCCACTTCTTCTTGAACATGCAGATAAATAGTACAAGCATAAACCGGGCCAGTATTGCAAAATGAAACGAATAAAAAATCATGTGTGACGTAGAAAAAACACAAACACTTCCAAGCAAGAAGACTCGGAATGATAATAGTTAACAAGTAGAAAAAAACATACCAAATAATAGATTTTGCCGTTCTAGCAGTCCACAGGGTGAAGATCGAGGAACTAGAAAGACTAAGGAAATACATTGAGCTTGCCAAAGAACTGAAGGGAATATGGAACATATCGATGCTTTATCTGTATGTTAGAATATCTTGATTTTCTATTCTTTTCTCTCTTTGTTTCATTCGTAATGTTTATATATTTAATAATGTCCGCCCTTGGCGGAAATCTACTCTCTCCGAGTGCAATTATTAATTTCTAGATTTTGCCTAATCCAACCGAGTGAATCGTCTAGAAGAAAACACACCTGTAGATTCGTGAGACGAATCTGCAATTTCGCTGCATGGATTCTTCGTGTTTTATTGCGAACGAATTCTGATTGAGAAGTCGCGAGCTCTTCAGTGGAATCCGTTCAGTTGGGAAAATGTATAAAGAGAATGGTGTCTTAACGAGAAAGAAACATCACCTGCTTGAATGCCAGTGAACATGACACTCAAACGAATTGAGACAGTTTTTTTTATTAATCATTTTCTTAGGTTACCGTTTCTCACAATCCTTGTCTTTTGCTAGACTTCTGTGTTATTACAAAACTGCTTTTGCCCTTTTCTATTTCAAAGCCTTTCTTTCTCTTTTTCTTTCCTCCATACTTTCATCCTTACTTTCTTTCATAAATCCCTATTTTCTTCTTTACTTTCTTTTTTATCCCTATTTTCTTCGATTCCTCCTTACTTATATCCTTAATTTCATCCTTATTTTCATCCTTACTTTCATCCTTTATTTATTTCATCCTTACTTTCATCCTTAATACTTTAATTCTTAATACTTTCATCCTTAATACTTTCATCCTTATTTTACTTTCAAATAAGTAATTAAATCTTTCATCCTTATTTTACTTTCATCCTTAATACTTTCATTCTTAATACTTTCATCCTAAATACTTTCATCCTTAATTTCATCCTTATTTTCCTTTCAAATAAGTAATTAAATCTTTCATCCTTATTTTACTTTCATCCTTAATACTTTAATCCGTAATACTTTTATCCTTAATATGTTCATCCTTAATACTTTCATCCTTACTTTCACCTTTCCTTTCATCTTTTCTTTCTTTCATCTTTACTTTTTTCCTTTCATCCTTACTTTCACCTTTCCTTTCATCCTTACTTTCGTTCTTATTTTCTTTCTTATATCTATATCTAACTATATATCTATAAATTACGAAAACTCTGTGGACCTTTCTTGCTTGCTTGTTTGTATCTGTGCATACGTGATGACGTCACAAAAGGATAACGTGATCTCGTTTGTCTACATACATACTGGATGCCAAAAAGAGGCCTCGTGCACACCGAACGTCACAGATAAGAGAGAGAGAGAGAGAGCGAGAAAATGAAAGATAAAGAAGTGCGAGAGAAGAGGAGGAGAGAAAAAGAGAGGAACAGCATGATAGAGAGGAGGGAAGAGACAGAGAGTGGAGAGGAGAAGTGGGCGAAAAAAGAGAATGGGGAGAAGAGAGACAAAGAGGGAGAGAAAGGGAGGATACACCGTTATGCATAAACTAAAGACGAGCCAACGGATAACGGGTTATCAACTATACTACTAAAACTCTGTGGACCTTGCTTGCTTGCATGCATACTGGAAGACATCACAAACGTCGTCGTGCACAGTGAATGACGTCACACATGTAAAATGACGCAAATAAGTGAGGATCGATAAGAGAAGTAGTGGTTGGAGGCGAATGACGTTACATAATTAAGAGGGAGAGAAAGTTGTTTCTTTCTATCCTGCCTATATAATGTTGTGGACCTGGGTAAGGCCGAATGAATATCACAGGAACACATGGTTTAAATGAACAAAGGTATATATTATATAATACAAAGAAAGAGATACAAGGAGATGGGCTCTCAACCGCCATTGCCGGTTTGCCTGGGAAGAAGAGAACAAGTGTCACGTGCTTCCCGTATTTATAAGGTGGACGCGTCCATTAGTTCTCTGTAGGTAGGTACGGCACCATAACACCCCTTTCAAGCCTTACCTCCTCAGGAGTCTTAATAACGTTTCCTTTTCGGATCTATCTCTAGGTAGTCCGGAGCCATTCGTTTTCTTTTTGGTTGTCGTTTACGTGTGACTACCTGGGGTGCTGGTAAGTTGAAGGTGTCATATATCACGTCCATCACGTCTTCTCCTTGTGGGGCGCTGTCAGTGTCATCTGACAGTCTTTTTCTGATCTGATTTAGATGTCTCTTATGCGAAAACCGTGGTCCTTTTATGATGTAGACCATCGATCCGATCCTCTTTTCAATTGTACCGGGTTCCCAGAACGATGCATTGTTTTTGAACATCTTAAAATATACCCTATCTCCTGGGTTGTATTTTTTCTTCGGTACCGTAGAGATTCGGTCATAATTATTATGTTTAGGTAATAATTTATCAAACACGGACTTCACATTCCGCGCAAACATCATCTCTGCGGGGGATAATGATGATGCTATGTTCATGTTTTTTGTAATTCTATATACTTGTAAGAATTGTTGTAAAGCCTTCTCCTTAGGAGTATCACCGGCCTTTTTTAATGCTCTTTTTAATGTGTCTACGAAGCGTTCCGCCTGGCCGTTTGACCTAGGATGATACGGGGGCGTCGTTATATGTCTGATTTGAAACGTCGCGCAGAACTCCTCAAAATCTGATGACGTGAACTGCGTCCCATTATCACTCACCAAACAATCCACTACCCCAAAACGGACAAATAGTTCATGTAGGAATCTTATCGTAACCTCTGACGTGAGACTCTTGCAACGTAGTACCTCGGGCCACTTTGAAAAACTGTCGACTACGATTAAGTAGTAAAATCCTTCCAATGGTCCCGCGAAATCCACGTGAATTCTTTCCCACGGACGGTCGGTCTTTGGCCATGGGCTATGCTTTATATGCGGTGCTTTTGCCGCTAAGGCACAGCCTTTACACAGCTTTACTGCTTTTTCAATGTCGTTGTCCATACCTGGCCAGTACACAAAACTCCTCATTAACCCCTTTATCCTGGTTATCCCTGGATGGCCAACATGAAAATCTTTCAGAATTTGCTTTCGTAGTTTTTCTGGGATGACCACCCTTTCGTTATGCATGAGTACGTCATCACAGAGTAAGAAACTCTTTGCCGCATGTAAATCCTTATCTACCAATTTCATTTTTGTTCTGGTGATAAATTCATCCTCTTGAGCTTCTTTTTTATCTCGTATAGTGTCACCGGGAGCTCTCTCACTGCGTTGCACAACATCTCTTTAAAATCTCCTTCTGTTTGAAGAGACGCAATCACTGTGTCTTCTAGAGTCTCTCTCTGTTTTGGCACTAATCTCGACAATCCATCTGCATGATAGATTTTATTTGAATGCAAATGTTGCATTTTAAAGTTGTAGTTTAATAAGATAGTTCCCCATCTTTGTAGTCTATTAGTTGTATATACAGGTAGGCCTTTTTTAGATCCATAAATTGTAATTAGCGGCTTTTGGTCTGTATGTAAGGTAAATTGTCTACCATGTATGTATCGGTGAAACTTTGTTATTGCAAATATTATTGCTAGGGCTTCTTTCTCGATTTGAGAATACTGTTTTTCGGCTGGGAGCAAGGTCCTTGATGCATGTGCAATGGGTTTATGGGTTCCATCAGGCATTTTGTGTAGGATACATGCTCCTAAACCATATGAATTAGCGTCGCTAGCTACTATTATGTCCAATTCTGGGTTGTAATGTGTTAGAAATAACTCTGACGTAAGTCTTTCTATGAGTTTATTAAATGCATCCTGACATTCAGGTGTCCATACCCAGGCTTTACCTTTTTTAATAGCTCATTTAATGGAGCACGCAAATTATGCATTTCTGGGATAAAAGCCTGGTAGTAATTTGCTAGGCCCAGAAAACTCTGTAATGTCATGACGTTTTCTGGCGCCCTTTCTGGGTCTGGTCTTCTGCCGTCCTTGTCGATCACATGACCCAGATATTTTATTTCCTCCAGGAAAAAATCACATTTTTCTTCTTTTACTTTGAACCCATAATCTTGGATTCTCGCAAACACTTGATTTACATGTTTGTGTTGTTGTTGTATATCTTTGCTGTTAATCAAGATGTCATCGAGATACGCTATTGCGAAATCCAGTCCGCCCAGCATTGTGTCTATTACTTGTTGGAAAATGGCTGGCGCGACCTTAACTCCGAACGCTAATCTTTCGAATTTATATAAACCACGATGTGTGTTTATACATAACAGCTTAGAACAATCTTTATCCACCGGTATTTGTAGGTATGCCTCACTTAGGTCTATTTTTGAAAAAATCTTCCTCCATTTAAGCTTGCAAACACTTCTTCCGGGGTATGGAGTGGGTAGTGATAGTCCGCGAGGGCAGTATTCAGTCCTGTTGAAAAATCTGCACATACACGAATCTCATTAGATTTTTTCTTTACATAAACCGTGGGTGCTGCCCACTGGCTGTGTTGTACTTTTGATAAAATACCCATCTTTACCAGTCGGTCTAATTCAGCGTTTATTTTTTCAATCGAGGCGAAGGGTACTTTCCTGTCTTTTCTAAATACCGGCAGTACATTTTCTTTTAGACGGAATTTTGCAGTCATTTTAGTGCAGCATCCAAGACCGCCAGAAAAAACCTCCGGAAACGATTTTTTAAATTTTCGTTGTAGTTTTTCCGATTCTGTTGCGCGACTATTTATTTTTTTACAAAATGTATTTATCGGCAACTTCCATAAATCAAATGCCTGCATAAAATCTGAACCAAAAAGATTATTCGAATCCTTCAGTACCAGTAGTTTGAGTTTTTTAGTATTTCCCATTAGGGACACATTTGTGATTAATTCTCATTCAAATGTAATTCTTTCACCAGTAACTGTGCTTGCCAGCCTGTTTGTTCTTGATAGAGTAGGTTTATTTAATCTCCTCCATGTATGTAAATTTATAATGGAAACGTCTGAACCAGAATCCAATTGCAATTTTATATTTTTATCCAGGATTTTCACCTGTACATATTTTCTTATGTTCATGCATTTTTCCTTCTTTGTCCTAGTGGCTTGAATCCGCATTTTATTTCCTCTGCCCGTTCTGCAGTGCGAACTTTTATGTCCAACTTTTTTGCATTTCATACATGTTTTAAAACGGAATGGGCACTCATTGTACCAATGTGGATTACCACAGCGTGAACAAGGGCTTGGTGGCAATTTATTTAATTTTTTACTGGTTTGGTTTGTCTTTGTTACATCAAAATTATTATTTCTTATTTTTCTATAAGGTTGAGCTTTTGTTTTTTGATGTACCTTTTTTATATTCGCAATTCAATGTCTTTTGAGTCCTGTTTTACATTTACAAATCTTTGACAGTCCTCAGCCAACTTTTGCAGCGTAAGGCTTGGTTCATTCTCTAATTTATTTAGAACTCTACGCCTTATCTCCGTGTCATTTCCTGAGATTAAACCTTGTACAAAAATTAGACACTTGAAATTATCTGCACTTAATTCAGCTAGTCTAAAATCGTCACAATGCTTGTTCACTATCGATGCAAAAGTAGCGTAATCTTCCTCGTCTTTCTTTACCAGGTTCATGCACTTCCATCGTTTGTGGAATAGTGTAGTTCTTGGACTAAACAGTTCTGTCAATAAACCAACCGCTTCTATGAAAGTTAGCTCGCTAGTTTTCCGAGGCAAAATGAAATCCACGAATTTCGTATGTTCTGTGGTATTTAGTTTTCTAAGAAGGAGGCGTAGCTTCTTCGCATCACTCCAACTACCGCAGTCAATTTTATATAGGTCTTCATATCTTCGGAAATATTCTTCAAATGTATTATTTTCCGTGTATGAGTAATTATCAATACTGTTCCAAATTGTGTTCTGCGAAAACGTGTCGTCTTTTTCATTTTTTTGGTCACTTCACGATATTGTTTGTATCAGAAATTCCAATCTTTCATCATACTCCTTTTTGTGTAATAAAAGATTTAGTTCTGTTGTAATAAAAGCTTTTGAAATCTTTCCTCAGTTTGTTGTTGCTGGGAGATTTGGAATTTCGCTAGTTCGGCGATTATAGACTTAATATCTTCCATATTCAACCATTTAGTTTCTGATTTTATTTAGAAAATTAATATTTTCTCATTATCTTATGATTTTATAAGAGTTCTTTTCTTTAAATTAGCGTTTGCTAGGCGCCGTTTTAATTATGAAAAGATTATGAAACTTTTCCGTTTCTCTATATACGCGTATATTCACTTATTTTTTTTATTTTTTTTATTTTGAAAATTAATATTTTCTCGTTATTTAATGAATTTACAAGAAGTTCTTTTCTTTAAATTAGCGCTGGCAAGACGCTGAGTTTTAGTTCTGAAAAGATTATGTAATGTTCTTTTCTTATACACGTTTTTAATTTTAACGAAGAGAAAAAAAATCTGTTTCACAATTAATTCTTTCTGCATTTTAAAATATTTCAATACAAGTCGGAAAAGAGAGAGAGAAAATAAAACTGACCTTTTTTTTTATCGTGCGTCTTTTTTTTTATCGAGTAACGCACGTGTGGTTCATTTCATGTTTTTGTTTCTTTTATCTGTTCTTAAAATGAAGCACGTGGTGTCGGTTTCATTTTTTTTTTGTGTGTGCTCGTCAAAAAAAACTCGCTGTGACGTTCGTCTAAAAAAAAACAATGCTCGCTTCCTTCGTGTTCGGTATTTCTTTTTTTTTTGTTAGTTTTCCAACCCAGAGAAAAAAAAAACGCGCATTCAATTTCAGTTGTTTTTTGTTTTTTTTAAAACTAGTTTTCCCAAACTAGAGGAAACGCGCACCCAATTTCAAGCTGTTTTTTTTTTCGATAAGCAGTTTTCAAACTTAGAGCACAACATGTCCATTTCAGTTTTCTTTTTCTTAAAAGAAAACAATTTTCTCGCACTTAAGAATTCAACGTGTTTTTTTTTTGTTTTTTTTTTCAGTTGAGTTCTCTTTTCTTCTCTCGACCGTTCGGCAAAAACCTTTGTTTTGTTTTTTTGTTTTTTTTTGCGTGCGGCTTCCTGTATTAACCGTGTGAGTGCATTTTCACGTGGTATTTTCAGTTTTTTGACCCAAGAGTTCGAATTCCCTCGTCGCCATTTGTTGTGGACCTGGGTAAGGCCGAATGAATGACACAGGAACACATGGTTTAAATGAACAAAGGTATATATTATATAATACAAAGAAAGAGATACAAGGAGATGGGCTCTCAACCGCCATTGCCGGTTTGCCTGGGAAGAAGAGAACAAGTGTCACGTGCTTCCCGTATTCATAAGGTGGACGCGTCCATTAGTTCTCTGTAGGTAGGTACGGCACCATAACATATAATAAAAGTGTACATACGTGTGTCCGAACATCTTCAATAATCGCGTATGAAAATTTAATCTTCACGAGTAAAGAACGAAAGGCCTAATCTTAATAATAGCAGATCATAATAAAAGAAAAGGGGAATGATAATCACGTACGCAAATTTAAATTTCATGACTAAAGAAGTATAGGCTAAATCTCAATAAAATCTCATAATAATAAAAAAAAATGAAACAATTTCTCTCACTTTTAATATGAGCACAACACAATTCCCTTATTATTATTTGTACTCACTAGGAGTTCTCACACAGATCATCGTCAGTGATTGCTCACCGACAACAACCAGTGGTATTTCCTGGAGTCTGAGTGACAACAAGCCTCCCCAGATTTCCAGTATTCTTCACCTCTTTTCGATAACGATGCAGTATCGCAACAGCCTCTTACCATTGATTTCTCGCTGGTAAGTACAATTGGTCTTCTCTGGGAGTTGGGTGGCAATAAGCCTCCCCAAGGTCCCAGCATTCACCGCACTTTTCCAGTGGAGGTCTGGTTTGTGCTGTCCCTCCTCGGTCTTCTCATCCTCCTCGACACTCAACAAATATTTTATCTGGTGTCAGCCTAGGCCGGCACCATTTAAAACAAAACATTTTTTAATAAATTTCTTTTTAATTTTTAATTTTTTTTTTAATTCTTAATTTCTTTTAATTTTTTCATTTTTTTTGTCGGCTGGGTGGGGAGAGAAGGGGGAGCTTATAGTGTTTCTTGTAATTTCTGTTCCTTGGTTCATTTTTTGTAGTGATAGCTGATTTTCCTTAAGATTGCAGCTGTTTTGATCAGTGTCGTCCTTTGTATGGTTTCGATGATCGCTTTGATTCACATTTCTGCCAGTCTTTTTTCCAGTTTTTTGGGGATTGTTCCTAGTGCTCATACGATTATTGGTATTATACTAACTTTATCCATGCTCCATATTCCTTTCAGATCTCTGGCTACTTTTGTGTATTTACTTCGTTTTTCTGTGTCTTTGATCTTTACTATGTGGTTGCTGGAACGGCGAAGTCTACGATTTTGCAAGATTTTTACTTCCTGTCGATAATAATAACATCTGATCTCCTTGCTTGTATGAGTTTATCTGTTTGTATATTCATATCCCAGAAGATTTTGTGTTTTTCGTTTTCCAGTACTGTTTCTGGTTTACGTTTGTACCATTTGTCTGCGTATTCGAAATTCAATTGTTTGCACAGTTTCCAGTGTATTACTTCCCCAACGCAGTCATGTCTGTTCTTGTATTCTTTTGGGGCAAGTTTGCTGCATTCACTTATTATATGATTTACTGTTTCGTCTCTTTGTCCACACAGTCTGCATTTACTGTTTTTCTGGGTTTTATCTATTTTAGCTTTAATGTACTTTGTCCTAATCACATTCTTCTGTGCAGCCATCGGTAAAGATTCCGTTTCTCTGTTCAAGTGTCTTTTTCTTCGCCATGTCCAGCTATTTTCGTTTGTTTTTTTCTCTTGTGAGTTTTATGACGCGTCTATGTAGTTGTTTTTCTTCCCACCTTTCTTTTCTTGTCTGTTTGTGTCCAGTTTCGATGCTTCCTGCGTTGTTCGTTGGGACGTTGTCTCTTGCTGCGGTGATCAGCCTTTCTGTGTTCTGGTTTATGTATTTCTCCAGCTCTTTCTTAGTGTCGTCCACACAGTCTTCTATACTTACCAATCCTCTCCCCCTTCGTTTCACTTCACGTGCAACTGTCTGTATCGTCTTTTGGATGTAGTGCGTTGTGCATAGTCATTATTTTTCTAGTCCTATTGTCAAGGTGCCTGAGCTTATGAATGGTCCAGAGTATCTTATTAGTGATACTGCCCAGGTATTTATTCCTTTGATTAGGTTTCTGTTATATAATTTTGTTTCTAAGAGCTTTCCTGTTCTTCCCAGGTATTCTTTTCCATTCTTCTCTTTCATTTCTGTTGATTTGATTGTGTCTGCTTCCAAAATTCCCAAATATTTATAGCTGTCTTGTTCACCTAGCGCCCTCATCTGCTCTTGGTTGGGTAGTTCCATGCCCTCAGTCGTCTCCAGCTTTCCTTTTTTAATCTCTAGCAATGCACACTTTTCCATTCCGAATTCCATTTGAATGTCCTGAATGAAGATTATAGTCGTATTTATTAGCTTTTCCAGTTCCTTTTTGCTTTTTGCAAATAGCTTCAGTCGTCCATGTACATGCGATCGTTTATTCTTTGTTCTCTGTCTGTGAACTTGTATCCGGCATCACATTTCCTGAGTATGTAGTTGAGTGGCATCATGGATATGATAAACAGTAGTGGGGATAGGGATTCTTCTTGGAAAATACCTCCTGTATTTTTATTTCCAACTGTCAGTTCTTATCTCCGCGTTTCCATTGCTTTCTTGATGAGATTAACAATCCTGTCGGGTATCTTGTACATTTTAAAGCATTCAATTATCCATACTTGACGGATTCTGTCGTATGCTTTCTTGTAGTCAATCCATGCCATAGATATGTTCTTGTTCTTGCTTTTAACTTCTTTCAGGATCTTTTGATCTATGTATAACAGATCATGCGTCCCTCTTTTCCCTTTCTGGCATCCTTTTTGTTCCTCGGGAAGTAGTCCACGACTGTTCAGGGAAGGGTAAATTTGCTCTGTCAGTTGTGCCGTTAGGATTTTTCACATTGTCGGTAAACGGGTTATTGGTCTGTAATTGCTTAGGGTCGTTCCCTTCTTGGCGTCTTTTTGTATGAGCGTTGTCCTTCCTTTGGTCATCCACTCTGGTACGTCTGTTATGGATACATCTTCTCAGTTTCTGTTCTAGCCTTTCATGTAGGGTCGTGAATTTTTTGAAATAGTACTATGTATTCCATCGTGACGTTGTGCTTTCCAGTTTGCAATTTTCTTTAGTGTTGTCTTAATAGTTTCTTCATTAATTTCTGTTTCGTTTCCTTCTTCAATTTCTAGAAGTTTATATTTCATGTCTTTCAGCCATTTAGCATATTTGTTGTGATCTTCAGGCTTTTTCCATATCTTGCTCCAGAAATGTTTTGTTTCTGTCTGGTCCGGTTGTTCTGTCGTTGTTCCTTCTCCGTTTACGTTTTTGTAAAACTGACTTTCATTGTTTTCAAAGGTCCTGTTCTGTTTGTACTGTTCCGATTTGTATCTGTATCGTCTCAATCTTTCTTCTTTTGCTGCTATCTTTTGTTTTAGTTCTTCGTGTTTCTTATTTAGTCTTTTCTTGCGATTCTGATTTCTGCTCTTCCATCGTTTACTGTTCTCCTTCATCCTATTTACGATTTTAGCTTCCTTTTGAAGTTTGGTGATCTGGGTTTCCAGTCTGATCTCCTATTCAGATTTCGTCTCTCCATTCTTTTGGCCAGTCTTCTTTTCCCTTTTACTTTCATACTTATTGACTTTGTCCCCGCATATATCAAGTTATTTAGATCTGTGATAGTGTCAATTGGGATGTACGTGAGTACTCTGTTTACTTTCTCTGTTTCAACTTTTAACTTCTTCCAATCTTCTTTCCTTTGGGATGGAAGTTTTGTTTTGTTCTTGGACATTAATCATTTGATGTTTTCCACTTCTCTTGTGTTTTCCTCAGATAGTTCAATGGTTCCTTCGTCCACTTTAATTTCTCTGTTTATGTTTTTCTCGTCTTTTTCCTGGGAGTTTTCGCCAAGTGGTGTATCTTGATCTGTCACGCCATTTATCTTTTGTTTAATTTCCGTTAATTCCATCTCAGAGAACCACCCTCTCTTGAGTATCTGTCTTGCTTGATCTGCTACCCTTTGTGTCGTTGTATGGTAGTCAGTAGAAATGTCCCATAGATCTTTCATTCGTTTCCGATATCCTTTTTCTGTGGGGTAGCGGCTTTTGTAGTAGTATTCCATTATCAGTCTGTTCTCTTTTGTGGTCCATTTCTTTCTATGGCTTTTTGGTTTGTTATTTTCATTCTTGCTTTCTTGTGTTTGGTCAGTGTCCTTATCATATTTGGAATTTGATGGGTTACCTACCTGTTTTTTGTCCGTGATCTTGTTCCTGAAATTAAAGGAGCCAACATTCGCAGGATGCGGACCGGGTCCCCCATGTTGGCCATCGAGGGAACATCTGCTCATCATGACACTCAGATCTTTCTTCTGAGTCTCACTCCGTTTATTTGTATTCATAGACATTTATCATGGTTTGGTGTTTGTGGCAACACCAGGCCCAGGCTTAGTTTACCTGTGATCCTGTCACAAGGATAGTATTTCTCTCATTTTCATGAGGTTCAAAGTGAACTATCACACATACATGAAGACACATTTACGAAAAAAATAATGATAAATAAATAAATAAGTAAATAAAATAAATAAAAAAAGATAATAATTATATATATATATATATATATATATATATATATATATATATATGTTACCTAATTACATTATAAGTTTTCTAGGTTTATCTTAAATCATAATAGAAATAGACGAAAAATTCCCCCCCCCCCGTGTTTGTCTGATGAATTGATGCTAAGTTATCAAACGTTCGGTCGAGATCAAACAATAACGG
>OY744523.1:94839293-94971793 GCA_963556195.1 Sepiola atlantica
TTTTATGTACTAACGAATCACTGCTTATAAAGGCCCAAAAGTCATTCGAGGATACGGGTTAATGCGTTTGCAAGGTTGACGGTGAGACAACATCTTTAGGATTAGTAACGATAGTTGGAACTGAGCAGAATTTCATTAAAAGCGCGACTTAAAAAGAGTCTGTTAACATTGTACTTGAAAACGACCATGTTGTAGTTAGTTGGGAAGCAGTGCCATGGTATTGTGTTTAGAAGACGGGTAGTTCTTGGATAAGACTTTGTTCATGGAAGTTATTTTTAATCCCAGGTACACAGAAGAAGAAAGGGAAATGATTTACAGTGGTTGAAGCTCATGGTGATGTACAGTAATATACATTAGTTTTGCTTTTCAGCCTATGCTCAGCGTAAAGCCATCCATTGCCATCCATTGTCATCCATTGCCTCTAAAAATGTAAGAAAATACTGCTACAATTAATATGGGATCTACCCAACATTGAAATACCAGTAAAAAAGTTCTTATCTCAGATCCCAAAAGAATAAAGCAATTATTCTTTCAGTCATAAGTGTATTTGAATATTAGTAGTTTTATATTTCTTTTATAAAAACTAGCTATAGTTAACCGGTGTTGCCCGGATTGTTACACACAATATTTATTTTGGCTTTTAAAAATAGTGATATATTTCGGAATAACCCCACGCTTAAAATGACGGAAAGAACAAAAAGACCGAACTTCATTTCGCTCTAAATAATTTAGGTGACTAAAATAGAAATTAACATCGAATGCTTTTAACACATGGATGTCGATTTATTGTAAGATATAACACATTTTTGAAGGCATGACTTACCTTTTATTGAAAGTCATTAATAAATTTTATTGATACTTAGGTTCCTAAAAATTCCGCTTATATATATATACAATATTTTAAAATAAATATTTATTATTATTACCTACAGGCATCGATGATTCACCCTTATGCAATCTTCAGTGTAGGAGAGATGTTAATTCTTGCCGGTCGAGCGCGATCTGGTTCTAAAGTCCCCACTGAATCATAATCCGATATTTTAACCCTCGGCCAACACCAATTAGCACGGAAATGAAGAGAAATTAAACTCTACTATACGTCAAATCAACGAACACACATAGTAAGCAGTCGAACAGTGTTCAACAACAACAAAGAGTTGGAACATCATATTTATGCTATAGTATGACTGTCTATTAATAAATTCTCTAAGAGGTACCAGTCTTTACAATAAGGTGGCTATAATAATATTTCAAATAAAAATTTATTATTACCTACCGACATCGATATTTCATGCTTATGCACTCTTCAGTACATATATACTAGCTGGGTTCGCTATCACTTCGCAAAATTCGCTACTTGAAATACTTGAAACCACCATATTTAATATTAAACATTTCATTCATAAGTTTGTTGTAAACAAAAGACAAATAATTTCGCATTTATAAATATAAATAGATAAACATTAACATTTATTCATATAAATAGATAAACATTAACATTTATTCATATAAATAGATAAACATTAACATATATTCATATAAATAGATAAACATTAACATTTATTCATATAAATAGATAAACATTAACATTTATTCATATAAATAGATAAACATTAACATTTATTCATATAAATAGATGTTAACATTTTGTTAATGTTGATACACATGTATTTATCCTTTCCGTCAAGAAATCAAAGGAAAGAGGAAATCAATTTCAAATCTTTTTTAACTTACAATTTTTTCATTGAATTTTAAAGCAAACTAAAAAATATGGCATCGGTCGTTAACAGGAAGGAGCAGTCAGTAACCCTCCCATCTTTCTATATGTGGCGTCGCTTACGCATATCTTTCTTTCGAATTAGTTTAATCTAAATTACCTCCCCTGAAAATTAACCAGCAAACATTTTTTAAAAAGTGTAATAATTTATCCTTTTTTTTTATTAAATCACTTTAATTACTGTTTATATCGACAACACTTTTGCATATGCATGAAAAATAGGACAATAAAATTACGAATGAATAAGACCAAATATTATTCCAAACAAAAACCGGTGCATACCAAAATATGGCTCTTATTAAATAGAATCTGATTGCTAATGAGTGGCAGAAAGAGAACTTATGTATGTGAGATAAAATTGGTTTTTGAAAGGTACGAGTTTAATTTGATATCATATTTAACATCACACACATACATATATCTGGCGAATATACCCGGTGAACCGAGTGCAAAAGAGATACAAACAATTGCACTTAAAGGGACAGTTAGAATCTTAAAAAGATCTCTCAGCTGGAGTGCTTGAAATAGCTGGTGAATGTCTGGCATCCGGTAGGATGACCCATCCACAGCAAAAAGATAAGAAAATTAAAAAAAGTGAGTTTAAACTACCTACTAGATTCCATCCTCGAGTGTCTTCGGTTTCTCTGTACAAGGGTTTGTCAGGATAACCTGACATGAGGATACTTCCCCTAGAAGTAAACCCTGACCAAATATTCAACATACCATAGCATCCGAACCCCATATTAAATCCCTTCGACACAGCTATACACTGGCTCATACAAGGAATGATACACCTTCTCCAAGTAATGTTACTTCATATAACAACACTTAGCTGGATACTCCATCAGACTAGATGAATTCTTGTCCTGGAACCAGCTGAGGCCAAAAGACCACAAGAACGATATACTATTACATAGTTAACTGGTCAACTGCAACGTGGAAAATTAATGTGCCTAACAAACTAAAGGTTTCGCAGGTAAAGGAGAACTTTAATGGAATATTCGAATAACTATGTATCTCATACAGAGATCTAGTGTTAGTCCAAGCAGGGATCCCTTGATTTCTGAGAACTTCGACTGAAGTAAAACGAAACAAATATATATATATATATTAAGTTCTCTTCACGGCTTGCTGATATGGCAGCTTAATTTGCCATTTAGACGTTAATTTACTCTATGGCAATGCGTGGTGGACACATCGGTACGCGATCCGACTCGACTCCTGAGTCAAATATGATTCGTATTGTGGTTCGAACCGTGTGACTGGCAGGGATTGTCTCCTCCCATACTGATGATTCCAGGTTTGGCATGAAACCGGTGTATATGGGTTAATTTTTAAAAAATAATTATATATATATATATATATATATATATATATATATATATATATCAACGGACACGTGTTGAGTCATCTTTACGACCAATCAGTGTCCATTCCGTTCTCTGTCTCTGTCTGTCTGTCACTATTTCTCTGTCTTTATCTCTCTTGATATATATGTGGGTGTGTATATACATGTACGTATATGTATATATGTGCGTATATATGGTATATATATGTATACACTTTAACATTTTATGGTCTACTTATGTTTTTGTATAAGTTAACAATTCCACCCAAGTTGCTGACCTTTTTAAGTGTGAAGACGCTGGAATGGACACACACGAGTCACATGAAAACATTTCTTCATCTTATTGGTAATATTTTTTCACCTGCTGTAAACACACATACCTTTCAGTACACCGAGGAAAGCCGAAGAGACGGTCGAAAATTCTGTTCCTTTAAAAAAAATATTTTTTAAAGAATATTTTGTATTCCTATACGTCAACAAATAAGAAATAAATAGAGAAACGATATAAACATTCATATATTTTGCGTATTAAATATATATATATATATATATATATATATATAAAAAGAGAGAGAGAGAGAGAGAGAGAGAATTTTCGAGTTTTTAGATGCATCGGTAAGGAAGAATCTGTCAGATTCTCGGTATGTCACTCATAGTTTCGAATATCATTTTCATCACTGAGCACACAGATTGAATGGACGCGTGTTATAGTTAATGCGTCCAAGCATTTTCAATAAAAGGTGCCGTCCATCAGTTGTTAATCTTTTAGCTTTTATATATGGCAGATTGGAATTAGAAAAAAAACCAACTAGCACGAATTTGTTCCATTTTATTCGGAGACGGCAAATACATATTAGAAAACGATTCTCATCACAGTATGTGAGGCGTAAGTTCGAAATAGTATTTTTCGATGTGCTCAGTCATCTTTATAATAGGATTTGTCCATCGCTCGGTATTTAGTTCTGTCACGCTTTAAGTTTTAAATCGCAATTTCATCGATAAACGTGCAGAATGAACGACGGACGAATTGAAAAAAACATTCGCGTTCTTGTTAAAATTTGTACAAAATGTGTCGGTCAGCTAAATCTAAATGCGTATCGGGTTGCGTTCTATTTCAGAAAAGAAAATGTTTCTTGTTTTTTATTTTAATTATCAGCGTAATTTCTTTTTTCTGAGCGTCGGTTGTTGGCCGCTCTCAAAGCAACTTTGATGTTTTCTAGTTCACTGATCTGTAACTTCCGAGTTTTTTTTTTCATTCGGTTTAGATTTGACTCACAAGCATTTAAATAAGCTTGATTTGCATGCAATTATTCTGATCATTCCATCGATTCGTCTTTTACGGTGCAGCTCAGTGGGTAGGACATAGAGCCGCGCCAGAAACTACAGAAAGCGAAAGTTTTCAGAATTTACGTTTCACCTTTCAAAACACAAAGTTAACCATTTTTTATATACTAATGAGTCACCACTTATCAAGACTAAAAATCACACGAGGATAAGCGTTAATGAGATGGATAGATTGCCAATTGAATGATGGTGAACACTATGAGAGGATAGAAAATCTCCACATAACACCCAACCCAAAACAACATCCGACTCAGAAAAAGTCTTCCACCTTTGTAAGAAACATCACTCATGGAAGGTAAGGTCTAAAGGTTGTCAGTTGAAAGATGATGAATATTACGAGACGTTGAATACTCTCCACATACCACCCAACCTAAACGAAAATCGACACATAAAAGACAATACTTCTACCTTTGCCAAAACATCGCTCATGGAATAAGAGGACGAAAAGACAGAATAATAAAAAGCTAAAGTGACGATGAATTCAACATCCACTTTCTACACCCCATTTTAAGTAAATAAACCTTATTTATAAAGCAGAACACTGACCGGGTTGGTGCTGATACGAACGAACGAAGCAGCATTCACTCTAGGCTGGTTGGAGCTTCTAGATAATATTAAAGTCACAAACGGTCCCCAGTCGCATGTATATCTCGGTCAGGGGAAATGACGACGTAAAGTTTTTGCAGTTCTTGCAGGAAATAGTCGACATCCTCCTACATACAGGGCCTGGTGTTCCATAATGGCCACTCATCTGGTACTGACCAGCCCCAACGTTGCTTAACTTCGGTGATCTAACGAGAACCGGTTTGTCAACGTGATTATGCCGTATATAATATGCGGATACGCAGATACCCTGGGTCTTTGTAGCTTTCAGCGGAACGGCTGGCCTACCCTAAACTTTGTGATAGGACTCCAAGTCTGTTGTTTGTTTTTACCCTAGTTTGGCAAGTATCTATTTATATACTTATGTGGAATGCTGGCTAAAGCCTGGCACTTTCAGAGACAGATTTGATACTGTTGGTATTAGTTTCCCGATTCTTTCTAGAATCTGGTAGTTACAGAAACGAATAAGTGAACGTTGCTAACATCTATAAGTGAAAAGCGTTCTCTGGAAGCGACTGGATTCAAACTTGGCGTACCTATGACCCCAATCCGCTTCATAATGCACGTTATCACGGTCATCTTCATCAAAGTACAAATTAGTCTCGACATAACTTAACTTTGCCGATCAGACTAGAATCCGTGTTACAACGTGATGCGATCGTAAAATTAATTATTAGTTATGAGACATTCTTTTAAACAGTGCCTTTCATGAATAAAGGTTCTTTTTAAACCCGAACACCCATACAACTGCTGTCTCTCACAGGTTTTTGTAGCGCTAAGTTGAGCAGATAGCCTTACCAAACCCGTTACATAATTCTAATTTGTTACTAATTTTAATCACAACGGAGCTGATACCCATTTATACACCTGGATGAAACGTTTGCTTACTGAACTAGGGATTACTTTCAAAGTTTGAAGTCTCATTTAACTGATGATTGTCTCTTTTTTGTAACAGTAAGCGTAACGGATGGTCTGTAACATCCATGTTACAGGATCCTAGTTTGTCGTAGGTTTTACCCCTACCCCTTTAATTAATTAATAGTAATTAATATTAATAGTAAATATATAAATACCAGTGAAATAACTAGTAGTATGCCATTACGATGGGGACGGAAATAATTTTTGTTACAGAAGTGCACGTTTAAAATTCAGGTGTTATTTTGACAAATCGTGAGTTATCAGTTTAAGTGAGAAATAAACATTTGAACTTTGTTTTTTAGGGAATGCGTGAAAAAACAAACAATTTTGATAAATACTATCAGCAATCGAAAAAATCTCACTAGGTATTGATTTACTCCTCTCCAGGAGTTAGGCACAAGGCCAGTTCTTATCCTACTCCCACAAGTAAGATGTGACCCAAGGTCGGGTCGGGAAAGTGGAGTTTGAAAAGCCAGCGCCCGAGAGATGAGCACTCTGGCCATTTAAAAATTGCCTGGGCAGCCCCGTCGGCATTCCCCGGTAGGGGCGCCTCAGACAGTAAGCAATAAACTTACTCCTCCCCAAAGAGAGGAGGCAAAGCCTGGGAGGGTGGACCTCCTAGAACTGCACAGGACAGACCCATTGACGGGGTAAGTCAAGCCCTGAAGGACAAGACAATACCAGTATGGGATGCACTGAGTAGCCAATATGTATTGTGCGTTATTCCCCAGTTAAGCTCACGCAGAGAACTCACTGTATATAAATAACTGGGTAAGAGAGAACAATAATGTCGACATATATCAATAATAACAGTGACCAACATAAATTTCTTTTGTGTTTCGAGTCTTTATTTGTAAACAATGATAGACGAAGGAAACAAGGAAGTGTTATTTACAGGAAACATGAATTGGAATAAATACATAGAAATACTGCATAATCTGCAGCAAACGAGGTAGGCTCCCTCTACCGGGCAGGAAAACTGTTAACAACTGCCATGTTTCTCTACATATAACTACATCATTCGCCCATGCATAAAGTATTGTGCTCCAACCACTTCTGTCTCCATCTTGTACAGATTTAAAGAAAGATTATCTAACCGCCCTGTTTCATCGCCGCAATGTTTCATCCCTGTGCTTTTTTACAAGTACTTCAGAGGAATGCGCCCCAACGAACTTAATGCACTTGCACACCCTCTCACTATAAATACCTCGACCAATCCGACAAGCAGCAAAATCCCACCATTCACTACAGAGGTCCCCAGATGCCCGAAAACCATTAACTCTTATAGCTTCTTTCATTGGATCGCTTGCCTTTGGAATTTCACTCCTTGCTCCCTGTTTCCCCAACTGTACCAACATGCCGAAATTTAAATGTAATGTAAACAAATATCTTTTTCCACAACTCCCTAAATAGGATGCTCCTATAAATCTGGCCCCTAATTCACAGTAGCCTCTTCGTCTCAGTATATGCCTTGTTTGGGGTGAATTAAAGTTAAAAAAAAAGAAAAAAGAAAACGTCGCAACCTCAAATAAGATAATGACCCCGTGACACATAATTTGAGTAGCAACGTCATGCATAACTCTAAGAGGAAACTTACAGATATTAGTATGCAGTCATCCGCAAAAAAAATATGGGCATTACGTTACAGTCTTTCGCCAATAAGAACCACTGTTTCAAGTTGATTTGTTCGTAAGGCAGCACATTCATTCTCAGTTGTCATTAACCTTTCTAACCCATTAACATAACTTGGATTTGACCCAAACTGTGCTATAATCGGGTTGCGATCAGCTTTAGGTTAGTAACTTTCATTTAGGTTTGTGCTTTTTGAGCCAGATTGACAACGTTATATTTTCGCACCAATGGGTGTGAAATCCCTTATATATCCGTGTTGTCCCAAGTACTTTTCATCTGCTGATGAACCTACTCAGACGCTGATGTTTTTCATGAACAGGTTTATCTAAAAAATAAAGACAGTCACAGGAAAGATCTGAGAGACAGGCTACTTGTGTACGCGCGCGTGTGTGTGTGAAAGAGAGACGGAGGCATGTAGATGGATAGATAGATAGATGGATGGATAGGTCGTCTCGCTACACCACGTCATACTGTGTGTGCTGCCCCCCCCCCCAATTGGAGACAGATCCAGACACGTCTTTTCTGCTAAAAGGACAGAAACTCCTCGCTTGAAGTCACGTGTTTTCATCGACTTCCGATTTGAGGTCACCTTTGACCCTTAAAAGTGTCACTCAAACTGCTCCATTAAAACATGGCCCTAGTTATGTAACAGTTTCACGCGTTTAAACTAGAAGACAATTTCCACACAACACTCTTGATTTATTATTCTGTTTATATTCTAATCAACCGCAAAACTTTTATATCATTAGTATATATTTGTATAAAATAATATAACTAGCAGTACCCGTGAAAATTCCACGGTGTTTTATAAACTGTTCTCTTTCTTCTTATCATAAATAATTATTATCAGCTAAATATTCCTGATAAATAATAAAAACGACAAAACCATATTCCTGACATTTCATTCGATTTTGGAAAAATTCATTTTGAAATGGGTAAAATCTTAATTTCTAACAAACAGCGACGTGAGATATTTCTGGCGATCGGATGATCTCAGTTTTTCAAATGGGCGTGGAAAGAGTTAGCGTACGTACAAACAAAGATACAAGCGGATTATTCTACAGCTAATAGATATACAAAAAGAATAACGAAAGCGAATATAAATAATTGCATGATACACCATGTATATGCTACTTATCATCAGCAAATGTACGCGTATTTCAATCGCACATATATAATAGTTTTGTGAATGTAAATAAAGATTATTAGTATCCTTTTTTGTAATAACTTTTCCAGAATATTTATAGGTAGAGAACTTGCTTATATGCATACGAATAAAACAATAAAATTAAGAGTATACCAGGCAATTACAATTAAACATCCCATTTATATATAAATATGTAAACGTTATATCTTTCCATAGAAAGGTAATATCGCACGATGAAATAAAATATCAGTATTAAATTTGTATTTAGATGTAATTTTCTTATAAATAAATTGAAAAAAATAAAAATTACCTTTACGTTCATTCCTCTAAAATAATATGTAAGGTATCAGCCTCTCAACTATTTCCTAATTAGATTACAAACATCAATGCCTGCAATGTACTTAAAATGGTTGTGTGTAACGTTGCTTGGTATAGTTATGTGTGACGTTGCTTGTTATGGTTATGTGTGACGTTGCTTGGTATGGTTATGTGTGACGTTGCCTGTTATGGTTATGTAAGACGTTACTTGTTATGGTTATGTGTGACGTTGCTTGGTATGGTTATGTGTGACGTTGCTTGCTATGATTATGTGTGACGTTGCTTCTTATGGTTATGTGTGACGTTGCTTGGTATGGTTATCTGTTTCCTTGCTTGTTATGGTTATGTGTGACGTAGCTTGGTATGGTTATGTGTGACGTTACTTGTTATGGTTATGTGTGACGTTGCTTGTTATGGTTATGTGTGCCGTTGCTTGTTATGGTTATGTGTGACGTTGCTTGTTATGGTTATGTGTTAAGTTGCTTGGTATGGTTATGTGTGACGTTGCTTGGTATGGTTATGTGTGATCAAATCACATTTATTATGACAATAGATATAGGTGGTAGGGTGATTGTGTTCGATTGAGGAAAGTTTTCTATTTCATAATTTCCTATGGAGTACGTGTAAAATCTCCGATAATCGCACGGTGGGAGTATTTTTGGGTAAGTAGCGAAGAAGGAGAAGAAGACTAAGGAAAGCCGAATCAACATCCTGGAGACAGGAAAAGACTTCACTTTTCCGGCAAGTCTCTGTCAACACTTATTAGTCAGCTAATCACCATTAATTCTACAGATGTCTGCGAAATCAGAAGATAACAACGCCGATCGGAATTGGAATGCTTCCAGGAACTTGTCATCGATGTTTGGATAGAAGGAATTGCAAGGAAGGACGATTTTAGAGAGAGAGAGAGAGAGAGAGAGAGAGAGAGAGAGAGAGAGAGAGAGAGAGAGGTGGATGAACGGCTGAGGACAGGCAGCTAAAAGAGGAAGAGGGTTGACTCAGGGATGGATGGGGTTGAGGGCGTTTCTTGAAAGTCACGTCTTTATTCCCAAATCGACCGTCGTAGATGATTTTAAATGATTTTCTCCGCCAGCGTCCAGCGTGGGATTACAGGGCGAAGTGAGGATCGCCGGAGATAGATGTTCTTTTAAAGTTATAATCATGATTTAATTCTAGCATCGGAGACGAAAGGTAGGCTTTAGGGGAACATGCTCGCCATGACCCGTCGATTTTTCTACATGATACTAGCATACAGAGAACTGATCAATAGAAGATGCAGCTTAATACGAGAATTAGCTGAATCTTTCGACTGACATTCTCGCTGTATAATGATCGATCCATATTATCAATTCAAAAGTGCCGATGTCGCTCCCTACGTACGTACCTATCTCCGTCACTCCATAAACTAGAACACGCTAATAAAAAGTATTTTATGAATATTGTAAGCTTATTACTCCATATCTAAATCTGTGGCATACAAGACGATACAACTACTAGTCTATCACATGTTGGATTTAAAAAGGTATCTTTAAAGAAAACTGTCTCATTTATATAATGATAGTAGATCATTTCTGTTCTGTTGGATCAGTATTTATTTGTTATATTATTAAATATATATGTTTTCTTGATAATAATCATTCGTTTTTATCCGCTCTCTACATATCTTTATCTCCTTCTCTAAAAAATCATTGCGTCATTTATAAAATGATACTTGATCACACCTGATAACTTGCCTTCCCACGAGAGGAGAGTTAGACACAAGGTCGGTTTTCAATGTAGAGAAAAAGCCAGCTCACCAAATAGGGCCACTCTAGATCGGGACGACACAAATAGAAAATTACCCTAGTCTAGAACAATTTCTCCTTCACCGATCGAGGACCAAACAGATACTACATTTTGACTCCAGCCCGAAGGTCAAGAAGGACAAACGAAACGACGAAACTAATAAACATGAATAATTGAATTCTTAAAGATGTAAAATATATCTGACAAAATTATCCAATTTATGAAGAAAGGAATGCAAACAAGTAGACTAGAACTGACAGGTATAGGACAACAGCTGACAAATATAAGAATACAGCGAGGCATTTTTCAGGGAGACTCTCTATCCCCACTGATACAAGTTTACAGGCACAAAGGATAAAAATAAACCACTAAAAGCAGGAAATAAAATTTTAAAATTCAGCCAGAATAGTGGAATGGAATTCTGAATTTTAAAGATGCTTAAAAAAATGAACTTTCCCAAATTTATACCTACCAGCGACCATGCGCGATTTAAGTTCAAATTTAAAAGAGACACTTAAACCGTTAAGTCCACACAACATCAGACGCCACTTCTATAAGACCAGGAAGGATTGTTACGAAAAAATAAGGTTAATACCTTTTATTTGTCTGAAGCTCTGACGAGGCCTGTTATATCAGGCGAAATAATTAGATAAAGAAGTCAAGATGAAAAAGATAAAAACATTTTTAAAATTTTTATTTTGATTTTAATAAAAATATCTGCATCTAACACATGTTTTTTTAAAGGCATGTTGCCTTTTTCTTTATGTTTAAAATTTTAAAGATGCTTAAAAAAATGAACTTTCCCAAATTCATATATATATATATATATATATATATATATATATATATATATATATATATATATATAAGCGACATAATCATTTATTATTCTCATGAAAGGATATCAAGCTCTTTACGTGTGCAATATCTGCTGTCTTGATTCAGCTCTGTTTCGATTTTGAGAAGCTGATTTTCATGTGAACTATAATTATGATCAGTATTGTATTTATCAATCTATTTATCTCTTTTTTATATATATATATATATCGTCCTCCCTTTCTCTCTCTCTTTACATATATTGTCGACATTATTGTATCTATCAATCAATCTATCGCTTTCTATGTGTACTTTGTTTAACTCGACGACACGATGTTATTATTAGGGCAAGCTAAATCTATTAGATAAATCGAAAACCGTCACCCTTTAAGCTGCCCATTTTTAGCACCGCCTGAAATAGTCGTCTATCTTTGCCGCCTATTTATGGCCGTGTATTTATACGACGACCGGCAGCAGATGTGCCCAGAGTCGTCCACCGAGACACATGAATCGGAATTCGTTTTTCGCCATGATTTTCTCTGCAATGTCATTTCCCCTTTTTCTTGGCGGCAATTCAAAATAGTCATGGCGGAAGACATAGCTTCGAAGCACTAAAACAACCCAATCATATTGTCTGAGCATGGTTTACTCTGTGAAAACCCGCCCCCAATCTCCGTCACGACGCTTCTGCCTTTTTCGACCCGGCCCCGTGGTGTTGGTCGGAGAAAGTCATCATCTGATCCTGTCAGGGAACGCATTCGTCGTTCGGTTCGGTAATGGCGTCCCACATTTGTAATTCTGTCGCCCTTTGGAGTTATTCTCTTAAAAAAATACCTTTTGCATTTTATCGTCTGAATCAGGTAATTGGATACATTGTCTGAAATTGTCTGAATTATTTTCTCCGACATTCTATTTGCATATTTCCCCTCTCTTTTTCTCCCTGTCTATTTCTCTCTTTCGCTTTCTTTACCTTCATCTATCTTTCTTTCTCTCTCCATATGTTTGTATGTCTGTATTATGTATGTTTTATATATATATATATATATATATATATATATATATATATATATATATATATATATTTAGATTTAGATTTTTCACTTATAAAATAGATCATTCAGTGAAGACCGGGGTTGTGCCAATAAAAACAAGCTCGATGATACTCGATTACAGAGTACAGAGCATTTATATGCGATTTTATGAAGGCTTACCAAAGCATTTCTTTCAGGACACCAATGCTCACCATTAAAGATTTTTTCTTACAAATATTAATTATTCAAATTAAATGTTTTTTCCTACACGTGTAACTTCCGACCTTCTTCAGCTGTATCTTGTTAAACTCCGGAATCTTTCTCTCGAACTTGGGAATCTGTACGGAATTTCGAATGTAACTCTTTATTTAATCCACGAGGGTCGATTGCTTTTGTTCCACCATCCATGGCCAGGTAGAAGTCTAAAGTAATTCGTAATTTTATTACTAGTATCGCCCGCACTGAGGATTGAACCTTCAACCCCCAGAAACTGTCACTTAGAACTGATTATTACTTTAGCATTTCATCCGTTACGCCAGGGGTCCTTGCGGACAAGGTTAAATCCTCATTTTTGTTTTCTTTCTTTAGGGGTTATGCTACAGTTTCGGTGGCACCTTTAAATTGTAAAATTTACAAAGATAATAATTTGGCTACAACACTCACACTGTTGCACAGAACACATATTCCATAATTCATAATGATAAGTTCAATAGTTTAGCAGTTTACTAAACACATACATATTATTAACGATCACGCGGGCGCACGAATCATTTAAAAATGTATTACTTAATATAACTCAGCATTTTATTTAGAGCAATTATTTTCTCTATTAAGTGTTTGTATCTAACCTGTTTTAAAATTTATTTTTGGGACGAGTTTAAGTGGGCGCACCCACTAAATGGTAGAGTTTACAAAAAATAATGTGCTCATGTTACTCAACGTGTTGCTGAGAATATATATTCCGTTTGACACTTCCACTAATAACAAACCAACCACCTTAAATTCTCTTTTTTTAAATTACAAGAGAGAATGTCCACATCGCTACAAAACAGCGATTGTAAAAAACCTACTAATCCGAGCAAAATTAATATCCTCCGCACCAAAACCACTATTCATCGGATTAAAAATATAAAACAAGTCCTTATAAATAACTAATTCCCTAATTATATCGTTGATACACAAATAAAATTAATGATTCGACACTTAAAAAATACTTCTACGAACTATAATGATATCCAACATCACAACTTAAATTATATTAAGCTATACTATTGTAATCAAATGCAACCAAACTTTAGCCTAAACGCAAAGCTATAAAAAATATTGTACATCGATATATATCTCCAATTGATAATAATAATAAAATGAGACTCATCGTTCAATATAAGAAAATTCAAGACCCAAAATCTAGTAGTAAAACACAAATCATCCCCTCCGCAAACAGTAGAAAGAACCAACATTATTTGTAAGTTTAAATGCCCTTTGAGAGAATATCATCATCATCATCATCATCATCATCATCATCATCATCATCATCATCATCATCATCATCATCATCATCGCTATATTGGTTTTACAATCACTACCCTATCGTGCTGACTCACCATGCATCTTCTAAGCTAAAGCTCAATTTTATAACATCTACAAAAGCACAACTGATCCCCTTGATTTAAGACACATTTTAGTTAATAACACAAAATAATACATTCCGAAACCAATTAAAAATAAAAATGCTCGAAACAATCTTTATTAAAACCCACAATTAATAACATTACGTATAAAACCAGCACCAACATTTTAAAATCCTTAACGTAATACAATTTTATCCCGTGGCGTTATTTCTGGCGTCTCGGAATTTAAACTGTTAACGTCTTTCCTGAAAAGAGTGAGTACATTTTCTCGAGTCTAACTGACTTCACGTGCGCGTTCTTTCTCTCTCCCCCCCTCTCTCTCTCTCTCTCTCTCTCTCTCTATATATATATATATATATATATATATATACTTTACTTTCATATGTAGATACTAGTCAGTTATGCCGGCTTGCTATCGCTTCGCAAAGTTCGCTACTTGAAACATTACTTTTAAATAATAAGCATTTCATTCGTAACTTTTTTGTAAACCCAAAACATAATCTTTCTCATTTATTCATATAGCTAGATAAACATTAATACTTTGGTAGTTTCGATACAAATTTATTTTTCTTTCTAATCTGAACGTAAAGAAAGGAAAATCAAGTCTGTCCCCTAAAGAAAAGGGACATTTGAACACAAAGTCAAAATATTTCTCAGGAAATAAAACAATATTGCGAAACAGAACTATTTGTTATATTAAAATCAGAACTAATTATTGAATTAAAAAAAACCCGATAGCAAATAATAGTTAATTCATAAAGTGTTCATTTTCAAAAGCAATATGCACATTAGTTAACTTTGCGACTGAGATCGCATATACATAAGCAGTATATAAAAAAGATGGTTCGTCTACTGTGTAAAGTTGAATTAACTTGAAATAGAGTTTTTTTTTTATTTTACCGTTAGTGCAAGAAATGGGCCAAACTCGCATGTATTCATTTACATGACTGATTTACATAACACAGTAACTATCAAACAACAAAACGCGTTGGTCTTGACACACATCTGCTGTTTGTTCTGGTTGGCCTGTGACATCTTCTGTCTAGATCTCGTTAGCAGGATACAAAAAAGACCTGATTTTTACTTCAAACCATAACATAACAATTTCGAATATAATATTTTAGAATGTTATTCATTATAAAGAATAAAAATTGCCTAAGTATAACTGACTTGCAGTTTAAAAAAAATTCTAAATTCTGATTTGGTTATAATGCGCACCGCCTCCTTTTATTCACCCCATCTGGGATCTTTCCAGGGTAGTTGTATCGGTTACTTTATGAATCTCTGGTGTAAAAAGGAACGATCGATTTAGACACATTCGACACTCTTTCAAGTATTTAGGTTACCATTGATATCCGACTCTTTTTACCCGTGATACCCGTGAAGAACAACTATTTTAATGGCAGCATATTGGCTAAATATCTCGATAGCTACTTTAATTTTGACCGCAACAATCGAAATCATATTCAATGCCTAGTTAAAGAAAAAATCGATTTTTGTCAATAATTCAAAGTAAAAATAAATGGCCGTATTGATTAAAAAATCAATGAAGGAAATTAAATATTTTGCTAAATTAAATGAATAAAAATAAGTGTATAATTAGAAATAAAGTATAAATAAAATTATTTCTTTTATAGAAAGCAACAAAGATGAAAGAACTGTGCAGGGTTAATTAAAGTAAAACTCACACAAAGAAACCAATTAAGTTTATAGTTAATTAAAAAGAAGTAAATGTTTTTCGTGATATTAGATGTCATTTATTCCTTTCACAGTGTTCGAATGTAACAATACTGTGCTGATCAAAACAGCCCATTGTCCCGTCTACCAGGATGCCAGCGATAATGGAAAATACTTGCAACATTACAACTACAAGGTGACCCACAAAAATTCCACCAATATGAATCGTTAATTAAATTCGTAATCTTTTCTGTGATTCAACCATATTCAGTACACATAGACTCTAGTCTATGACTGACTTGTCCACCAAGTATCAGTCATGAATTTCCAATAGTCTTTGTTTTATCCCCGTTTAATGATATGCAGGGATACTTTTGTGATCATCTCATCAGTAAGAGGTATGATCTTGAATGGGATTCACACTTACCTAACCAAACCCAAGATTTTTATATGTGGACTTATCTCAAAGATAATATCTATCAAACCAATCCAAAGACTATTTCTCAAGAAAGGAGGGCCATCGCAGCCCAAATTGGACAGTGCCAAGAGAGGAATGTGTCAGAATTATTTAGAATTTTGCATCCCGTACCTAAGTGTGATTATCATTGAACGGCGATAAAACAAAACAGTTGGACATTAATGACTGAAACGTGGTGGACAAGTCAGGCATGGACTAAAATTTATTTGAGCCAAATATGGTTGGAAGGTAGAAAAAATTTGAATTTCATTAGCGATTCGATGGGTGGCATTTTTGTTGTTTGTGGGGGTCACCCTGTATTAAAAAAAATTATAACGGTACTGAATTGCTAAAAGCGTTGGGTATAAATTTTTTTCCTGAGTTAGCCATCAGCATTTAGAAAGTAAATTTAGTCATTTTTTCACATCATTTGCACTCGACAGCAATGAACCAAGTAACCGATATTTCCACTAAAGATAAATAATTCAGTCAAATTTAAATCTGCATCTCATATCCTTTAGAGCCGCTCGCGAAGTATCTGCTTGATTAAGCCACGCACACAACGCTAAGACGGAGCATTCTTGAGATGTTTCAAACACGTTGTATTTTGTTGGGTCATATCCGACTGTAACGTTGCAATCGATTATTTTCGGAGCTCAACAGACCTTTCACCTCTATCTTTGTCACGACGTTGTTGTAGAGTGGCATAGTGCTATAGCTGAAACATTAGAACACATTTTCTTCACCTAATAACACGTATATAAAATGTACAATTTATTATTTTCTATAGTACAGAATGACTTATCCAGATTACGAGTGCACATTCTAGATTCTTTCTTATATGTATTGCCCATTTTCTGAGAGCACCTGGCATGATCTTTAAAAGATGCGAATATTTCTAACAAATCAATGAATTTTCAGCGATTACAAATGAGTTTCATTATTTCTGTTGATTTGTCATATATGTTTTGCCCTCTTTTTCTTAGTTTTCTTTCACTTTTGAATATTATCTTTACGCTGGGGATAATCTGCAAAAGAATGCTTATGTAAAGTAATACTGTAACGTATTTGTTATGTAACAATCTTAGTATACATCATAATTTACGCTAATATTACGCTAAGAATATCTTCCACTGGCATGAGCCCCCTTTTTAGCCACCAATGTTTCTGTATAATTGGATTCCTTACACATTTTCTCCACTTAATTTAATGCAATATTAATGAGCACCAGGATGATCACCGAAAATGCCACGTATGAAATCGTTACAAAAATTCTAAAATTCACAATTCTTTCTGCAATCCAACCATATTTAATACAAATAAACCTTAATATATGCATGATATGTCCGCAATGTTTCAGTAATCAATGTCAAACATTCTTTATTTAATCAACGTTCAATGATATGTGAGAACACTTTTGTGCTGTTTAATAAACGTTCAATGATATGTGAGAACACTTTTGTGTTGTTTAATCAACGTTCAATGATATGTGAGAACACCGTTGTGTTGTTTAATCAACGTTCAATGATATGTGAGAACACTTTTGTGTTGTTTAATAAACGTTCAATGATATATGAGAACACTTTTGTGTTGTTTAATAAACGTTCAATGATATATGAGAACACTTTTGTGTAGTTTAATCAACGTTCAATGATATGTGAGAACACTTTTGTGTTGTTTAATCAACGTTCAATGATATGTGAGAACACTTTTGTGTTGTTTAATCAACGTTCAATGATATGTGAGAACACTTTTGTGTTGTTTAATCAACGTTCAATGATATGTGAGAACACTTTTGTGTTGTTTAATCAACGTTCAATGATATGTGAGAACACCGTTGTGTTGTTTAATCAACGTTCAATGATATGTGAGAACACTATTGTGTTGTTTAATCAACGTTCAATGATATGTGAGAACACTTTTGTGTAGTTTAATCAACGTTCAATGATATATGAGAACACTTTTGTGTAGTTTAATCAACGTTCAATGATATGTGAGAACACTTTTGTGTTGTTTAATCAACGTTCAATGATATGTGAGAACACTTTTGTGTTGTTTAATCAACGTTCAATGATATGTGAGAACACTATTGTGTTGTTTAATCAACGTTCAATGATATGTGAGAACACTTTTGTGTTGTTTAATCAACGTTCAATGATATGTGAGAACACCGTTGTGTTGTTTAATCAACGTTCAATGATATGTGAGAACACTATTGTGTTGTTTAATCAACGTTCAATGATATGTGAGAACACTTTTGTGTTGTTTAATCAACGTTCAATGATATATGAGAACACTTTTGTGTAGTTTAATCAACGTTCAATGATATGTGAGAACACTTTTGTGTTGTTTAATCAACGTTCAATGATATGTGAGAACACTTTTGTGTTGTTTAATCAACGTTCAATGATATGTGAGAACACTTTTGTGTTGTTTAATCAACGTTCAATGATATGTGAGAACACTTTTGTGTTGTTTAATCAACGTTCAATGATATGTGAGAACACCGTTGTGTTGTTTAATCAACGTTCAATGATATGTGAGAACACTTTTGTGCTGTTTAATAAACGTTCAAGGATATGTGAGAACACTTTTGTGTTGTTTAATCAACGTTCAATGATATGTGAGAACACTTTTGTGTTGTTTAATCAACGTTCAATGATATGTGAGAACACCGTTGTGTTGTTTAATCAACGTTCAATGATATGTGAGAACACTTTTGTGTTGTTTAATCAACGTTCAATGATATGTGAGAACACTTTTGTGTAGTTTAATCAACGTTCAATGATATATGAGAACACTTTTGTGTAGTTTAATCAACGTTCAATGATATGTGAGAACACTTTTGTGTTGTTTAATCAACGTTCAATGATATGTGAGAACACCGTTGTGTTGTTTAATCAACGTTCAATGATATGTGAGAACACTTTTGTGTAGTTTAATCAACGTTCAATGATATGTGAGAACACTTTTGTGTTGTTTAATCAACGTTCAATGATATGTGAGAACACTTTTGTGTTGTTTAATCAACGTTCAATGATATGTGAGAACACCGTTGTGTTGTTTAATCAACGTTCAATGATATGTGAGAACACTTTTGTGTTGTTTAATCAACGTTCAATGATATGTGAGAACACTTTTGTGTTGTTTAATCAACGTTCAATGATATGTGAGAACACCGTTGTGTTGTTTAATCAACGTTCAATGATATGTGAGAACACTATTGTGTTGTTTAATCAACGTTCAATGATATGTGAGAACACTTTTGTGTAGTTTAATCAACGTTCAATGATATATGAGAACACTTTTGTGTAGTTTAATCAACGTTCAATGATATGTGAGAACACTTTTGTGTTGTTTAATCAACGTTCAATGATATGTGAGAACACTTTTGTGTTGTTTAATCAACGTTCAATGATATGTGAGAACACTATTGTGTTGTTTAATCAACGTTCAATGATATGTGAGAACACTTTTGTGTTGTTTAATCAACGTTCAATGATATGTGAGAACACCGTTGTGTTGTTTAATCAACGTTCAATGATATGTGAGAACACTATTGTGTTGTTTAATCAACGTTCAATGATATGTGAGAACACTTTTGTGTTGTTTAATCAACGTTCAATGATATGTGAGAACACCGTTGTGTTGTTTAATCAACGTTCAATGATATGTGAGAACACTATTGTGTTGTTTAATCAACGTTCAATGATATGTGAGAACACTTTTGTGTAGTTTAATCAACGTTCAATGATATATGAGAACACTTTTGTGTAGTTTAATCAACGTTCAATGATATGTGAGAACACTTTTGTGTTGTTTAATCAACGTTCAATGATATGTGAGAACACTTTTGTGTTGTTTAATCAACGTTCAATGATATGTGAGAACACTTTTGTGTTGTTTAATCAACGTTCAATGATATGTGAGAACACTATTGTGTTGTTTAATCAACGTTCAATGATATGTGAGAACACTTTTGTGTTGTTTAATCAACGTTCAATGATATGTGAGAACACTTTTGTGTTGTTTAATCAACGTTCAATGATATATGAGAACACTTTTGTGTAGTTTAATCAACGTTCAATGATATGTGAGAACACTTTTGTGTTGTTTAATCAACGTTCAATGATATGTGAGAACACTTTTGTGTTGTTTAATCAACGTTCAATGATATGTGAGAACACTTTTGTGTTGTTTAATCAACGTTCAATGATATATGAGAACACTTTTGTGTAGTTTAATCAACGTTCAATGATATGTGAGAACACTTTTGTGTTGTTTAATCAACGTTCAATGATATGTGAGAACACTTTTGTGTTGTTTAATCAACGTTCAATGATATGTGAGAACACTATTGTGTTGTTTAATCAACGTTCAATGATATGTGAGAACACTTTTGTGTTGTTTAATCAACGTTCAATGATATGTGAGAACACCGTTGTGTTGTTTAATCAACGTTCAATGATATGTGAGAACACTTTTGTGTTGTTTAATCAACGTTCAATGATATGTGAGAACACTTTTGTGTTGTTTAATCAACGTTCAATGATATATGAGAACACTTTTGTGTAGTTTAATCAACGTTCAATGATATGTGAGAACACTTTTGTGTTGTTTAATCAACGTTCAATGATATGTGAGAACACTTTTGTGTTGTTTAATCAACGTTCAATGATATGTGAGAACACTTTTGTGTTGTTTAATCAACGTTCAATGATATGTGAGAACACTTTTGTGTTGTTTAATCAACGTTCAATGATATGTGAGAACACTATTGCGTTGTTTAATCAACGTTCAATAATATTAAGAAATAGCATATGATGTAATAGATTAAAAACAACAAGGGCATGCTTGAAAAAGAGAATTATTGTAGCGGAAGGTGTGTTTTTTAAAATTAATTAATTAAAAACAACTTTTTGTTTACCTCAACAAGACATATTGCTACTGAAATGTAAGGGGCTAATGTGTTGGGGGCCAGATTTATAGGGGTCGATTTAAGTCGGGAGTGTTGGGCAGCAATGATGTTTGTTCACGTAAAATTGAGATTTCTGCATTCGGGGAAACAGGGAACAGGGAGGGGATTCTAAAGGCCAGTGGCTCCAGGAAATAAGGCATTAGAGTAGAAAACCTCCTGGCATCTTGAAACCTCTGCAGTGAAGGGGTGGGATTTTGCTTCTAATCAAGTGGGTCGGAGGTATTTTCGTTTATGGGTGTATAAGTGCCGTCATTCATCGGATCACATTCCGTGGAAGTACTTGTAAAATAAGTACAGGGATGCAACAATGCGGCGACGTGTTCTTCGACATTTGCTAATAACTGTAGTGCGAAGAACTTTCTCGAATGAAGCGAATGACTCATCGTCGAATTAGAAATGAGACAAAATCCGCACTCACAAATTTATCTCACACCAGAAAAAGAAACGCCTTAAGAAATGGATAGGATTGAAGCGACGGCAAAAATAAATATTGATAACGCAGAGAATATTTATAATCGTCACTCTATATTAATACGAGATAGAATAAACATCGTCTTGAAATATGTTCAAACGATTTACTGTCGAAAAGAAGATGATTGCAATCATCATCCACGTTATCATCATCATCATCATCATCATCATCATCATCATCATCATCATCATCATCATCATCATCATCATCATCTAGTACAATTATAATTCCAATTTGACGAATAACTATATCGGGTTTCTAACCTAATAATCCCAGCACTGTTTGCTAAGCACCAGTCCCTGTCAGATCGCCGTAATGTTACCTCCTCTATCTTGTTTGACTAGTACTTCCACGGAATGTGCTCCGATAAACTTACTGCACTTGTACCCACTCAGCGTAAATACCCCTGACTAACCTGCCAACCAGCAAAACCCTAACCCTAACTCTAACCCTAACCCTAACCCACTCAACGTAAATACCCTAAACCCACCCGATTAGCAGCAAAATCTCACCCCATTCACTGTAGGGGTCTCTAGATACCGAACTATTTCATACATACTTCTTTCCTCGGACCGCTTTCTTTTGGAATTCGCTCCCTGCTCCCTGTTTCCTCGACCGTACCAACATTCAGAAATTTAAATGTAATGTGAACAAACATCTTGCTGCTGCACTCTCCACTCAGATTGCCTCTTATTAATCTGGATTTATCACCCTTGCCAGAGGGGATCATCATCATCATCATCATCATCATCATCATCATCATCATCATCATCATCATCATCATCATCATCATCTAGTACAGTTATAATTTCAATTTGACGAACAAATATATCTTCCATTCTATAATAAAGACCAATGTGTATTTATTTGTATATAAATATGTAAGTAAATATATATCCGTCCCGTCACACACAAGTTAGCGAGTAAAACATTGGTGGACGAAAACATTTCAAGTGTTTAGAGGAAAGCATAACGCGAATATCAAGTTAGACACCTACACTAACCCTACCCCTAACCCTAACCCGCTGTCTTAAATGAATTCAGAAAGAAACCCTTCACTCTATTTCTACAATTAGACGTTTTCTTCCTGATAGTTTTTCTTTGTTTAATCTGTCCAATTGTACACGTTTTCTTTCTTTCTTTCTCGTTTGTTTTAATTTCCTGATATAAACGTTATTTTATATGCATAAGAATATTAGTTCGAATTTTGGCGAAACATCATTTTTACCCATTATTTTTTTATAAGAGGATGTACACTCGTAGATACATAGTCGGTTATAATCGTAAAATTCCGTTGAAGCAATACGTTTGTATGTGTGTGGGCTCGGCATCTCGTGTTCGAGTTTTGTCGGCGATTTCTGCATTACTTTCACTAATGCATATCATTTAGGCTAGGATAGTAAAGTTCCTCTAAGTAGCCCACTTCCCACTTTTGTTTCTGCTCTTAGCCTCCACAATCTTTTTTATCTTGTAAAGACATCATCCATACCCAATGTCTCCCTTTTTCTTTTGCACCTACTTAAGCCCTACTTCCACTTAGAAATGTTTGTTTTTGTTCGGTTCTAAACAAGCTAAAAAAGGGAACGGTCTATTCTTAGAGGGGGTTGGGGGGGGGGTCTTGATCCCCTGCCCTGCTTTTATTTGGTTACATTGTTTTTGCTTTCTTTTTTTTGTGGTTTCGTTGTTCCATACCCCATCTTTTTGTCCAATGAAATTAAAAATATCTTTTGTAAATATAATTTATTTTAAACCATTGGTGAAATCTAAAGTAGGTTGTCCATAGAGTAAATGTGGTATCGTGTCGATTGCTGAAGTGAAAATCAATGACAAATGTTGAAAAAATGAAAGAAACAGTATATGGACGAATGGGTCTAACGGCGTTAAGAGTAGGATATATAGAGAAATAACAACAACCCCTCTCCACGCAAACACTTTCGATGGCATTGTGCCTAATTTGTAAATGAATTTTATTTTTTATTTTGGGAATCAATAATTGAAAGTGCAGTATCTGTTTTATTCGGTCTCAAGGGGCCATCCTCCCATGCCTTACTTTCTCCTTTGAGAGATTGAGTTGGTTTATAGCCTATCGATTGAGGCGCCCTCATCGGGAAATGTAGCGGTGCTGATGATTGCTATTTTTGTACACGTGAAGAGTACTGCCTGTTTGGGGGAGCTGCATTGTCATATAGGGTACTTTGTGCCACCCCCGGAAATACCACCCGCAACTCCATGGATTCAAAAAAATACAAATGAATTACCACTACCAATGCCAAAAGCCACTCGAGGATAAGGGTAAATGAGATTTTCAATGGGATGATGGAACAGTACTGTGAAAGGATTGAGAACTATGATAAATTCTCAGGAAGACATGACATATACTTTTTTACACTGGACTTGAAAACTACAATGCTGTAGTTTGTAGGAAAACATTCCCGCGATAACGTGTTCCACAGATGGAAAGTTATTGGAAAGAAACTTTGTTCATGAAAGTTCCGTTTGACTGTAGGTACACAGAGAAAGTAAGGAGAGTTCTTTGCAGTTCTGGTAGTGAGACGAGTTTTTGCAGAAAAAGTTTTTACGACAAGCAGAATCCCACGGGAAACCATTTAATACTTTATAAATACAACGAAATTAAAAATTAGAAAAACATTAAAAAATTATCTGTGTCTCTTTCCCAACTTTTAAATCATCATATATACTCGTGTATAGTTAGCTTATTTCCCAACTTTTGAATCATCGTATATATTCGTGTATAGTACGCCACTTTCCCAACTTTTAAATCATCATATATACTCGTGTATAGTGAGCCTATTTCACAACTTTTAAATCATCGTATATACTCGTGTATAGTACGCCACTTTGCCAACTTTTAAAACATCATATATACTCGTGTATAGTGAGCCTATTTCACAACTTTTAAATAACTGTATATACCCGTGTATAGTACGCTACTTTCCCAACTTTTAAATCATCATATATACTCGTGTATAGTGAGCCTATTTCACAACTTTTAAATCATCGTATATACTCGTGTATAGTACGCCACTTTCCCAACTTTTAAATCATCATATATACTCGTGTATAGTGAGCCTATTTCACAACTTTTAAATCATCGTATATACCCGTGTATAGTACGCTACTTTCCCAACTTTAAAATCATCATATATACTCGTGTATAGTGAGCCTATTTCACAACTTTTAAATAACTGTATATACCCGTGTATAGTACGCCTTTTTCCTAACTTTAAAACCACTGTATATACTCGTTGATAGTACGACTGTTTCTGAATTTTTAAATCGCCGTATATACTCGTTGGGAGAGAGTCATACTATAGTATGACTCTCTCCCAACTTTTCAATAACCGTTTATACGTGTGTATAGTACTCTTCTTTCCCAATTTTTAATCACCGTGTATTGTCGTGTATAGTACGCGTCTTACCCAACTTTTAAATCATTATCTTTACGCGTGTATGATACGTCTTTTCCCAACTTTTAAATCCCCGTATATACTCGTGTATAGTACGCTTCTTTCCGAATTCTTAAATCACCGTATATATTCCTTTATATTACGGTTATTTCTCAATTTAAAAAACTACTGTACATATTGGTGTATAAAACGCCTTTTCTTAAATTTTAAAATTACAGGATACACTCGTGTAAAACGCACTCTCTTTAATTTTACAATATTCCTCAGTCCCATGATAAAAAAATACCCAAAACATTCATCTACAGATCACTCTCCTGTTATTTTACAAATGGCCGGATATACTCGTTTATAATCGTTTATAATCATCATCAATACGGATTTAGTCAAGCACGATCTACCGCAGATATCCTTACGGTTATCTCTGAACGCATATATCATACACTGGACAAGGCAGGGTGAAGCTTTGACAAGGTCTGGCATGAAGGACTTCTCCTAAAACTGCACTCGTATTGTATTACTAGACAAATATTTAATATAATTATATCCTTCCTAACAAACAGAAAGATCCAGTTTGTCCTCGATGGCCGTTCATCTAAGCAACATGACATGAATACTGGTGTACCTCGGGATCCATCCTTGGACCTCTACTGTTCCTGATTTTCATAAATAACCTCCCTGATGTCATTGAGACTGAGATAGGAATATTTGCTGACGACACCACGCTCTACTCTCGTCATGTGAGCAAACCCGACGCACACATATGTGAGGCAATGGCTGAATCCTTAGAGAATGACCTCCAGTCTGTAGTGGAATAGGGTCATAAATAGATGGTAACTTTTAATGCCGCAAAGAAAAAGCTACTTTCCTTCAATAACTACAAGAAACCTCTTCAACCACCGATTGTCATGGCAAATAACACCCAACTTGAGAGTTCATCATTCAAACTCCTCGGCCTAACTTTCACAGATAGCATGGATTTGAATAAATACATTGAATACATTGCCAGGGCTGCTGCAAAGAAGTTGGGATCCCTCTACCGTGCTAATAAACTTCTCACACCTGACATTATCCTATATCTCTACAAAGCCACCGTCTGCCTATGCATGGAGTATTTTTGCCACATCTGGGCTGGGCATCATCCACTAGTCTCTCCCTCTTAGACAAGGTCCAAGAAAGAGTCGCCAACTTAATAGGTCCCTTACTATCCACCAAGCTCCAGACCCTGTCCCATCGCTGCAATGTTGCTTCCTTGTGCCTGTTTTACAAGTACTTCAATGGATTGTGCTCTGATGAACTTGCTGCTCTGGTGCTCCCACGACGTAAATTCACTAGACCAACTCGACAATCTTCCAAATTCCATCCATTCACTGTGGAGGTCCTCAGATGTCGAAGAGCCTTCTACTCCAAAAGTTCGTTTCCTCATGCTGCTGGACTCTGGAACTCTTCCTGCTCCCTGTTTTACTGACGGTACAGACATGCAAAAATGTAAAACTAATGTAAACAGGCATCTCGCTGCACAGTCACCAAGTTAGATTGACCCCCAAACTTTCATCCTTTTTCTCAGTAGCCCTTACGTCTACAGGGGTGTCTGCCTTGTTTGGGGTGAACTATGTCAAAAAATCGCTCCTCGTTAAATTTTTACTTTACAGCATATTCCTTCAATCCATGAATCCATCTGCATATTCCAGGGAGCTTCAGCACATGATTGAGAACAGAACTCACGCCAAAGTAGAGATTTCTTCCGTAGTGTCATCACAGGTGTGGTTATAGCAGGTTATACTGAAGTATTTGCTAAAGGCATCTTCATGGCTGGAGTTTTTTTGAAGAAAGGCATGACCGTTCTCACACAGACAGCGCCTGGTATTCCCAAATGGTCAACCATCTAGTATTGACATGACTCAAGATCGCTTAACTGCGGTCATCTAACGAGAACCACTGTGTCAATATACCCGTATATAAACCACCCCCTCTAAATGTTAACTGACGATATATGACCGTGTACGAATTGTTATTTAAATTACTGTCTACACACGTGTATAAACTACCTCCTATAAACTTTCAAGTTATAATATATACCCGTGTATAAACCACACACATTCCCAAATATATTTGTGCATAAATCGCCCCTCCCCAAATGTATATCAGATAAAGTTCGAAAGTTAGAGATCGTATATAGACCGTGACAACTACGCAGCAAATGATGTTCAGATTGTGTGATCTTGTGAATATGCCCAAGCGATGGATAGTTCGTTGAAATTGTAATAATACTTTGACATTGAAAATATTCTCATGTCGCCTTTATTGGTTAATTACCGCTCTTTATCTCATTTAGATAATTATGTTCTCATCATTTCAGAAAGTTTCAACAAGTCTCCTAATTTTATTTCCTCTCTGCTCGTATATAATAGCAGCGCCATAGTTTAAATGGAGAATTTATTGACACTAAAACTACTTTAACACCCAAAACGGTTGATTTTACACAATTATTTTCAAATCAACTATGAGTAATCCTACAGTACAATTAACAGCTGAAAAATCGAAAAAGAATTACAACTAATAACCCTAACCAAACGCATTAAAATTTAATTAAAGTGTGGAAACTCATTGTAAGATTTATCATCGTTGCATTTGTAATTGTTAAGTCGACTTGTCGACACACGAGAAAAATCAAAGATGGCGTCGATTTTTGGGAAGGTGATCCTAGCTTTTGATAATTTCAGGCTGAAAAAAACAACTTTCGTACTCAAACAGTTTATTTGCATGATGTTTCCGTTGTATCATCACACATGTGGTTTTAGCAGGTGAGACTGTTTTACTTGCTTTAGAGTTAGTCAAGTTTTCAAACTACTTTTAAGGAATTAAGCACCAACAACAAATCAGGATTAAGCGGACATTTTGATTCTCGCATGACGAAAGATAGCTTTCAACGGAATTTAATTTGAAATAAAAAAAAATTAAAAAATGTTTCAGAACTTTAAAAGTATACAGGTAAGTAGAAAATTAAATATAAAAGCGTTTGATGAAACTTATTTGCTATATATACTTTTTTTCGATTTCTCGGCTGTTAACTATACTGCAATACGATCTAACTTTGAAGTTCGGCCCTTTTTACCATTGGCGTCACCACTTTTTAAGGCCCAAAATTCCTCCTTCCGAGGATAAGGGTTAATGAGACGGGTATGGTTGCCAGCCCAAAGATAAGGAACACTATGGGAGTACTAACATTGATCAATGCTATGAACTAAATTAGTTGACATTGAATTTGAAGACGACCTAGTTGTAATCAACAGGGAAGCAGTCCCGCGATAATGTTCTTTATAGGCGGGAAGCCCTTTCAAACAAGTTATGTCAATGGAATTTCCGCCAGATTCTATGCACAAGGAGAAAGAAAGGAAATACTTCTTTCGTTGTGGTAAGCGGACTCGTTCTTAATGTACATCTCTTACAAGAAGGAACCAAAGACTGGAGCGCAATCGAGCACCTTTCATGGAGTAGAGAGAAAGAGAGAGAAAGAGAGAGAGAGGGATAGAGAGAGAGATAAAGAAAGAGAGAGAGAGACTAGCAAAGTCTCTTCTGTGAGAAAGGGGTTTTAGGGAAATAAATATATACCCCCACTAGATTTCGAAGTCAATTTTGTGCTTAATGAGATAAGTACTGATACCAATTTCTAGCTTGTTATTTATTTGCTTCAAGATGTGGAACAAGGCTCCTGGCCTTCAGACTGGGATCAAAGTGTAGCATCTGTTCTGTCGTCGGTCGTCGGATGAGGAATCTTTTTTGACTCGAGCAATTTTTATTTTTGTCCGATCCAGAGTCGCATTTTTGGGGAAGTGTATATCTTCCGCATAGAAAACGACATTTTCACTCGTCTTGAAGCAAGTAAATAGGATCACAAGGATGGATGCTGGGGAAATCCAGCTCCCCGAGTGTGTATTCTGTCTGGGTACATAGATAGCCATGGACGAACATGTCAGCATTTCCCGGTAAGTATGCCTTAGGCTATCGACAACCACTTCCTCAAAATAGGAGGCAATGCCTATGAGTAGGCAGCTTCTAACCCCGAGTTGGACCATACGGTACCCCGAAAAAGAAGTGCCTGATGCTGCCACGAAAATATCTAGATTGATTACCGAAACGGATACTCGGCTTGGTATAAATTACAGCCGCATTTGAGCTTTTACCATAATTTTAGAAAACGTGATCAAAATTCCATTTAAAATACATTAACACATTGAAAAGTCCATTAATTTGTATTCTTAACCTTTATCCATTAATGCATTTAAGTAACTTCAATATTTATTTCTGACTATGATGGACATATTTTAAAATAATTCTCGATAGAGAATATTATTGTCAAGGAAGATTAAAAGAAAGAAGATCAATTAACCAATTGTTTTTTTCTAATAGAGAAATATATCTTAAAAACAATTTACCTGGTCAGATTAAGAACAACAATAATAGCATGAAACATTTAAAGATGGGATTATATAAATTAAGAAATATTGGTAAAAGTGAGTAAAATGGAATTTGGGGGACTACCGAATGAAATATTTAACAAAATGTATTCTGTGTAGCGTTACGTGGAGAATTATTTCGATCTCAACAGCTTGATGGTTTTTGTCTCATCGACACAAGTTTCATAAACAGCATTGCTGTTAATTGACACGTTGTAAGTAGTTATACTGATGATCGACCGTTGTAGTTATAGTAGTCTTCGCACTGTGCTTCGTCGTGGTAAAGATAACAATACACACGCGTATTGCTCTGAGGTTTCCATTCGTATTATTTTTAGTTTTACAAGTACATTAGTTCATATCAATTAATAGGGATGGATGGAAGTGCCCGGAAATGACGCCCGTTCGATTTAACGTCGACTACCCAAGAGGCTGGATATATTTTGCTTCTTTTTTACGTCGACTTCCTTCCATGACGTAACTTCCTGGTACGGTAGCTTATTTTTCTAACTTTAGCTTCTAATTGATAATTTCTCTTTACTTAATCTAAATTCACGTGGAAGATTTTGTTTCTAATCCTAACCCTAACCGTAACCCTAACCCTGCCGCCCAAATATTACTGCATCTTGTATTAATGGTGTAATTGTTCGATGTAAGGAGTTTAAGGATTAGATTGAGGAAATAGTTTAAAGAAGATAGGTGCCCAAAGAGACATAACAAACATATAATAGCGCATATATTGTACGAATGTCTTGTTAACTCTAACAAAAATAATAATAATAATAGCGGAACAAGTAATTTTATATTGAGATGGAAAGCACTCCCTGAGTTTATGCACTTCCACTTTATTTATATTTGAAACGATTTCTACTTTTTTTTAAAATAGCAAACTCTTTGATTATATATCTAAACTGATATTATGTATGACATCTTGGATGGAGATAATCCATCTAGCCATTAACCGGCACCTTTTTGTGGACATTTTGTGGTTCAGGTGCACTAGTGGACTCGAGAAGTTTAAACCTCCTATCTATATGAACTTTACATGCATATCCTTCTCTAATGATGTAGTAATCCGGTATGTGAATGTGTTAGTAAGAAGAAAAATAAATCTCCCCGTCATAATTATGTTACGTAGAGAGAAGAAATTCCCACTAAAATTAAGCTAACGAAAAAAGTGACGTCATGGACACGAAGTCGACATTGCAGAATAACCGAATCCGACCACCTTTCTCTCTCTCTCCTTTCTCTCTCTCTTTCTCCCTCCTGGTTTGTTGAACTGCCACCAGAACAAATATGTTTAGGAAATATGTATTCTCTCCTTGCGGAGATGGACTAGGTGAAGACTCACGGAGTATTATGTAACACCAAAGTATTATATACATTGTAAAATAAAACAAAAACAAAAGAGCTATTAAACCCAACATTTGAGCTGTTTTTTTATTATACACCCTCTGTAAACGCGTATACGAAGAGACATCGTCGTATTATGCAGACTGTTACACACAGCTGCGAGAGCGAAATATATATTGGATCAAAATGCACACACACCACGACAATGACTACTGTTTCTACGTGTTATCAACATAACACAACAACACGATGCAAGTATATTTGTTGGGATCCGAAGAACTCCCGATGGTAATGCTATACTAAGTCCCAACCGCAAATATTTTTAACTTCAACATCCTACTCTATCATACGATTAAATTAAACAATCCGCTATCTACCCATGCATAAGGTGATATGTAAATCTGGGAGTGAAACTTGTCAATCAATAGTAATACCCCATTATATAAGGGTGCACACCGCTCCTGACTTAAGTGGCAAGGTGAATTCTAGAACGGAAACAATACCTGATAAGCAGCACACAACTGGTCTTATTTCGGAGTTGTTCTTCTAGACACGTTGCACAACCAAGGCTTGACATTATAGTTTACCCTACTATATTATTATTATTAATAGCAGTAGTACTTGTCATATCTCTCACATTATTATTATTATTATTATTATTATTAGTAGTAGTAGTAGTAGTAGTAGTAATAGTACTAATTGCCATATCTATAACACGATTATTGCAATTAGTAATAGTATTTGTCATATTTATCACACTATTATTATTAGTAGTAGTAGTCGTAGTAGTAATAATTGTACTATTTATCACACCTTTATTATTAGTAGTAGTAGTAGTAATTCTCACACTTATCATATTATTATTATTATTATTATTATTATTATTATTATTATTATTATTATTATTATTATTATTATTATTATTATTATTATTATTATGTAGTAGTAGTAGTAGTAGTAGTAGTGTCCTTCCCAAGGACGTTAGTGAAATTGGTGCAACAGCCGCGAGAAAAGTGAAAAACAACAAGAAATGCATAGCGCCGGTTACGAATGTTCTCAGCATTTGATAAGCTTTCAATTTTGTTTACTTTCCACTAACAGATAATAGTTTTACTCCCATGAATTGAAAGTTTACCTGTATTAAAATAGGTTATTCTAACACATAAGAACTACTGATAAAAAACATTACAAAAAAATGTTTTAAATCTAAAATCCATCAATGTCTGATTCAACAGAATCGTTCAACAGCTGTCACCATTTTTTCTTGGTGATTTAACATCCTGATTCTGATCAGGTATGTCACTGCATTTGTTTGTTATTTTAATTTAGTTGTTCGAAAATAATATGCAGAAATTATATATATATATATATATATATATATATATATAGAGAGAGAGAGAGAGAGAGAGATTGGGTATAATTGAAAAATCTATTAGAAGGAAAAAATCTTTACTACACATCGTTCGTACAATATATATATATTAGGTGTGTGTAATGTCAAGGCTATTACCCATTTAAAATATAAAAAAAACACCATTTAAAAGAGAAATCCCAACTCCCACTCAAGTTGCCTCCAATAAATCTAGCCCCTATTAGAGTATTTAGTTACCTTCTCTCCAGGAGGTTAAGCACAAGGCCAGTTTTATCTTACTCCCACAAGTAAGATGTGACCCAAGGTCGGGTCGGGCAAGTGGGGTTTGAAAAGCCAGCGCCCGAGAAAGTGAGCACTCTGGCCATTAAAAATTGCCTGGTAGGGGCGCCTCAGGCAGTAAGCAATAAACTTACTCCTCCCCAAAGCCTGGGAGGGTGGACCTCCTAGAACTACACAGGACCGACCCATAGACCGGCGTAAATCAAGCCCCGAAGGCCAAGACAATACCAGTTTATGGGGTGTAGTATCCATCGGAACAGATACTAAATTAAAATGATTAAAAACATTTCTCAGAACATAATCATTAATACCTGTACTGTATAATCTATCATATATTTGTAATGTCTATGCCCTCCTTTCCGGGGATGCAATTGAAAATAAAGACCGGTACCAAGATTAAACCCAAGTTTTCTCGAGTAAGTTGTTACAATAAATCCAATGGTGGTATTAATTTTGGATTTGGATTTTTCATAAATAGCAAATACAACGTATTACTTTATTTACTTCAATATTATTTATAACAAGTCCCTACAACAAGATTAAACACAATTTTTCTAGGGTAAGTTTTTATGAGTAATCTAATGATAGTAGTTATTATTCAGTCCGAGCGCTTGATTTTCGCGAATAATATTTAATGTGATAGGATTAAACGTGCGATAAGTATGTTACGAAAAAATAAACTTTAAATTTGGTTATCGAACGTATCAAGAAGTTGAGTAGTCATAGGAAGTCGGTTTTACGAAGTGTCCAAATATCGTAATAGGTGACAGAAAGAGAAAGACTAGACTGTCTCTTGGGTTTTGTATGGTAAGAAAAGCAGACGTCTTTCGAAAGACTTCTCCCCTTTCTCTCCATGGGAACGGACCAGCGAAAAACTAACAGCGTGCGGTGTAAAAAAAAATAAAACTTTTAAACCCCAAAATATGTGGGTGGTTATTCTACGAGAAAAATTATTATCACTGCTGCTACGAACAATATTGATAAAAAAGAGAAAGACAGACTAACTTTACATTCGCTGCTACTACTATTTGGTTACGATTCGAAGATTGCAGTGTTACAGACGTCTTCTTGGAGTCGCGATCCTGTTAAAGAAGAGAGGGATTATGCCAGACTAGTACAAGAATGATTGAGCGTTTGAGGGTCAAGAATGATGGAATATAATTTTTTCAACTTTTAAAAATAATGTATTAAAAATACTTAAATTACATATGTTGCGTTTCAACCTTTTATCATACACGCAGAAAACCAAGTTGCCGTCACAGAAACATTAAAGTTCAAAAATTGTATTCATGTTCTCTCCTGTACGAGTCATGCGTGATCCTTCTATATTGAGGGCTTGCTGTCATAAAATCTAAGCTTTTCATTTATATTTTTTAAATGACAAAATCGAGAAAGATGGATGGAAGACAGAGGAGATTTATTCGCCTTGATCTTCGTTCCAAATCACTGAGCAGTGTGGAGAAGAAAGAGAATCAATGTTTAATCATATTTTGTCAGCTGATATCATTCTTCATATCCACGCGCTGCGTGCCTCCAAACAAACTGCTTACTTCTCTCTCACACTCTCCCTTTGAGCCATATGACGTCATATCTGTTTCTATTAATTCCCACAGTTTAGCAATCATCGCCCCGGGTTAATCAAGTTAGACCGGCTGTCCTTTCATTTCTTGTTATTCTCAACTAACCATTTTATATACTAATGGGTCTGTTCTCCCAATATCTAACACATAATTAAAAAAATGGGGTCTTATTTCTGCTTAAAATTATTTTTTTGGTGTCGGGTCGTAATTTGGACAATTTAATATAATAATGTAATATATTTTCTTAATTTCAAAATTATGATGAATTATGAGGAAATTAATTTATCGTGTAGTTGCTCTAGTGTAATAATAAACATTAAATCTGCATAAATTTACACAAAATCGATCACTTTATTTTACATCCGGGCCACGTCGGTACCATCTGTAACTCATTAATAATTATGTCGTATAATATACGGGTAAATTTAGAAAATTTATTCCTGGAAGTTCACATACTCACCGCCAAACTAAAGTTGCATAAATTATCATACAAAACATTTTAGCCAAACATTTTTATGTTTCTATGAAGATGAATTCCAAGATATGCTTTGCCTTGTTTGTTTTACAGCATATCAACCCTTTTCGGATCATTTAATGGTGAATCCGATCATTATGGCGGAGAAAAATGTTTGTGCTTCAAATATTAATTCATGTTTTCTTTGGTTTATTTTACAGCATATCAACCATTGAAAGATTGTAGAAATGACACTCTCAGTTAGATTCAGTTGTACACACCAGCTTCAAATATTTTGATTCGATTTACCTAGAGGAGGATCTCCGTCAGGTCTGTTTCTTTGTAATATTTTTGTCGAGTCTGTTCTAGGTCCAGACAATTTGTCAATACTGACGTATGTATAGGCCTCCTGGCATGGTATGCAAATCGGAGCTGCTTCCGTCCAAGGATGTAAGAATGAGTGATTGGCGTCTGTATAATATCACTTGGTATTTTCTGGTGATTTTAGTAGATTCATGATTCTTTTCTTCAATTTGCTTTAAATAATATGGAAACATTGTCAGCATCACTCGAGGCCCACAATTGGATGCAGCAACTATTGTTCTAGGAATTAATTTTTTGGTCTTCGCAGAAGTTTTCTCATTTGAGAAGAACCGCATCATGTTTGACTCCAGTGGGTGTTTCAAATTGTTGATCAGATTCTTAGCGTGCTTCACCTTTGACAACAATTCTCCTTTCCCTATCTTGTATGAAAAGTAGCGGATGTGTTAATGCACAACCAGCCGATGAGATTTTCATCTATGCCTTTCTCCATTGCAATGGCGCGCATCTACTTCCCGTGTTCATCGTCGATAATCGTTCGAATTGCGGCGAGGAAGTCTCACATTCTGATGGCGTCAGATCGTTGATCATGCGTTTTTAACAATGATGTCGCCTCATAATCGCATCCTTCATCTTTCAATTACTTTTTGACCTTTTATACCTTCCTCCAGCGGTCACTAGAAAGTCTTAGATCTTCTTATTTATCGTTCCGGTGCGGATTACGAGGAGAACTACGTGTCCTTTCTACAAATATGGAGATAAAAAACTGTCAATAATCAAATATTCTGCAAAATATGGAAATGTAGTTACTGTTTTCATGAAGATAAGACTGACAACGAAAGTTTAAAAAAATTGGAACATGGACCCATATTAGTAAATATACATTTTATTAATGAAAAGAAAATAACATTCAAGACACTGTTTAAATTTTATAAACATTTTAATTTTTTCAACCCATAAACGGTTTACATTGAATTATATGAAATGAGATTTAACAATAACTTTGAACCAAAGTTAAGGTCACAGAAAAGGTGAAAATCAGAATTTAGGAGATAAATTCGAGTCTGTTCATCGTTGAGACTCGTTACTTGGCCCATATTATAGCCAATGAAGTCCCGCATCTTATATCGTATAAAATTCTGACGGGATTTTAACTTTCGATTCTTTCTAAATTTCATGTATGGATCTGACGATCTTTGATACAGTAACATCCATTAAATATTTCAGTCTGATTAGATAAATAATTTTGTCAGGCAGAAGTTATGTTTGAATTTGATTTATTTTCAACAGATTTTGAATAACATAAATTTCGTCTACTCTTGCTCACTTTAAAATTTTTCAAATAAACAAAAACAATTTATATAATTAAATATGACACCTTTTTGTTTATTTTTAGTTGAAAAAACCCAACTTACTAAAGATTGACTTTGATTCTGATTTTTCGTCTTATGGACTAATATATATTTTATTTGATATTTATTTTGAAATAATAGACATTTTTCCAATAAATAAAAACAATTTATATAATTAAATATGACACCTTTCTGTTTATTTTTTGTTGAAAAACCCAACTTACTTAAAATTGACTTTGATTCTGATTTTTCGTCTTATGCACTAATATATATTTTTATTTGATAATTTTTTTGAAATATTAGACATTTTTCCAATAAATAAAAACAATTTATATAATGAAATATGACATCTTTTTGTTTATTTTTTGTTGAAAAAACCCAACTTACTAAAGATTGACTTTGATTCTGATTTTCGTCTTATGCACTAATATATATTTTTATTTGATAATTTTTTTGAAATAATAGACATTTTTCCAATAAATAAAAACAATTTATATAATTAAATATGACACCTTTTTGTTTATTTTTTGTTGAAAAAAACCAACTTACTAAAGATTGACTTTGATTCTGATTTTCGTCTTATGCACTAATATATATTTTTATTTGATAATTTTTTTGTTAATAATGATTAATAAGTTACATGGTTTGAATCATTCGAATTAGGATTTCCATCCTGATTGTTATATTTACTGTTTTGATCAATTTAATCAACCTTTTCGGAATATCGAACTGAATTCCTTATCCAATCTTCTGGTGTAGATTGTTCTCGTTCTGTCAGCCATGGTCGGGTAGAAGTGTTAACTAATTATTATGTTATTCCTAGTTATTATCGGTCTGTAGTAAGGATTGAACCTTCAACTCTAGAAGACAATTTTATCTAATAATACAATCTAAAAAAAATCCGGAACAAACTACTTTTTATTTCTAAATACTGAATTGACCTTATTAGGCTATAGCAACTACTGTTACGTATTGTTACAATTTTGTCTACCCGATTCCGTATGGTAGACTCGTGGGGAAACCGTAAAGCAGACGACCATACGAGAAAAAGGTTAAAAAAATCAGAACGATCATAGAAATGATTCATGAGAATGGGTTTTCATATTCGTCAAATATTCAACGGTTGCGTGGGAGTACTTTTCATATAACAATAGAGACAACATAGAAAGAGGGAGAGAACATAGACTTGAAAACAAACGGTAGACAGTCGGGATACTAATGACAGGGATATAGACGAGACCCGTTTATTTTAGTGGCATTTTCCACAGTGAGGTAGATGGTAGATACCCTCATTCTAAGGCGCCATTGCTCTACTTTCCCTAACACTAAAACGTATCTTCTTCATGTGCATCTTTTCGAATTCGGGTATCCATGTGTCGATGTTGGAGGTCAATACGGACTCTTTATTTAATCCATAAGAGTAGGTTGTTCTCGTTCCCTTATCCATAACCGGTAGGACCTCTTAAATAAAAAAATAAAATATTCTTAGATAGTATCACCTGTAGTGAAGATTTAAATATCAACCCCTTGAATGCCGTCACTTAGAATTGACTGTTACTGAATCTGAAAGTATGGTAATACTTTTGTTAATGTACTATTGTACTTCTATTGCTAATCGATATTTTGTACCTGTCTGTCTGAAGCCGAAACTATGCTATTACTTCTATTAATGAATTATTATACTATCTTTCAATGCTCAATTCGGTAGTGGCTGGAATAGTATCGTTCTGTTATCATAAGATTATCCTCTAAGACATCAACTTTTGTTTGGGGGTGGTAAGTTAGTATATGTTTATTTGTCTTCAGACCATCTTCCCAGGCATTACTTCATCCTTTGGAGTAGTGTATTATATTCTCTGTTGCTATGACACCATCCTCCCATGTATTATCTCCGTCTTTGGGGGAGGGGTAGCGTACGTCAACAAGAAATAGTCACAATCGACTGTTTATTAGCAACCTCAACACGTACATTTTATATATACTAGCAATAGTATACGACCTGAAAGGACACATTTTTCTCAATTATATTTGTAGTAACATTAGTAAGCATATTCTTAAATATGTCTTTCATATAATTGTCTGCCTTAACGCGAAACCTTATATGTAAGGGGAAAACACAAGACTGACAGTTTAACTACGATTTATGCAAATTAGAAAAAAAAACAACAGCTGTGTTGAGCATCTCTGCTATTTTTAATTAATTAGATAAATATAAAAATATACTTTTTCATTTCTCAAAATAGGATTGTCCTTCTCTTTTAGCCTTTGTTCTGAAGCCATTGTTCTAAATTAACTTAGGTTTATAAATAAATAGATGTTTCACGTTAAAAACTCGGTACAACCGTAATTTTCTTTATTAGTCACATATATATATATATATATATATATATATATATATATATATATATATATAGATATATATATATATAGAGAGAGAGAGAGAGATAGAGAGAAATAAATAAAAAGTAGTTCGCAATACACACACACACACACACACACACACATATATATATATATATATATATATATATATATATATATATATATTACTATTTTATGTATCCACATTACATTTTATAGGGGGATATAATTTTTATGTATCAATTTTCAGTATTTACTCCAACAGTGCTCAATACGTAAGTAGAGCTAGGTAGTAAGTTATGAAAATATATTTATGGCCATTAAGCTACACATTTTAGCCTGAAGATCCCCGGGGGATGAAACGCGGGAGCCTCTGTGTAGCTTAATTGCCATAAATATATTTTCATAACTTACTATATATATAAATATATATATATATATATATATATATATATATATATATATACAGTATAAAAACAAATCTTTTGCATAGTTAAGATCGATCCCAATGAGAATCAATTTCCAAAGAAAAATAAAGTTCAATATTTAAATCGTTAAAGAGTTATTTTAAATTAAAAAAAAACAAAACCGATAGAGTTATTGTTGAATTAAATTACACATCAGAGTTTATCATACCGTGATTCAATGCCAGTTTCGTAGCAAACACATCTTACACGTGTTACTGGAGAACATTGACAGCATACTTGAACAAAATCGAAGTTATCATATGAAAACCCCCGTCTTCAGAAGTAATACTAGCCAAATGAAAACTTCATAACATTCAGGTAAAACAATACAGGTAAAAAGCTTTCAGATAAGCATCAGAATCGTCAAAAGTGATATGGAGGTAATACAAGAAAAAACCTGATAATAAAAAACATTAAAAAAGTAAAAGGTCCAGCAGAAAAGCGGATGTAAATCAAAACGTCCTTTTAAAAAAGCTTTTAAAGAGTTGGCCCAGAAAAACCAACAGTCTCTTCCATAATGACTGATTTTACAAAATTTCATATAACTTGAATTTTGTTTAACTATACTGAATATGTATACATATATATATATATATATATATATATATATATATATATATATATATATATATATATATATATATGGGGCTATCTCCTAAACTTATGAACAAATCATTATATATATATATATATATATATATATATATATATATATATATATATATTCTAAAACATTCAATGAGTAACAGGGACACATAATGTTTTTGCCAATATTTACATTTAGGGAGTGTATAGATATATACATTTTTATTTATTTTTTTATGAAACGATTATGAATTTTCGAATATATATTCCTGGTAAACCGGTGAGTAACATTGGCACATTATTTTTGCAAACCCAATTTAGGTGGTACATCCACGCTAACGTGAATCTACTTCCCCCACAAAACTTTAACAATAATTTAGAGAAAATAATTACTCTACATCAAATTATTAGTTAATTAAGCAATACATTTTTAAATACGTAAGCGTCAATAATATCTAGGTGCTTGGTAAAATCCTAAACTATTGAACTTATCATCGAAATTATTAAATAGGTCTTCTATGCAACAGGGTGGGGACATTATTATTATTTCTTTTATAAACTCAACCACTTAGTGGAGTTCTACCGAAGCTGCCCCATACTCTACAAATAAAGAAAAAACATGAAAATCTAAAACTAATGCTATATTTATCGATTATACCCATCTTGCGACGGGTATTTTTATAGTATATATATATATATATATATATATATATATATATATACATATATATATATATATTTATTTTTAAATACAGATTTTAATCAGACATGGACCAGTGGTATCTGACAAGAAACGGGTTGAATTCCCGATTCTGTCGTCTTCAGCATAGTCTGAAATAGTAAATGATGGAATTTCTTCAAAAAACACATAGAACCGTTATGAAACGCTATGTACACAGAATTTTGAAATGGAGAGCCAACGAGAAACGCTTAGGTCAGAAAAAGCCGTTAAAAGATTCTATATTTAGAAGTAAAGCAAGAAAGAACAGAGAGAAAGAAAGAAAGAAAGAAAGGAGGAGAAAAATAAAAAATTAAATTTATAATAATAAAATATTATTTTTATATTTATATATATCATTTTCATATATATATATGTAGAAAATAATTAATTAAGGGTACGCAACTCTAATTAATTAAATTATCTAAAAAAGGGGAGGTAACTATTTATTATTATATAAAATATATATATATTTATTTATGAATTTCGATCATTTCAATTAATAATTCTCAATTCAAAGTAAAAATATAAATATAGATAAATATATAAATAAAAAATATAAATATAGATAAATATATAAATACATAAATAAAAAATCAATATAGACATAAAAAATCAATCAATATATAATTAAAATATCAATATATAAATGAAAAATCAATATATGAATAAAAATCAATATATAGATAAAAAATATAAATAAAAAATCTATATAAATAATAAAATATATATAAATAAAAAAATCAATATATAAATAAAAAATAAAAAATCTCTATATAGAAAAAATAACAAATCAAAAATCTCTATATAGAAATAATAAAATAAAATAAAATAAAAAAATCAATATATAAATAAAAAATTCAATATATAAATATAATCATAATATGTAAATAAAGAATCAAAAATCAAAATGTAAATAAAATTATAAATAAAAATAAAAATATAAATATAAATATATAAATATATATTAATAAATAAATAAATAAATAAAAATAAAAATAAAAATAAAAATAGAAATAAATGTAAATATAAATATAAAAATCGAAATATAAATAAATCAATATATAATTAAATAAAAATCATATAAAAATTCAAAAATCAAAATATAAATAAAAAATCAATATATAAATAAAAATTCATAAATAAATATGTAAATTAAAAAATCCAAATTCATATATAGATAAAAAAAAATATATACATATACATAAATAAAAAACCAATATATAAATAAAAAATCAATATATAACCATAAATAATCAATTAAAATTATTTTAAGATTTCTCCCTGTGGAGCTTCATCATGTAAAACTGGTGATATTGTAATAACATCTAAAGAATATCAATCTAATGTAACAAATAGAATTTATCCGGTCCTAAATACTTCGGTGGAAGATTTGTCATGTAGGTCACAAAATTTAGTTTAATTATAGACTTTAAAAAGTTAATTGACTAACAAGCAAAGTAGTTTTCCAACGAAGGACTTGGGACTAAAAGTGTTTTTCCCAGATAGTTTTTATGTTTGGAACATTTCTAAGACTAAAAGCTTCTATTTTCAATTTTATAATACTGACCAAGCAATGCTTTAAATGAACGACCCATTTTTATTAAACTCTAGCATGCCAATGCTTTCTTCGTTCTACAACCAGAATTTGAATTCATAACCGCCAACGTAATCGGCGTGGATACATCACACCAAGGACATTTACCAAAGAAACAAAAGAAAAAAAAGTTTGTTTATTTTTGTTTTTGTGTTTTCTGATGAAAAAAAATGACACAATACTGGTCAACTCTGATGATATAATTTTATTCTGAAATTAATAAGATTGAAGTAAAAAAATAAAAATGATTAATCTTGCATTGATAAAGGCTTCTATTTTCAATTTATATATACACTGTACTGGCTGGGTACCCTTGTTCTTTTGAACTCTTAAATGTGTTAGTGATAGTTTTGTCGAGGATGGTTAAGATTAGTTGTGGAATTAATAGAGTATTATTATTAAAGGCATTTTAATACGTCCTCACTGTTACCAAAATTAATTTTATTAATTTCCGGCGTTTTAGTTATTATATGTATGACTTCTAATATATCTTATCTTAGATATTTTCATATTCTAGTATAGTTGTATTGTCTACGAGAATTTTTCGATATTTTCGTATTACCGGTTCGTTATAGAAAAAAATATATGTAGAATGGCTTATGCAAGATGACGAAGCTGTTAGATGCTTCGATTTTCGAAAATGTGGTCAATTTTCCATCTCAGCTTTAAGTCAGGTTCATGTTTTTATTCATTTATTTTTACTTTTATTTATTCACATTTTCAAAAAAACATAACATTTCTGTGAGATGTATTTTTTACGGTCCGTTTCATTTGAGCCAAACAACATTTTTATGTCAATATCGTCTCTGCAACACTACAAAATTATCAGAAAAAATCCACAAAGAATAAAAAGTTCTTAGATAAAAATGTCTTGAAAAAAACTACAATATACAGTGATATATTTTTGGGCGACTTATATATGCTCTGTTGTTACTGATTGACAATCATCGAGCTCAATCTTTTAAAGAGACTGCAAAATAAAAAGGCACTGATAGTACATGCTAATACATATATTGTCATAAATAATTATATATATATATATATATATATATATATATATATATACGCATGCCTGCTATATGTGGTAGTATAAACATTTTCTTATGGAAAGTTAGCTATACAGAAACGTTTGCGTCTCATTCTCGAGGAAAATCATCAGGCTAATTGCTTGACGATTTTCCATGAGAATGAAACACAGACGTTTCTGTGTAGCTAACTTGCCATAAGTATACATTCAGTCCACAATTAAGCTTTACACATGTATTGAGACACTCATGAAATAAAAACTGAAAAAATATCTGCCAAATATATCATTTTAACGTGTATATATATAAAATAGTAAAAAAGCATTAAATATATATAGTGTCAACATATACGTATGGAAAGAAAGCTACACGGGAATGGTTGTTTCATTCCTGTGGGAAATTAGCAGGATAATTGCGTAGATTCGCTCGATGAACTGTGCAAAAACTTTACTCGCGTATTGAGCACAGTTGAAGTAAATACTGAAAATATATACACGTAATATATTATTTTATAATAAAATAATATATGTGCATATACATTAAATAGAAATTATACTTATGTGCGTGTGTGTATGTGCGTATGTTTGTATTTTTGAAAATTTAATCATTTTCAAATAATGTTACAAATTAAGATTATACACAAAGTTTTAAAAACAATGTTTATCTTAAGTAATACAATGAAACAGAATTTTTTTTAAACCTCGGATCTCATCAGAGCAGAAAAGGGAAATTTTCCTCAAGAATGAAACAAAAAAGAAAGGATAGATTCATTGTCAAATACCTGAGGATGTTGTTTAGTTCAGAGCACAATGCATATTTACTTAACTCTGGAGAAATAATTAAAAGACACCAAATCGGAATTTGTAATTCGAAATATTGCAATGTCATTTAAAGGGCCGTAATTCTAATCTACTTTTAATTAAGAGAGTTAAATGCGGATTTTTTTCTAAATATATATATATATTTAGTGTTACTGCACCGACGAGTCACCGGTGAGGGGACGAGTTACGGCCCCTGGCGATGACTCAGTGAGAATGTATTTTGATCGCCAATAAACCTTGTTACTTATCCTATACTTCTCTCTGTCTTACTACTCATTTAACCCAGCCGATAACATTACATGGTGTCAGATAAAGGATACACTTTGCGGAGACCAAAAACCAAAAATAAGAGATCGGATATCGTAGTAAGACAAACAAAGGATTTCTAAGCAAAGGAAAATTCTACTATCGATAAACAAACGACTTACAGAAAACGGTCCCACAAAAAAATAAAAAGTAAAAAAAGAGAGAACAGTAAGTACAGAAATTTTTTTTCTAATATATATCGTATACTTTTGAAAAATGCCTCACACGGACATAAAGCAATATTCTGCTAAAATACCACCCCCCGAACGAATGACTCTCGTTGGAAATGTTGCTTATAACTGGCGAAAATTTAAACGAAATTTTCTCAATTATTCGATCGCTAGTAGATTGTCTAAAGAAGCAGATACTTCATATCAGACATTGGTATTTTTGGCAACTATCGGGGATGCTAGTTACGATATATATGAAGGGTTGAAGTTTAACTCTGAGGAAGAAAGGACGGACCTAGAGAAGGTGATGAAGAAGTTTGAGGATTTTTTTGTGGGCGAAACACACGAAGCTTACGAATCCTATACATTCCATCTTCGCAAGCAAGAAGTATCGGAAGGTATCGAGACCTATATAGCCGCTCTTCGACAACTTGCAAAGAACTGTAATTTCGGACAGCTACAGGATAGGCTTATTCGAGACCAAGTCGTTGTCGGAGTTCGAAGCGATACCGTCAGAGCAAAGTTACTGTCTGATAAACAGCTTACTCTAGACAAGTGCCTACAAATAGGTAGAGCCTACGAAACTTCGAAACAACAGACGCAGACCATTTCCTACGATGCCGATGCAGTGGATCCTCAAATCAATCGGGTTACGAAGCGAACCTACAAGACAAACTTCACCAAACAACCACATCCGAAATCGAAAATGCCTAGCAAATGCACACGCTGCGGGAAATTTCCATTCCACAATAGAAATGACTGCCCAGCAAAAGATGCACTCTGTAGAATTTGTTCGCAGAAAGGACATTATGCAAAATTTTGCAGAACCGATAAGCGAAGGTTAGAGAAATAAGAGAGGAAGAAGAAAATCATTTTTTAGGTTCTGTCACTCTCGAAAAAAAAGGTACAATTACCACTGAGGATAATACAAATTGACAGGCTAAAATTAAGGTCACCACTAAGACCTGTACCCAAATTATAAATTTTAGGCTGGATACAGGTGCAGATGTGACCGTAATCCCGGACCGGTTCTTCAGGAGAAATTCCCCACTCATCCAACCCACAAACAAAAGACTGTACGGACCGGGTCATCATGAGATAAACCTCATAGGATGCGTGAAGGCCAAACTGGCCACGGAAAAAGTAAGCTCGCAACAAGACCTTTATGTTATAGAGAGTCTGAAAGAACCTCTACTGGGAGGACCAGCAATCAAAGCCCTCAACCTGCTGAAAGCAGTTAATAGAGTGACAAGCGAAGGGCACCAGTATAAGAAAGAGTTCCCAGAACTGTTCACAGGACTAGGGAAACTGGAACATGTGTACCAGATACGTTTGGAGGCAGGAGCTCAGCCCTTTTCCATTGCCACCCCTAGAAGATTGCCGTTGCCTATGAAACAGAAGGTTCAGGAAGAACTGAAACGTCTGGAGAACGAGGACATAATCCGTCCAGTCAAATCACCAACTGATTGGTGTGCCCCAATAGTCGCCGTCCAAAAAGCTAACGGTAAGTTAGGTTATGCGTCGACTTTACCAAGATAAACGAGAGCGTGAAACGGGAAAAATTTCCTTTACCCACCACAGACCAATTACTGGCCGAGCTCGATGGAGCCACAGTGTTTAGCAAACACGACTGCAACAACGGTTTCAACCAAATCGTCCTGCCTTTGAAAAAGGACAACCAGTCTGGGTCAAGATACCTAAGACCAGTACAGCTGTAGTAAGTAAAACTCTGTCACCAAGGTCAGTCCTAGTTAAGACAGATTCAGGACTACACCGACGCAACAAAAGTAATCTGTGCCTAAGGAACGGAGAAACCAGCTTCTCTCAGGTGGCTACCCCACAGGAAGCAAACACCTTACCACGTTCCCCTCGATATGGATATATGTATAGCTGTGATGATGACTCAACAGATCTTCCCAGTAACCAAAGAAACATCCCACTAGAGAGTTACAGAGGTCCTGAACAAGGGAAATATACAAGAAGCGGTCGACAAGTTCGACCACCTAAAAGACTGTCCCTGTAAAGAACTTTACAACCGAAAAGGGGATGTAGTGTTACTGCACCGACGAGTCACCGGTGAGGGGACGAGTTACGCCCCCTGGCGATGACTCAGTGAGAATGTATTTTGACCGCCAATAAACCTTGTTACTTATCCTATACTTCTCTCTGTCTTACTACTCATTTAACCCAGCCGATAACATTACAATATATATATATTAAAGATATTATAATTTTTAGTTGCCATATGCGTCATTATAAATACAGTCTCACTTAAAATATTCAATATAGTACTAATAATCATATACACACACTCCCATAGAGATTGTCATGTATATATATATATATTTAATATATTTATGTGTATATATATTTCATTTATATTTTTATCTTAATATTATATATTTGTGTTCATCAAACTCGAACTTCACTCATAGTACTACAATTAGGTGCGTATATATATAATATACATATATATGTTGTTTTATTAGGCAGCATTCTTTCACTGAAGCTAACAGTTATAAAAGTAACAAACCAATGTACAAATAACCCAAGGAAAAGAACAGAATTTCGCCCTTTTTCGTTCATTTGTTTTCGTCGCCTGACGATGATTCGACCAAGAATCGAAAACGTTAATGATACATATGAAACATGCATTTATTTTATTGATTTCACCACAAAATAAATAATTAAAAAAATTGAAATTAGAAAAAAAAGATATAAGAAAACAGATAATTTTATTATGTTTTACAATGTTTGCTCAAATATATATATATATATATATATATATATATATATATATATAGGCAGCATCTTTTCTTGAAGGCAAGTGTTGTGAAATATATATATATATATATATATATATATATATATACACACACACATATGCACATGTTTACACACTCTACACCGCCGAATAAAAAAATAATCAAGCAGTGAATTGTGTTGCACAATGTTTGCTTATATATATATATATATATATATATATATATATATATATATATATATAAATATATATATATAATCAAAAATAAATAAAAAAATAGATGAATAAATAAAAATCTAATAAATAAATAAATAAATAATTAAACCAAATAAACAAACGAACACACAAGTAAAATAAAATAAAGATAAAATCATAATCAACTCCAGCCCTTCTCTTTTCCTTCATTCCCCCTTTCATGATAGCTTAAAAAACAATAAATGAAGTCGTTTCATTTAAAAATGAAAAAAAAAACTACTCTTGAGGACGACCAAGAAGGTCAAAAGCGCTAGAAAAATGGCCGAATTAAGAACAATCGGCGAAATTTTATATGGACTGCCGCCTGAAACCTGAAAGATTACTCGGCGCCTCGAAAACATTAAAAAGAAGTTAAGCAAACGCGAGAATTCCATGTTGTTCAACATAGCTTGTTTGAGTAATAACTTGCTGCATATATATATATATATATATATATATATATATATATATATATATATATATATATGCTATTAGTCGTCGATAGCTAGTAGCTGGATAGCCAGATAGGTAACTAAGTAGCAAGTTAGATCGATCGATCGATCCATCGATAAATAGATAGATAGATACGAAAGTCATTTTTTTTTTATTGCAATGTTTTTTATTCTCGCGCCACGCACGTCGGAGTTTTTTCACGGTGAAATAGAAATATGATGAATGTTGTGTTCTGATTGATGACTGGTGCGCCTGTGTCAGTTAGATTTTTCCACTGTTCATCGAGCGAATCCGGATAAAGAACTACCACCATTGGATAATTCTCAAAAGGAAACGCATATGGATGGGTGGGGGAGACGAACGGATAAGATCTCGAAGAAGTCGAACGGAGACATGAATTGAAGGTGCGGTTAGAGAAACAGGAATTAATTTTCTTAAGAAGCGTGTATACGATCTGCATATTTGCCGATTAAAATGCTGAACATTGACAGACCGACGAAAATACTATTTCCAACATAAGCGCGATATACCAGCGAACATCCAATTTTCGACCTAAACCGGACAGACCTACGAACACCCTGTTTTAAACTTAAACGTGACAGACCTACGAACATATTATTTCCAACATAAGCGTGATATACCAACGAATATTCTATTTCAAGTAAGGAAATTGACAACATCTTTGAGGCACGCATGAGAATGTATTTAAGTGAAATATTTTGAAAATCAACAATCATTTAAAAATTCATTTAAAAATGTTTTTTTTCTATTTCAAACTTAAACATGACAGACCTACGAACATCCTATTTCAAAATTAAGCGTGACAGACCTACGAACATCATATTTAAAACTTAAGCTGAAAAAAAACCCAAGCAAAATCGGAGTTTAAAAAAAAAAATATGACCGATACTCTTGAGATTACCTAACTCATATTTTATTTATTAAGGACACACCGATTTGCATAAAAGCTTTTTGCCACACTGAAGTGGAGAGTGTGAGCCACCTGATATCGAGTTGCAAAATCATGTTGGCAGATGGCTCCTATACAGCACGACATAATGGAGTGTGCAGATACCTCCACTGGACCATCTGTAAGAAACTGAATATCAGATGTAGCAGCGGGCACTACGAACATCTACCTGAGAGAACTGTGGGGAATGAGACATACACCATCCATTATGACCATGAAATCCCCACAGCTACCTACCTGGAAAACGCAGCTGTCAAACCTGACATTGTAATATGGAACAAGAGAGAGAGAGTTGCAACTTTGGTTGAGGTCAGTGTCCCTAATGATGGGGGCCTAAACAGAGCTGAAAGGGAGAAAATAACAAAATATCAGGGTCTAATGTATGATATGAAAAGAAACTGGAACCTCAAAGAGATCTCTATCATTCCAGTTATCATAGGAGCCACTGCACTCATGAAGAAGAACTTGAAAAAGTATTTAGCAAGTATACCTGGTGAACCAAGTGCAAGAGAAATCCAAACAACTGCACTCAAGGGAACAGCCAGAATCCTGAAAAGAGCTCTCGGTTGGAGTCTGTAAATAGCGGGTGATCGTATGGCATTTGGAAGAATGCCCCGTCCCCAGCAAATGAATGAAAAGAAAAAGAAAAAAAAAGAGAGAAACCTTAACTATTTAGTTATTTCATGTATTACTATCAGGACCCATGCCCCGGTGTTTTCCAGGAAAATTGAGGAAACCAGGAATCGCAATCCCCATTTCTATCCACGATATAAAAATATGTAATGTTATTGTAATAATTAAATAAAAACAATAATCGCACGAGAAAAAATAAGAGCGAATAATGAATTAATGATATATGTTTTCGCAAAGCAATATGCAAATTATTTAACCTTAGGACGTCGATCGCATACACATGGTCAGTATATTAAAAAGCTGTCCTTCTTTTATTTTGAACATAAAGATGGCGTGTTAATCGCACTGCCACTGCGAGAAACGGCTCAACTTTATGAATAGAGAAGATTTATTGAAAAGTTACTAAGCATCTTAAACAAAAAAAATCTGCATTTCTTTCGAAGTTTATTATGTTGAATAGTTAATTATCAAAAGTCACTCAAGTATAGGGTTAATGAGATGGGTAGTTGAATGGTGATGAATATTATGAGATATTTGAAAATCTACACATACCACCGACATTATCCCCCCTTTATCTGAAATATCGCTCAACAATGTGAAGACTAAAGGAAAAAAATAAAGGGAAGCTAAAATTACGAGGCCGCCGAAAGTAAACCCAAGGCCCACTTTCTATTCTAAAAGAAATGCTATTTTAAGACATTTTACTCCTCTTCGAAGGGAAACCAGAGTTTTCCCGAACAAAATTGCCCAGTCAGTTGTATGTGTTCATTATCATGTAATGTTATATACAATTTCGTGAGAAAATAATAAACGAATTTTAAGAAAGTCAGAAGCATAAAAGGAATAACGGAATAAATAAATAACGGAATAAATAAATAACGGAATAACACACGGTGATACAATCACGTCCTTTTTGATAAATATCAGGAACCAAAAATGAAAACTAAAGCGTGGCATACTGACAAAAAACCTCTTATAGATATTTGAGGAGGAATCTATGGGAATCAGTAATTCAGATCAAAGGAGCCAGCAAAATATGTACCTGAAACTAGAAAGCTAAAGAAAAGAATATAGATATATATATATATATATATATATATATATATATATATATATATATATATATATATATATATATATATATATATACACGATTAAAAATATAATAAAAGTAAAAATATTAAATATTTATCAGTTTGAAAATTGATGAGTCGGCATACTTCCAGTAATTCAGGCAAAACAGAAGTCACCTAAACTCACCGATGAAAACGCAGGAAGGGAAAAATAGGAATAGGCTAATTGAAAACTTAACGAAAAATAGGGTGAAAATAATTAAAGGTGATCAGTGAAATAATATATGTCTTAATTTAGGAATATTTAGAATAATAATTATAGCAGATATTGAATGATTAAGAATATTGATTATTGATTGGCTAGAAAATAGAATAGTCGGTACACTTTCGGTGATATGGGCAAAACGTAAGTCACCTAAATTTACCGACATAACACGTGCGAAAAAAGAATAACAAAATGGAAAAAAGGAAAATTATAACAAAAAAAAACTAAAGAAAAAATAATAACCGGACGAAAATAAAAAAGACTGTCAGTAAACATATATACCTTAATTCTATGAATAGTTAGATTAATAATGATTGTCGATGATGAATGATTAGAAATATAAAAAAGATAGGTTATTCAAAACGATCTAAAGGGACCATAATTCCATGCAATATATATATATATATATATATATATATATATATATATATATATATATATATAAATTAAATATATATATATATATAAGTTGATAATACGTACTGACTGTAATTCGGGCTATAATCGCCAAGTTTATGCATGTTTTGAAAGGCTTTTGTATTTGTTTTGTTCAATTTGCACTGAAGATTGCCACACCAATAAATAAATTAATGCATAGGAGCATTTTGCAAATATATTGATGTTAGCAGAAACAATGGTCGAAGTTGTAAAAAAAATACGTGAATCTGTCATCTGTGATATTGATGTGGTATTGAACTACATAAAAATACTGAATATAGCATAGCTCTAGCTTTAAACTATTGAGATATTATAAGTACTTTATGTTACAAAATAAAATACACACACACACACACACACACATATATATATATATATATATATATATATATTAAAACATTGTTAAAAAGAACAGAATTCGTCCGTTTAATTATACCTTTTTTATTTTTTCAATTTTTCTGATGGTCTTTTTTATATTAAAATAAAAAAATAATAAATGTTCCATAGGTTTCACAGGTTTCACGAACGACTTCCTGGAACAATGCGAAAAACGTTCTATGCGATTTTCTCGACTGTCTTTTTAAAATTCTCTTCTTTCTCCAGCTTTTTTTGTTCATTTGCTTTTGACACCTGAGGATGATTTGACGAAGAATCGAAAACGTTCGTGAATCCTGTGAAACCTATGGAACATTTATTATCTTTTTATTTTAATACAAAAATTACATCATCAAAATTGGAAAAAAAAAAAAAAGGTATAATAATCTTTCTGTCGAACTCGGGAATCTAGACGAAATGTCGAACGGAACCTTTATTAAATCCACGGGGGTAGCATGCTTTCGTTCCATCTGTCACGACTGGGAAGAATTCTTCAGTAATTCGCAATTCTTCGTATCGCCCGCACTGAGGATTGAACCTTTAACCTACCAGATGACTGTCACTTAGAACTGAAATTTACTTAGTACTATGTCTACGGACAATTCTAGTATGAATTTTGGGAGCCTTAAACCTATTCTTGTTTTTGATCTAACTACTTATCACTATAGATCAGTACTTATCTATTATTCATAATTATAGGAACCTATATTGTATTGAATTCTATACTAAGTCTGCTTAGTCAGTCATTGTCGCCTAACATATGTGCTGTTTCTTTGAGTCGTCTTACTCTCCACCGTTCTTCTCTATCTATAATTTTTACTTCATCCCATAAGGGTAGATGGTTTCCTTTTTCCTTCCATATGTGGTCAGCCATACCCGACTTTTCGATTTCTCCACGTATTACGGCTTTCCAGTGTTCTTCTAGCCTTACCTTTAGTGTAAGGAGTCTAAATGCGAGCTATATTCAGTAATATATAAAAAAGAATGTGTAAGCCCTTCGTTAAAATTCAGATATCTCCAATTTATTGTAAAATGTATTAGGTATTAGACATCAATTAATAAATATTCCACAAATTTCAGTTTCTTTGGAGTATTTTAAAGGGTTGTTAGGCGGCACAATCTGCCATTTGAAAATTCAAATATCTCATATGTGCATTAAATTAGATCCATAGTCATTAGACACCAATTAAGCAAAATTGCCTGAATTTCAATTTTTTCATTTAATCCCCTTGAACTGAAGCCTTACATTTGAGACATTTTCTCGAATCAAAATCATGTACAGGATCTTAATCAAAATTAGCATAACGTTGCTAGAATAAGGTTTCATATCATTATATTTTGATATTAATCTTCGTCAGGTGACAATAATTTGTGCAGAACTGTTCTGTTTGGGGAATTAATTTTAGCCGTTCTGTGATGGATAGTCTTCTTGTATATATATATATATATATATATATATATATATATATATATATATATATATATATATAAAGCTGGGTATGTGTGTATGTTTATATTTTTGTATGTATAAAAGTTACTCTCAAACTAATTAACCGATCATTATGACTTTTGGAACACACCTGCTTGGCTTAACGGTGGGTAATATAGTATATACCTAGTTTTATTCATTTTCATACAAAAGGGTATACAGGAGATGCAGCCCCCGTAAGAATTCATATATCTCTGATTTTTGTAAATCTTTACAACAAGTAAAAGTGCTCAATAAATACTCCCCAAAATTTCATTTTATTTGTAGTATTTCAAAGGGGTTTAAGGGGCATAACATGGGAACAACCTTCCATTTGAAAATCCAATTTTATATTTGCATTTAATTTTGTCCATAGACATGAGACATTAATGGAACAAGATGCTCAAAAGTTTAGTTCATTCTTCAGACTCCTTAAACTTAAACCTTAATTTTTAGACATTGTTTAGAATAAAAATACACAAACCTGTGAGGATTCTAGAAATAAGGTTTAGTATAATGATATCTTGATTTTAATCTTCGTAATGGGACATAACAGTGGCGCAAAACTGTTCTGTGAGAGAATTAATTTTATTCCCTTAATATATATATATATAGAGAGAGAGATAGATAGATAGATAGAGAGAGAGAGAGAGAGAGAGGAAGAGAAAGAGGAAGACAAGAGATAGAGGAGAGATAGAAATAGATAGAGTTATGAGTAGAGTGAGGTAGGAACACGGATAAAGATAAAATAGGATAAGGACATATAGGGATGTAGACATAATGATATGTAGAGTGATACGGAGAGAGATTATAAAGATATATCATCAAGAAAGATAAGGTCAGAGAGTGATAGGGATATATATATATATATATATATATATATATATATATATATATATATATATATATATATATATTGATGTTTCACTGAGAATAGTGTATATTCAGTAAAGTCCGGAACAAGGCCAATAAAACCAACCTCGATGAGCCTCAATTATAGTGTATAGAGCATTTATATGTATATTTGGAGAGTTTACCAATATATTTTTTCCAGAGAAGATTTATCACAACGAACATTTTTTTAAATTTTATTATTTATTTATTTTGTAAAGTTATTCTTACCTACACGTGTTTCGCAATCTAGCAAGGTACTTGCTAGGCAGCTCATCATGGGAGATACAACACCTAAGATATTGACCTTAACAACTCACAATACTTCACAGGGATTGACCTAGTTGAAATCACTTAAGAAGATAAAAAGGAAAATAAGTTCAAAAGACAGCTTAACCAAATTGGTAATATGTGGTAGCTATGATGCTCCCCACAAGAATTAAGTCCGATGCAACCTCTAGAAGTGATCAAAGACCCCAATGGTGATGACACCACTGTGGGCTATTTTGTGTTTGGCTAAGTAAGGTTTTAATCCTTCGTTGAAATCTTTCTTGCGTCCATGAACATATTTTTGTCTCTTGTTCAGATCAAATATTATAGAAAGGTTGAAGATCAGTTTTATTTTGAGGCGAGAAAAGACAAAATATAGGGTATATTGTTTTTTACACTCGCAAGAAGCATAATGTTTTTGATAGAATATTTCTCTAATCTGTAGCGAATGGGCAAAACGGACGCTCAAATATCCGAGGCAATGGCTGAATCCTTACAAAGTGACCTTCAGTATGTAGTGGAATAGGATCATAATTTGACGGTAACATTTAATCTTGCTAAGACAAAACACCTTTGCTTCAAGAACTACAAGAAACATCTTAACCATCGATTGCCATGCAAATAACACCTTACCTGAGAGCACAACGTTAAAACTCCTAGGACTAACATTCACAGATAGCATGAATTGGAACACATACATAGAAGACATTACCAAGGCTGCTGCAAAGAAAGTGGGCTCTCTCTACCGTGCTAGAAAACTTCTCACACCTGACCGTATCCTATATCTCTACAACGCTATCATCTGCCTATGCATAGAGTATTGTTTTCACGTCTAGGCTTGTGCACTATCCACTTGTCTTTCCCTCTTAGACAAGGTCAAAAAAAGAATCGTTTATCTAATAGGTCACTCCCTATCCACCAAACTCCAGTCCTTGTCTCATCGCCGTAATGTTGCATCCTTGTGCCTGTCCTGCAAGTATTTCAATGGAATGTACTCCCATGAACTTGCTGCTCTAGTGCCCCCCCCCCTCGACGTAAATACACTCGGCCAACCCGACAATCACAGCTCCCAAATTAGACTGACCCCCAAACTTTCATCCTAATTCTCAGTAGCCCATTACGTCTACAGTGGAAAATTGCCTTGTTGAGGGTGAACTATGTTAAAAAAATATCTAAAATAAAAAATCAAGCTAAGCTCTTTACCAAACCAATGCAGATGTAACGAACCGTACTACGAATGGCTGGATCAATTTTTTTGAGACTTAAGAACCTTTAGGGTAGAAGCTGACTGGAAATCGAGATCGAAAGTCTTCGGCAGTTCCTGATCTGCATCTTGTAATTACTGTCATGCAGAAATCTCTCGGAGATCGTCGAATAATTCACACAAGGAATTTTTCTCGGAATATGATGAACTGCTGTTTCAAAAATGATGTCATTTCCGTTGACAATGATTAACAAAATAAGTCTGAGAATCTCTGAGATCTAATGAAAGATTCCCCGAGGCCGATCTTATCTGAACAATATTTACGAGTATTTTAGAGCCATTGAAGACGATTCAGTGTCTAAAGATGAAATTAGTTATGCTGAAATGTATACTTCAATAGCTGATAAAATACAATACTTAGGACTCTCATTTATTGTCATTCTAAATTAGAAAAAAAAACGTTTAAACCAGAATTGCAAAAATTGTTCTACTGAAAGCAAAGTTTATCTACTAATAACATCAAAGCATTTTGTTAAAATTGTATTATGGAATGTACATATAATATGTGGGATATTCAACATATTAAAACAAAGAAAATAACGCAAAATTCAGAATTTGAATAAGCGGTGGGATCAAATAACCTTTCTCATAATTAAATACGCAAACACAAATCACATGATCAATTCAGAATTAAAAAGAAATCACGTGTTTATTAACCAATAGAAACCTCCCCTGCCTTTTTGCAGTAGGTATACCAAAAGAGTATAAAAGAGGTAAGAAAAGACACACCAGTGAACGTGAAAAGACATAAGTTTTCCATTCGAACTGCTCTGTGTCCAGTCCGATGAGAGTGTTTACCACGGAAATTAAGTCTAATTTCTCCTCGACACAAACGATCTATCAAAAACAGAATTAAATACACAACTGTCCCAATTGGACTTGCACACTCTTCCTGATTTGACTTGAGTCATCTATCAGTTGACGGTGAAACATTCACAGAATTCTTACACCACAATGCTCATTGCGACCAGAAACTTCAATCCTGAGAGGCCAGAAGGGTCTTGATTTCATATCGGGCATTCCAGCTCGTCGTGTGACCCCTGAGTAATACAGGAGACCTTAAATGATATATGTATTAAAATTAAAATATGTATTAAAATTAAAAGACTAACGTGTCTGATACTCTGCTGTTATGTCCGTTTAAGTATTACAACATATGTGAAAGCGTTTATCTGTTTTTGTGCTTATATCTGTTAAGCATGACAGCACACTGCTCGTTTAAGTATGACATCATATGTGAAAGAGGGTTCCCTTTTTGCCTCACAGTAATGTCCCAGTAAATACGTCCAGTTCAAACAAAAGTACATCTAAAAGAGGGCGAGATAGGGCTTTTCGACCTTACTCCGCAAAATCATGTACCTAGTGATTTGTCTTGTCCAATCGACTAGGTCTATTTTAGAAAACACGCACATAATTTATCAATGCAGTAGACAAGGGGGGTTAATCTATTGGCTCTTTTCTTTCATCTTTTCTGCACGTGTTTTTATCATAAGTTACTTCGATTAAAACTAATCTCTACAACCAAAACCGTCTTATAGTTTTAAGCCCCCTTTCCTCCTCTATGTGAGAATTTCTTATGTCGGCAGGTCAAGGTGTTTTTTAAAATAAATATTACGATTTAAAAAAACTGCGCAATAAAGTTTTATGAAAATTGTTCCTATGTATTTGCCTTCTTGCGCGGCCGAAGTTAGACACAGGTCTATTTTTAATGACGTGAAAAATATTCTAGATGGGAACTAAACTACCTCTATAGCCTATCGACAATGTTACAAATGTTGGCACCTTAGGCGACAGCCTATAAACCGATCACCTCTCCGATAAAAGAATGGACTGTCTGCTAAAATGGCCTTCTGAGACTGAAACATTAATTGTGTGACAATAGTCCTGTGGTATACACGTATGATTTTGAGTTTTATGCAAAGGTTATCTCAAAAATGCATTTTTGGCCTGCCTAACTTATATTTGAAATCGTATTTTATTTGGTATGTGATACTTACGTTAGAAACAGCATTATTGTCGATCTGTCACGCTTAAGTTTGAAATCGCATTTTCCTAGGTCTGTATAACTTACATTCGATATAGCATTTTCTATCGATCTGTCACACTTTGATCTACAACTTTTATCATTAAACCCGCATATTGAGTGGCCGTATCTAAAGTATCTTTTTTATTCACTAGTTTAGAATTGCACTATTTCCTGATAACAGACAAATTAGCTTGAGAAACAGATCGATGTAAATTGTCTCACTTTCTACGGTTTCCATGTATTTATGAATGATGTTGTATTCATTATTTTTTTATGTAGGTTGCATGAAAACCTTATAATACAGGGCGTAACAGAAGTTTGAAATCATAGATAATTTTTAATGACATTAGAGCAAAATTTTATTAGAATTTACTTAAATTTACACCATTTTAATAATTATATAAAAAAAACATTAAATGTCAAAAATGTAAATAAGATGTAATTTTACAAATTTCTATAATTCCAGACTTTTGTATAAGACTCCCATGAGAAAGTTTAAATTGAAATATATATCGCTCTACATTGTCTTTATCGGGTTATTAATAGATTCTTTTTAAAACTATTTATGAAACTAGCTTATTCTGAGCGGAATGCAGCTAATCTGCCTCGGACATGAATAGGATAGGTGAATTCCACACACCCACCTAACCTAATCAGAAACCCATTTTCTTCAACCCTTTTTAATCTTCATTTAAAAAAAGAATTATTCTTCGCACCTTCTTTGAAACCTTATAAAATACTCAAACAATGTTTACCCTAGCCCAGTCATGATTATGAACTTAAACTGTATCCAGTGATGAAACCCCAATTTAGTTTCCATTACTCTGAAATCTGACATTCATTCCTAACCCAATCAACCGGAAGTAAAAATTATTTTCACCATTATTTTTAAATTATAACTTTTCGTTTTTTAAAGTTTTAAATTAAACAAAAAAAATCAATATTGACTGTTTGGTAATAAAAAACTCAGACAAACTCTTCGTCTTTATAAAGTTTTCAATTATACCCACAAAATCACTGTTGACTATTCGTTTCATAAAAGTTTACATTATTAAATAAAAATCACAGTTCGATGTGATTTTTGTTCGCTTTATTGATTATCATAGCTTTGGATAAAGAACTTCTAATTATATATTACTCCGGTTGATTGTCTGCCACTGTTTTCAAAATTGTCAGAATCCCATCAGTGGATTAAATAAAATCTATTGTCTACAAACATTTACAAAAGTACTGGGTTATCCAAAAAGAATACCACCTGACACACTCCTCTCATGACACTGCCATGATTTTGACTGTGATGAGGCTCTTCAGTTAAAAAACAGTCTAGAAATTATTTTGATTACCTAATAACAACACAAATACAAATCTGGAAGTTTAAGGTTCGGCGAGTGTGAAGTCCATTGAAGATCACACTTCCTACTGGTGAAGCGATTAACAATGTGTTCCCACAGCCATTCCAACGATCCGTATGAAGTGTGGGGAGTTACGTCATATTGTTAAAACCACTATTCGTCCTCCAGAACACCTCTTCGTCTGCTTAAGTCTGCTCAAGACTGCCTCAAACATTTTAACGACCACTAGGTATCGCCCTGTATTGATCTACGAAAACGTGCACATTTAGAGTTATTCCTGAACTGAAGAGGGCAATCACAGGCAAAATCAGGGCAGTGCCAAAAGAGGAGTATGACAGCGTTATTGACAATGTGGCACATCGTATTCGGCGATCGAACTAAGACTGTTGGACATTCATGACTGAAACTTGGTGGACAAGTCAAACATAGACTGAAGTTTATCTATACCAAATATAGTTGAATTGCAGAAAAGATTGTGAATCTTATTACTGATTCCACTTATGGCCTTTTTCGGCTCACTCTGTATATATCCACAAAACGAATTAATGTTAACCTAACACCAACCCTAACCTACAAAACGAATGTTAACCTAACACTAACCGTAACCTACAAAACGAATTAATGTTAACCTAACACTAACCCTAACCTACAAAACGAATGTTAACCTAACACTAACCGTAACCTACAAAACGAATTAATGTTAACCTAACACTAACCCTAACCTACAAAACTAATTAATCTTAAATATGGTAAGATATTAAGAATTTGAAAAATGGGAATTTGTATAAAAATGACTGGATTTGCAATTGCAAAAAAACACAAGGGTTCGTATTAACTTGTCTCCCCACGAGGGCAGAGTTAGACACAATGTTCGTTTTTAACGTGAAGGAAATCCATCTCCCTAAAAGGAGCACTCTGGATTTGAACCCAAATAGAAATTGCTTTAATCTAGAACAGATTTCTCCTTCACTAACCGAGGACATAATGTACTAGTAGAAGCATCAGAACAAATACTACACTTTGTTCCTAGCCCATAGACCAAGGAAAAGGACAACACAATGGTGATATGCTTAAAAATGCAACAACCGAACTAAAATAACATTTCGCATAGTTTCCGATTCCCCTATTGTTTGAAGGTAACAGACCCACTTTCTTAAAATGGCACCAGATAGCATCGTTTCTTTGAAAATCATGACTTATATTCTCAGATATTTTTTCTAGCTATCACGAAATCTTCAACGGCCGTGTGTCAAGTTCTTCATCTTTATTATTTTTCATGAACAAAAAGAAAAATTAAAATCATTTTCCTTTCATTTTTATCAAGCATCTGATTGATCCGTCTTCTTCAGCACCAACTTGAGGTTTCAACTGCAAATATGCACGCTCACAAGAACCAAAAAATAACATAAACTAAAACGTAATGAATAAGTAAATACTATATACGAACAGTTTTGAATAAGTAAATAATATATACGAACATTTCTGATTTCGCTTTTATTTATGAAACCTGTGCCGCAATGTCGATCAGATTGCGTACAATACGTTCCGAAGTGTAAGGCGAAAGAAGAGAAGCTAGGTTGAAAATATTGTTGAAATAATGGAATTTATGTAAAGAAAAAAGAACAGACTCGCGATATAGTACTTTAATACAAACTTGACCACCCGTGACCCATTGGGTAACTATTCATTATATATATTATTAAATGTATTTACTCCTCTCTCTTCCCTTTATCTCTTTTATCTTACTTTCTTCCAAACTAGACAGCTCGTAACATGTTAGGTTACTATTTGTTATATATATATATATATATATATATATATATATATATATATATATATATATATATATATATATATATATATATCTGGCGTAGTTAGGTAAAAATAATTTAATATTATCAACTTAAATTAATGATGTTATAAGCCCCTTTAATAAGATTAAAGTTGAGCCCTGTTCGGGGAAGTTATGAATAGACTGACACGTAGCTATAAGGAATATTCCAACAACGTTCGTAGAATCTTTAGTCAGTCTTTCTAGATATGCTGCATAAATACAACTTTAATTCCCTTCTCGAATGCCTCGTGGCCTAATAGTTGTGGCGCTTGCTTACAGCGTCTAGGTTGATTCTGTGGCAGGGGTTCGAACCGTGCGACCGTCTGAAATTATCATTCCTACACTGATGAGAGCGAAAGCTTAAAATGCTGGCGTATGTAGGTAAAAATAATTTAATATTATTTATTTAAATATATATATATATATATATATATATATATATATATATATATATATATATATATATATATATATATATGTGTGTGTAAAATGAAAAAAGGAAAGCCAAAACCTATGTGATTTATGTATTCATCAACGTTTGGTCTTTATTGAAAAACTTACCAAGAATGAAGAAAGCAATGTAGAAAAATCATACAGAATATTAATTTTGATATGTCAAAAAGTGTCCAGACTTGGGCATGGCTGTTGACGTCAACAAACAGAGAATGAAATATTTATATATATATATATATATATATATATATATATATATATATATATATATATATATATGAATATAAATGATAATTTAGTTCATTTTAACTACAAAATTGATTTTGTTTCACGAGAGCGATTTGAGGCGCTATTTCAAGACCTGACGATCGTGAGCGCCTCAAATCGCTCTCGTGAAACAAAATCAATTGTGTAGTCAAAATGAAATAAATTATCATTTATATTCATATTTCTGCTCTATATTTTTTATTGAGCACTGTAATAAACCCGGTTCAACTCCCCTGGATTTATACCCTGTTGATCTATACCATACCCGAATTATATATATATATATATATATATATATCTTCCCTGTCTCCCTCTCTTTTCCCTCTATTTATCTTCCCCATCTTTCATACTCTCTCGCTCTTCCAAACTAAACAACACGTGGCCTGTCGAGTCAGTATCTGTTACATGTCTATATTATTAAATATCTTACTTTACCTCTCTCTCACTTTTAATTATATTTTTATCTCTTCTTATTTCTCTTTCAAACTAGTCCACCCGTGACCCGTACGGTCAGTATTTATTATATATATTATTACATGTCTCTCTTTCTCCCTCTCTCTCTCCCTCTTCCCTATATTTCTTTTACCTCTCTTACTCGTTATGTCATCCAAATTTGATCACCCGTCACCCGTTGGGTCAGTATTTGTTATATATATTGTTAAATATCTCTTTTTTCTTTCTCCCTCTTCTCTCTATCTATCTTCTAAATTGAATGCCCCGTAAACTGTTAGGTCAGTGTTTATTGTTATCTATCTATCTATCTATCTATCTATCTATCTATCTATCTATATAAATATATATTATCAAATATCACTTTTCCTCCTCTCTCTTCTCTCTGCTTCTCTTCCTTCTCTCTCCCTCAATTTTCTTTCTGTTTCTCCGTTATCTTTCCACCTCTATCTCTCTTCCGAGTAATTATTATCAAGAAAAGGTTTGACAATTACCATTCTTCCTTTATGACATAATTCTTTGTGACGTCATCCATTGTCAAGTATATATATATAGTGTGTATTTAGACAGCATTTTTTATTTATGCAAAGATTTAAAAAATAACAAAATTTTTCTGTTTAATTATAACTTTTTTCTTTTTTATAAAAATATCACTAGAACAGCGAACAGAAAAGAAACCAGTGACAAGACAGAAGTACTCACTCCGCCCTCCCATTGCAAGGGGAAGAAAATGATCTACAATCAATTTACTCAAAAAAATATTCACACACTGACAAAGGCAACATACATACAATGTCTACACAGCTTGTTGAACTAATGCATATCCTTTCTCTAGCTAACACAAAGACAAGCAAATATGTCTGAAGACACCCACATATCCTATCACAGTTACATGCATATTCACATTGTCAGAACACAAACATATAGACATACATACTTCGAACATTTTACAAACAAGAACATTCAACATTTCAAGCGCAGACATGAAATTTTCTCTCACACAAAATATATTTAAAACTATTGTAAATTTGTGTATATATATATATATATATATATATATATATATATATATATATATATATTACGTTCATTAGCCATTTTGTTTTTCTGTTTCATTCACAACATACAGTTTTGTCCGTTCTTCCATTCATAACATTTTAATTGTTAGCGTGGATCATGTTGCACATAAGCAAGATACATCAATGCACGTTATCATTATTAGGAAAACAGGAATGGCTAATAGCGGAGCATGCTTTTATATTAGGAAACATTGATAGCAGTCCGTCTAATTACCATGCTTAATTATTGAAGCTGAAAAAATATAATTTAATATTAGTTTTTATCAAGGCTTCTTAACAAGTCACAAAAAACATAACGTTATTTTTGACTTCACGGATACACACGTCATTCTCCACTCTATAATAAAGAGCAATACGCCTTCAATCGATTTCCATAATGAGACGTTTTCTTTCTTTTTTCTTTCTGCTTTCTATACCGATTCATGCGTTTTTCTTCTTTATTTCTATAATTTATTTTAAATTTTCCAGTTTGCGAGATTTTCTTCATTTTTTATTTCGTTTTTTTTTTTTTAACTTCACCGATTCCGATGTTATTTTATATGAAAACGAATATAAGTGTGAACATTGGCGAAGGATACATTTCCCCCGTTATTTTTGACGGAAGAGTGTACAAAATATTGTTAAAAACTGATTTATATTTCGGATATTTTAGATGAAGATTGATAATTTGCATTATTTGTATTTTTATGTTGGTTGTTATATTCACAAAATGTGTGGAGGTTGCGGGGAGTGGGCTCGGCATAGCGGGTTCGAGTTCTATCGGGACTACTGCTTCACTTTTACTAATACCCTTGGGAAAAGTATGACTCCATATATACCACTCAATTGTAGAGTAGACTTGACCCCCAAACCTGATTGTGTATCTAGTCTAGCGGAAGGAAAACTCTGAAATAACATCAATCATTATCTGCTTATCCCGGCATTGTTTTCAGTCGTTCAGGACTTATCTTTGCAACTGGTCCAAAGCAATGCCATTTCAGGAGAGGTGCGCTTGAGGATTGTGCAATTCTTGCTTTACTACAAACTCCCCGCACAGACACACTTACAGTTGCCATCCATTGTCTTTTGAAACTGAAAGAGACCTTTTTATGTAAATATAACAAGCAAGATGAGAATAGTATCTCTATAAAGCCACCATTCGACCGTGAATGGCGTATCGTTGTCACATCTGAGCTTTGGCACTAACCACTACTCATCTTGGATGGGGTGCTAAAAAACAAAAAGTTCCGCAGTGTCGGCTAAGCTCAAACTCCTGTTTCATCGCCGCAGCGTTGCATCCCTGTGCTTGTTTTAAATATACTTCTATGGCACCTGTACACCCTCAACGAAAATACTCTCGACCCACCCGACTAGCAGCAATATACCACCCCTTTGGAAGAATTTCCTCAGGCTGCTTGCATTTAGAATTCCCTTCCTGTCTCTGGTTCCACAACCGTACCAACATGCAGAAATTTAAATGTAATGTCAGCAAACATCCTGCTGAGCAAATCCCCATCTAGGTTGCCCCGTATTGATCTAGTCTCTATCGCAGTAGTCACTTACGTTTCAGTGGCAATACGCCTTGTTTGGGACGAAGAAAAATTGTTTTATATACTAATTAGTTACCGCTTATCAAGGTCCAAAGGACACTCGAGGATAAGGGTTAATGAGGATATCAGTTAGCGATGAACAAAACCTTGAGAGGATTGAAAACGATGGGTGAAATGGTCAGAATTTGATTATTAAATTGAACGGCTCGACTAATATTTGTTTACATTGAATCATGTTGCAGTCAGTTGGGAAGCAGCTCCGTGGTATTGTATTCAAAGGATGGGAGTTCTTGTGAAGCAAGTTTAGTTTTAGGTACACAAAAGAAGAAAGGAACATTATTTACAATTGTTTAAGCTAAACGAGTTTTTGCTGTGAATGTTTTACAGGGGAACGAGGGATTGACGCTCAGTCGAGCACCTACGATAAATTTAACGATAGAGCAGAGAAAGACTAGCAACGTCTCTTCTGTAAGAAAGGAGTTGTAGAGAAGAGAAGAGAATAGAAGAAAAGAGAAGAGACGTAAAGAGATGATTCCACAATCAAAAATAATCTGAACAATCCACGTAATACAGACGTTTTTATTATTCGCATTGTTGTCAGTGTTTTAATTATGGTTTTCAAACTAAATGAAACCGTAAACGAAATGGGAATGATCTCTATTTTTCGTAAAGTAAACAAGACTTTATAAACCCTCACAAAGATGGAATCCATTCCACATGCGCAAAACGTTTCCCGAATGGATACATTTGAGCATGAAAGGGATTGCTTAATATCAGAATCGAAATATTGAATTCGTTCTTCCCATTTTTTATTCTTTCTAATAGTCCCTCAAAGAATCGATGTTTTCAAGAATTTTGGGGAAAAAATTCAACTTTCACTTTTACTTTATTTTATTCTATTTATATATATATATATATATATATATATATAAATATATATATATATATATATATATATATATATATATATATATAAGAGTGCGTGTGAAGTCACTTAAATCTTCAGAGACATACAAGCGTGATGCATATAAAAAATGGCGAGAATGCATACATGCAAGTCAAACTTAAAAATACACTTATGCAATTCTGTCAGTTTACGAACATTGCTACACACAAGCTGCGTACCAGCACGAATGCAGGTATGCTAAGCAGGCTACGCATCAACATTTGTCTTTCACTCAAATAATACATTTTTCAGGCTGCAATAAGTATATTTTATGCTACTAATAAGCTATACTAATGTATTGATCATTATTGAAGTAAATATTGAAACCCCCACCTACACTATATAAAATATATTATGTTATAATATAAATGTATAATATAAAATAGTAATACAGTAATATATATCCTCATAAAAATAATGATTAATGTTATAATTATTCAATAATGTAAACACTTGAAACTCTGCCGCTACACTATATCCATTTATATATATATATATATATATATATATATATATATATATATATATATATATATATATAAATTACCCGTTTCCGAATTGCAGCGTCTGCTGTGACTGTTCAAGCCTATCCTAGATTGACAGGCTCTGTTGCAGTTGCTACATATGTAGATGGTGTCATGTTGCGAGAGCTCAGCTTTTTCCGTCTGTGCTCTCTCCTCTACCTCCACTGTTGGTGTCTTCTCTCTCCCTTCTTCTTGAAGCATGCCTTTACAGCTCTTTTTAAGCGTCTGCGATGTTCAGCGACGGCCTTCCAGCCTATTGGATAGATTCCACCTGCCCTCACATCTCGCTTGCAGACATCCTTATAGCGTAGGACAGGTCTTCCTGCTTGTATGGAGCCGGTTGCGAGTTCGCCATAAAGAATATCGTTTAGGATCCTCCGATCTTCCATTCGCCTGGCGTAGCCAAGCCACCGGAGTTGTCGTTGGGTGAGAAGAGAGAAAATGTTCGGGATATCCGCCTTATCAATGACGGTCTTGTTTGACATGTGATCCTGCTAGGGGATTCTTAGAATTATCCTGAAGTTGCGCATATATATATATATATATTGAATTGAATTTTGAATTTTGATCACTTCCTTGCCACTTCCTTGCCAATCCATGTAATTCCATCTGATAATAAAATTTCGATCTTTGAAAAGCCTGGCTTAAGGAAAGAAAAAATAAACGTATTTTTTAATACACCTTGCATTTACAAACTGAAGATGTAATAGATTTGTCATTTTTACATTTTTTATTTATTTATTTATTTATTTATTCATTTATTCATTTATCTATCTATCTATCCATCTATCTATCTACCCTTATATATATATATATATATATATATATATATATATATATATATATATATATATATATATATATATATATATAATGGTATAGGTTAGTGGAGGTATGTGTTTATTCATATAAGTATTCGCAGGTTTACCTGTAGCCATAGGCTAATGAATATGTGAGGTCTAAAGGATTGGTTAAGCATCGGAAGAGACAAAACGTTTAAAAAAAAAAACTAGCTGGGATTAAGAGTAATCATAAAGATAATAGGTAAAAGTAAGAATCTTGTACATACCTTGCCTCCTCTACTATCCCCCTGTCTCAAACCAAAACGATAAGCAAGAATGTAATTCTCTCTTTGAGTGTCAGTTCAGTGTTAAAATTGTCCGAAGAAGATGGATTTCGAAGGAAATCGCAGCTGGAACATGTATACACATATGTAGCCAAGAATGTTTTTATAAATGAAAAAATACTATAATACAGCTCTACCATTTTATTGAGCACTATCTTATAAGCACAGGAGTATAAGTGGATTAACATCTAGAAAACAACAAAAACACAAGTACAATGATATATATATATATATATATATATATATATATATATATATATATATATATCTCAACAGGCATATTTATTGAATGACATAATGAGTTTCATAGCCTGTCATTCATCTGTTACAAAATGTGTAACGTTTTACGTCTGAGAGCATTATTGACATTATTTCTCAAAATGGAATAAGAAAAATCGTTTTGTATGTTGAAAGCCCCGGTTCCTATTGCATCAAATAAAAAATGGTAGAAAAACGCACGCACTCACGAGGAATATGATGTGCCATTTTTTCTTTTTTCTTTTCGTACACTCAGTACGCGCGCATAATATTTTTCTATTCACTTCTGTCGTCTGCCAGTAAAAAAGAAATCCTCGCTTGAATTTCACTTGATTTTCCCGCACGACTTTTTTCCTCAACGCTTCATCTATTACATAATAATATTTGGTTAACTATTTTTAGTTTAAGTTTAAGTTTACTATTTTTTTAGGACAGCAAACGCACATATAATCTATATAATACACGCGTATAAAAAAAGTGTGTGCGTCACTAAAGTATTTCGATAACCATAAATGGATCAGAAATCTCTCTCTATATAAATACTAATATAGGTGCGTATGTGTTCGTTATAGAAATAAATCTAAAAAAATATACATAAAAACGAAAAGTGTATTTATATGTAAAATTATTTGACGATAGAAGATGTACCGAATCTATAAGTGCCACTCTATGGGAGCTTAAAACGTCACGTACATAAATTATTTTGATAGAAATTTAAATTATATGTATACAAGTCTCCGAGTAAGACAATGGAACTGGTACCGAATCTCTACGTGTCTCTCAGTGTGTCCAACCTCTATTTGCTCCCGTTAAGGGCAGCTATGAGGGAAAACCTCTTAAAACTTCAAATACGTAATTGGATTTTAGCGAAATTTAAATGGTGTTATGAGCATAGTGAAACAGGGCATTGTGTTGCTCATTAAGATTTGAGAAACGTCAGTCCTTATAATAATCTATTAATAATGGAGTTTATGTATCTGTCTGAAGCCGAAACTCCATCAGAGTACTATGACTATTTATTAAGTCAACCAACTTCATTATATACTATTAAAAAAACCGACATAAACACTATTCGCATTTCCCAATTTACATAATCAATTGCTTTTGAACTTCTAATAAATTAGTATTCGCAAATTTACGCCATTTTGCTCGCTTATTATTTTACTTATAAATTATAATTATTTCTTTTGTTATTTATTTATAAAATGAGTTACGTAGTTATTTCCTCTACGCCCAACTGATAAAACAGCGTACCTCCCTCTGAACGGGCGCGTTCCTCTACGTCCAACTGATTAAACAGCGTATCTCCCTCTGAACGGGCGCGTTAGTACTTTACTGGTTTATTTTATTAAAACGTTCTGAGTTTGTTTATTTTCATAATTTTATTAGCCATTATGTTTTAAAACACAAATTTATTGAATCAAATTGTTTAATTAAAATAATAATTGATAAACACACACACATTATAAAGAATTCAGTTTAGCTAAACTTTTTTTTTTCGAAAGTTATCGCGGGTCCTGCAGTAAAAGTGTACCGATTTTTTTTTTATCATTTTCAGATACACCATTTTTCCGATTTGAAAATTAGTGTTCGCTGTATTTAGTTTTTTAAATTGTTGATTTTACCAAATTTATTGAATGAAATTAAAATAATAATTGATTTAAAAATTACTATTTAAAAAAACACACACACATAATAATGAATTTATTTTTTTTGTCAACAAAAAAAACCAACACATTGTACTGGAAAACTACATAACTGATTTTAGAATAGTTTTCGCTATATTTTGTTTTTTTTAATTGTTGATTTTAATTTACGTACACCTTTTTTTCCGCTTTGAAAGACATAAAATATTACTTATTATATTCTGACGTGGATTTGGCGCAAAACGATTGAGTGTAAAGAAAAACGAGCAGACGATAACTTGGAGGGGGGGGCACCTTTTACTGGGCAAGTAAATAACTGTTTTTAGAATCATATTCGCTGTATTTTTTATTGTTAATTTTATTTTAGGTACACTTTTCTTTTTTCTCTTTGAAAAACTAAATTATTATTTATTATTTTGTAAATTCTTACGTGGATTTGGCGGAAAACGATTGGGTGGAAAGAAAAGCGAGCAGACGATAACAATGCAAACTTAATTTTTCTTTTTATTAATGTTATTATTTATTATGTGCAATATATTATTTAAATTAATTGTAGTGATAAAAAGCTCTACCCAAATTACATACTAGCGTCATTTCTGACGCGGTAGCCTAGCAAAAATATGCGACCGGAGGGAGCATATATTTGCTAGTATTATTAATAATAATAATAATAATAATAATAATAATTATAATACCACTACTACTACTACAAATACTACTACTACTACTACTACTACTACTACTAATAATATTACTAATATTAACACTACTAATAATAATATTACTAATAATAATACAAAAAACAGAATAAAAAACGAAACATATATAGGTACCCCTAAAAGAAATGCTTAACGATTATTACGTTGATTAGTAAAAAGAGAACGATATATTTAATGAATAAAATCTCATGTCGAAGAATCATTTGTAACGATGTATTATTTGGGTAGAATTCGATTAGAAAAAAGCAATGACAATGGAATATTATTTGTGACCTGGGTGTAGTTGGAGATTACCGTCAGGAAGGGAAATTCGTTGAGAAATTCAACAGAGAGTTAGACATTCAGAGAGAGAGAGAGAGATAATCATATACAGTCGGTGGGATGGGAGGGGCAGAACAAGTGACTTGTTGTATATGGCTTCTATGCTTACAAGAATGATGAGGAATACTTATGTATAACACTATAATGGTATATCTTAATTGTTTGGTTGCGGCGAACGAGCAGAGTCATTAAGTGGGGAAGGGGGCAAAAGAGTTAACAGAAATTGATCTACCAGCGATCACAATTCGAGCTGGTTAATATTTCAGACAATCTCAACTCCCACACCCATTTCGGGGTTTCGCCTACTCAATAAATGTAGTCACGCTTTCTCTAAAACAGCACTCCTAACCGTGTACTGTTTATTTAGCGAACGAATGTATTTCCTCTGATATTTTCGCAGGTTTTTCCATGTCTACTGCTAGATGTTTTTCTTCTGGCCAGGTGCTATCTGTCAGCTATCTGTATAAATTCCTGTCATTACGAGAGATAGTAAATACCTAATAAAGGCATGGGATTCATATTTACTCCAGTATATTGAATAAATGGTTTATAGAAGGCCAGAGAGTAGAACGACTGAAATGTTGTGCAAATCGTAACACGTAAATAATTCTAATATAATGGTAGTGAGTTTGCAAAGTTCGAATTAAGTCGATTCCATAGCACTTCTTGGGAAAGCAATGTAAGCAACATAAACAAGATGGTCAAATGTGTCGTACCATGCTGATTCATACGGATCTACTTTTCGAAATATCTTCAAATAATTAAGCTAACCCTAACCCTAACCCTAACCCTAACCCTAAACTCCAGGTGGGTTTTGATGAAGTAGAACGAACTGGATTAGAACCCACGTCGTTAACCACTAAGCCACCGTGTCATCTCCAAATAAGCTATTAATCTTTGTATTTCGTTGATTTAAAAGAAACATAACATTTATTTTTGGTCCCTCACATTCTCACACAAGATGTCGACACTACCCGTTTTTGATCGCCCTCCTAATTAAAAAACAAACCCACCCACCTGCTTCGACAACCCCACCAACTATATCCTGACACCCATTCATAAAGAACAACATTGACATAGTCGCCCACTCTTTACAGCCATAACACAACACTTTCACACAGGACACGAATTACGTAATACTTATTTGCAAATGAAAGTATGAGATATAGAGTGACCTACCTCTAAATACCACCCATTGAATCGTTAATTAAATTCAAAATCTTTTCTACAATTCAACGATATTTGGTACACATGAAATTCACTCTATGTCTGACTGTGTTTTCTTCCTTTACACCTATGGAAGAAGTGGCACAAGGCCGGAAAGTTGGGGAAAATTAGAAAGCGTATCAGTATACACTGACCCATGAAAATACCTGGGCAACTCCGTCGGTATTTGCCGGTGAGGGCGCCTCAGGTAGTTAGCTATAAACTAACTTCTTCCCAAAGCGGGAAGGCAAGGCCTGGACGGGTGGACCTCCTAGAGTTGAACAGAACGAATACTTTAGAACGACAGAAAAAGGCCACTGGGTTTACCAGTCTGCATACCCAATCTCCGCCGTAAGAAAAAAGGCGGAGATGCCTGACTTGTCCACAGCGTTTTGAGTCGGTGTTTTACAGATTAAAATAAAAAGCAACGAAATCTAAAGAAAAAAATGAAAATAATAATAAAATTAACCGAAAAAATTAATCCAAATAATACTATAATTTATTAAAATTTTAGAATTAAAGTTACAAAAAACTAGAATTAAATATGACGTCACGCCAAAGCTATACTTATTTTGTTATGGTAATTTTAAAAGCTCTGTTTATAAGAAACTCCAAATGGCACAGTTAGTATAACCTCAGATTGAAGATCTCAAAGTTTCGGTTTCAATTTCCGGTCATGGCATCCGTTTTATTATTTAGCATTAAGGCAATATTCTCCATTTCTAAAAGTAGTAACGGTCTCTGATATTTCGTATTTATTACGTTAAAACATTGTGAATGACAGACGGACAGACGGACAAAATCTCTATTATGTAAATAAGTTTGAATTGTTGATAGAACAGTGAAAATAAAGACAACAATACTCAAAGAAATATAAAGAAGTTTTGTTTAACAACATACCAACCCTTTTTTATATCATTTATAGCTAAATTATAATGCCCATTGTAATATATTAATTTTTAAAAAGGTTTTAGTTTATTTAACACTCGGGGTGGGATCAAAGGTTCATGCTTGCTTTTCAAGTTTGAATTAATAAAGAATTGCGTGTCGGAACCAAAACAAGTAAGATAATATTTAGTTTAACGTAATACTTGAACTTGCTAGAGTAGATATTGTAGTCTCAATTGATATCCATTAGGCAATAACAAACACACCCATAATCTATTACTAATGGACATTTTGTATCTGAAGCTGAAACTATGAAATTAATTCTATTTATTGTACTATCTTTTAATGCATTTACTATATTATTGCACAGTAATGTATTCTCTTCAATGTTTAATTCTAATGTGTGTGTATGGCTAAGATCAAAGTGTAGTATCTGTTCCGATGGATACTGCACCCCATCGACTGGTATTGTCTTGGCCTTCGGGGCTTGATTTACGCCGGTCTATGGGTCTGCCCTGTGCAGTGCCATGGAAGCGATAAGATTTGAATTTGGTACGCATAGGTGTTCAGTCTACGTAGGTATTCATTTCACAATAGTCACATCCAACAATAACAATTATAAACGATTCATTGTAAACGAGTTGCTATTTTAACCATGGATGGGTCGTGGTTATGTGTAAATGTTTTTCAAAGAAATTTTGAAAAAAAACTAGATGTACCCTGGACCCGTTGTTTCACAATCACGACCACTTTGATTTGATTCGTAAATTCATAAACTGTAATATATCTGTTATGGCAATTTTCATTACATAAATAAAAAAATAAGTGTATTTATTTCAATATGATCCTTATTTATAATATAGACGCGATGAGACTCATTATTTTGCTAATTTACTTACGTGTTTGTGATGTGTACATACACTGTGTAAATTAGATGACAACGTTGCAAAAAGAGCGTCACTAGTTAAGGATGGAATACAGGAATCATAATATGATGACCAAGAATGTGTACGTAGTTGAACACCATATTTAAACTTGCTTGAGTCAGCAAAGGTATTCATTGCGCAATTACTCACATCCAAAATAAAAAGGTAAATATTTAAAAAATACACTAAATACAGTAAATAAAGTACGAAAAGAAATAATAGAAAAGAAATATTGACTTTCAAAAAAAAGAAAAAAAGTTTAAGAAATCACAAAATGTCTGAAAATTACAACATAAAATAAATCTAATAAAAATAAAGAAGTTGAAAATCAGTTTATTTAAAGAAAAGATGAGAAGGAACACTAAATAATAATAATAATAATAATAATAATAATAATAAATAATAAAAATAAATAATAATAATAATAACAATAATAATAATAATAATAATAATAATAACAATCATAATAACAATAATAATAATAACAATAATAATAATAACAATAATAATAATAATAATAATAATAACAATAACAATAACAATAATAACAATAATAATAATAATAAACATAATAACAATAATAATAACAATAATAATAATAATAATAATAACAATAATAATAATAATAATAATAATAATAATAATAATAATAATAATAATAATAATAATAATAATAAAAATAAAGTCTGAGTTAAACATGAAAAAACACTTAAATAAAAATAATAAAACTTATGAAATAGAGAAAAAAAACTAATAAAAGAAAGCGCATTGAATCTGTGAGCTGAAATCAAGGTAAGCCGGAAAGATGCGTATAGTTAAAACGGTTACTCAGCTGTCAGTGGTGCAACTCTCGGCGAAGGAAGCAGGTGGGACCGTGGCATATGCCAGGGTGGTAGGAGTACAGAGAGAAAAAAATGGCCGACAGGAAGCTGCGGAGAGGATTAAGAACAAGTAGTCCTGTTGATAATGCCGAGCGACAAGTGGGTTGAAATTTCAGGGCGATCGTAGCGGCGTTTCAGAACACTTTGAAGAAATCGTAAACTCTTTATCCGCACCGAGGAGAGACAGTTAGTGCATCGCTACTGCGGTGCGTTGAAATTATTTCTTTGCTAAGTGGTTAGTACGATGTGCTGCTGGTTATTGAATTAGGGTTTCTGCATTCTGTATCGGGCCAATAAAGTTGGTTGTGACCTGTAAAACACAAGAACAAATAATAAAACATACACTAGACGTACCCGTGACCCGTTGGGCCACAATCACGACCACTTTGATTTTATTCGTAAATTCATGAACTGTGATATATCTGTTATGCCATTCTCCCCGCATAACTAAACACAATAAGTGTATTTACTCCTAATTCTTATGAATAATATAGAAGCAAAGCCACTTATTATTTTGCCATCTAATTTACATATGTGTATACATATTAGATGGCAATGCTGAAAAAAGATATCATTATTTCTCTAAATACTCACTACACACATTAATTGATATTAGAGATTGATTGAAGCAGTATAGAGTAAGAGGGGACGAAATAAATAAATAGATAGTTAAGTGAGAGATGTGTGCCATGTTTAGTTAATTACAAATTACGGCTAATCAGAACAATTAAAGGCAAATTAATAATAATCCATAAGCATGATATATAACTGAAGTGACTTTTTATTTTGCTATCTAATTTAGATAAGATTTTACGGTGTGTACGAATACACTATGTGTACTAGATGGCACGGTAAAGTAGTTAAGAATAGCAACGATGATAAAAAGAGTCGCTCTTTCTCTCTTTCTCTAAATGCTTACAGATCCATTATAAAGGTATTAGAGAGAACGAGAGAAATATATATGGTAGATGCATGTCTTGCTCAGTTAATTACAAATTACGGCAACTCAGATGAATTAAAATATTTATAATTCAAACATAACTGAATCCCAGAACTAAATAATATTTGGCCATATATTTTGTGCTATTAAAGTATATAAGAAAAAATATTTACGAAACAAATTTGATCCACTCAGATTTAGTATAATAATAGATAAAACTAGATGAACTAACGGTCCTTATATACCCACGCAGGCATACACAGACGCATACTAGTATGCAACGATACTTAAGTCTATATATATATATACAGGGTGTTTGGAAAATAGATTGCATAACTTCGGGATTATGTTCTATATATTTAAATTATGAAGAAAAGTTCGTATAAGCAATGGTCCGGAAAAGTTGATTACCAAGTTATTGGCCATTGAAACAATTACTGGGTCTTCTATGTCTTTGTTACTTGCTGCAGTTAACTGACACACTAATTGCCACAATATGTGATTTGTTGCAAGTTTAATGGACGTATGTGCACATCCACGGATGTTCAATAGCTCGGCAATATTCTTTATTGCAAACATAATGTGTGATAGTACACTGTTATTTCTTCATATGGAAGAGGTAACCACTATTCCTGTGACAGGATCACATGTAAAATAAGCCTTGGCCTAGTATTGCCACATACACCAATAAAACAATGAAAACGTGACACCAAACAAATATAAAAGCCGTGGAAGAAAAACCCGGCAATAAAATAATAATCAGCAGAAGCTATTTTGATTACCAATACGAGGGACCTGGTCGGCATCCTATGGATGTTGCCCCCTCTTATTTCAGCTGACAGAATACAGGTAAATAAATATGATCAGAAAAAATCAAGGATCATGAAGAGAAAGAAATGGACAACAAAAGAAAATTAGATCGCAAATGGAAAAAAAACAGCAACAGGTTTAATGGTAGTAAATCCAAAGGCAATTGTAAAATCCATGGAATTTAAAAAATCAAATCAACAAAACCAAAAAGCTGGTTGTTTGGAAGTTGCGTGTCAGAAAGTTTATAGAGTTATTTGTGAATTTGAGGCTATTTTAAAACTTCCATGGGCACTCCAAGTACAGTTTTACGGATTCAAATATAAAACAAGAAAAAAAAGCAGTGGTTCTCAAAAGCAAAAAGAAGCAAAAGTAAAACACACAGAGCCGGCGACAAAATCCGTGCACACAGGATAGAAGACAAAATTCGTTATAAAGATCAAGATATCAAAATTAAGCATGCTAAATAAGGATGGGGAAGTTAAACATGGAGGAAGAAGTTATACATGGAGGGTGAAGGGTTAAGTTATTAAAGTGAAGAGAAGTAAAATTGGGTTGCTTAAATATAAGCAGGCATAAGATTTATAAAAAAAGTTTAGGATTCAACAGTGGCAGGTAGATTTGAAGAAGCGTCCTTTCTCTTAGGTAAATCTTCTCACATCCTTGCTCTTTATAGAACTAATTTGTACGCTTCTATTGATAGCAACGATCTATATGTGGATGGTTATTAGTCTCTTGCCCGCTTACACTCTTCCACGCATTTGCCTGGTCTTGCTCTTTTTCTTCACAAGGATATCCCCATTCCACGTGTTCCCAGTCTTTAATCTCATGGGTGCCCTTTTATTTTTCTGAGGTTGTCTTTGCTGCATTCTACTACTTATTTGTTCTTTTTGTACCCTCCTATTCTGACAATGACTGCTCTGTAGTTGATGCTATATCCAGCTGCATTGATAATGAATTTCAACTTTATCTGTCAAGCTCTATTTTTGTTTTTTGTTGACTTCAATGCTCATAATTGCCCCCTCACTCTAACCTCACAGATCTAGCTGGTGAAATCTGTATGAACTTTTATCCGTCTCATGACTTGTCCTAAATTGTCACCTTCCCCACACGCTTTCCTGATAATGATCTTCATCATTCATCCTTACTTGATCTTCTGTTTCTGACTCATGTTCTATTTCCTCTTCCCTTCCATTTGGTTCTTCTGATCATGCTGTTGTTGATGTTGAGGTTGATTTTTTGATTACCTCTTTTATTGATCTAGAGGAAGATTTATAACTACAAAAAGGGTGATTGAGATGGGTTTCGCAACTTCCTATGTGACGTTCCATGGGGTCCTATCTATGGTATGTCTCCAAATTATGCTGCTATCGAGGTTACTGACTGGGTTATTGTTGGAATTGACACCTTCATTCATCATCGTAAGTTTCAGAACAAACCTCATTCTCCTCCCTGGTTTTCATATGTTTGTGCTTCTGTCATTACCCATCGTAACCATTACATTTATCACAATCGTCTGAGGCTTATAGAAAATCCTACAGAAGAGCTAGTAATGCTTGCAAGATAGCAATCTCTGAGGTTAAATCTGGCTATTCTCAAAGGATTTGTGACTCTATTTCATCTCAAAGGGTTGGCTTTTGTGATTTTTGGAAAGTCTAGAATAGTTTTGTTAATAGTGGTAATGGTCTTATGTTTATTTGCTCTTCTAAGGATAAATCTGATTTCTTGGCTCGTCTTTTGCTGACAATTGATGATTCTGGTGCTATTCTTTCTGATTTTCATTTGAAAACTGATCATTCCCTTGATTCTGTCATTGTCACTCCAAAGATGGTTTCCTGGGTTCTTTCTAGTCTTGACTAAGGCTTCGGGTCCTGATTCAATTCCAGTTGTCGTTCTCAAGCGTTGTGTTCGTGAAATTCTTCTATCCTCTCGAAATTGTTCATCTCTGTTTGTCTAAGCCCTGTTTCCCTTTTTGTTAGAAAAAGTACTTTGTTGTCCACATCTTTAAAAATGCTGGTGATCGGTCTGACTACACTAAGTATCGTCCTGTTAGTCTCTTCTCTGTTATTAGCACAATCTTTGAAAGGTTTGTCAACGGCAAGCTTGTTCATTTTACTGGAAAGTCTGGCCCTTTTAAGTGATGTTCAGTATGGCTTTCGTGGTTTTAGTTCAACGGCTGATCTTTTAACTGTTGTAACTGAGCGGATCTGTCGGTATATAGATAATTGAGGGGAGGAAAGGGCCATTGTGCTTGATATTTCGAAGGCGTTCGACAGAGTGTTTCATTCTGGTCTTCTACACAAACTTCAGGGTTATGGTATTGGTGGTGAGGTTCTTACCATTATCAGGTGATTTCTTTCTGATCGAACCTTGCGAGTAACTTTGGTCAGTGTCTCCTCATTCTCCTTTCCTATCAATGCTGGTGTTCCCCGGGGCTCTATTCTAGGCCCAACACTGTTTTTACTCTATATCAATGATCTCCCAGAGAATATTATTCTGAAAATTAACATCTATGCTTATGATACCACTCTCCATTTTAGTGTTGCCTCTCGCCCATCTCCCTGGGATTAGTTGAAATATGCAGCTGATCTAGCAGATAACCTGGCTTCATTTGTTGATTGGGGTAGGAAATAGCTTGTTTCGTATAATCCTGTTTCATTCAGTCCGTGTCTTCCATCGTAGGCGTGTCCCTATTCTTCCTGAGATTCTTGTCTTTCTTTCTCATCAAATCTTTCTTAGAGTTTATATATTACAACCATTGCTCTTTCTGCTTCTCGTAAAGTCGGTTCTCTCTGTCGCTCCAAACACTTTCTCACACTTGAGGCCATTCTCTTTCTCTACAAATCTACCATCAGCGTATGTATGGAGTACTGTTGTCATATTTGATCTAGTGAATCTCTGTCCAATTGGAGTGTTCTTGATAAGGTGCAGAAAAATAGCTGTAATTTGATTGGCACAACTCTTTCTTCTTCTCTGTACACCTTTTCTCACAGACGTCATGTTGCTAGTCTCAGTCTTTTCTATAAGTATCATTATTGCCCGTGTTCTTCAGAATTATGTGATCTATTCCCCGCTGCCTTGGTTTCAGCTCGTTTGACTCGTTGGTCTAGTGGTCACAATCAATTCGCTGTATTGATACCTAATTGCAGTAGCTTATTTCCAAGAACTGCGAGCGCGTGGAACTCTCTTCCTGCTGACTGTCTTCTTCTTACCTATATCCTTGGTCTTTTCAAGATTAAGGTCGATAGGCATCCCTGTGTTTGCGATAATCATCTTTCGTTCTTGTTAGCTCCTTACATCAAGTGGTTTCATGCCTTGTCTGGAGCAATTTCAATAAAAAGTAGCTTGCTAATCGCCTCACACACTTTACCTTTGTCATTAATGTTTGAGATGATGGGCAAAAAGGGCGAATAACGAAAATAAATAGCATATGGTAAACGAAGTAGTGAGAGAAATGGAATGATGTAATGATTAAAAGCGAGAAAGAAAGAGAAAAAAGCAAACAAAAGAATGAGAGGGGAAGAGAGAGATGAATAAAGAGAGAGAGATAGATAGAGAGAGAGACTATTATGAGATCACAATGTATTCTAATTCGTTGAAGTCAGAAGATAGATTAAGACTATAATAACATCACAATGTCTAATTACTTTGTGAAATCCTTAGATTTTGTAATTTTCTAATAAATTTTTATCAAGCAATGTCAAAGCTAATAAATTATATATTTAATAATATATAAAATAAATACCGACCCAACAGGTCACATGTTGTTTAAGTATATATAACCCAACATGTGCGGAAGTGCGGAGTTAAACTTATTTACCTATACACAGTCACGATACCAGGTGCAGTATTTAATAGAATAATTCAGTTTCGAAGGAAGCTCAGCACACATAATGACATTAATACCCCCCCCCAAACATCGTATCAAATAGCTGTTACACCTGACCGCAACCTTGACAAAACAAGTCAGTGATTACACAGAGATACAGATATATGCATCGACGTCTGGAAATATAAAATAAAATAACCTTACTTATGTATATTCCGAGATGTGATAGGCAGTTTTAAAAGAACTCTTCAGTTAAGAAGGAAAGGAAAAACAAATTTTGTATTATGTAAATATTGAAAAAAATGTTTGAGTTTTGAATATCGGATTTATACATATATATATATATATATATATATATATATATAAATGTATATAACAGGATTCAGTTTTCAATATAATGTAACCGAGTACAAAAATAAATGTTTTTTTCCAAAGAAAAATAAGTGGTTTTATAGTTTATAACTGTTATTAGTCTTTGAAAAACACGACAATCGTACTCATACTGACTTACTTACGCCGAAATACGTTCGACTATCTATTTTTTCTCTCTCTGCATATATACTTATCTTAGCATTTTACTGCATACATATATATATATGTATACAGGTGTTTTGAATAGAAATGAACTTCGGAGGACCAGATTTACGTTGCAACTGCAGTGAAGTATTAAGATAAGTCCATTTCATGTATACATATGTGCACTTTATTTTAAACTTGCTTTGAAAAATGATTCAACTCATCAAAATACATACATACAAAGACACACACACATACATATAAGATAAGTAAAGTCAAATGTTCTTAATTTAGCAGTATCCTCACTAGACAAAAGAACAACGCCCCAAAGTTACTTAGATGAAAAGCGAAGCAAGTCAAGTACTTCGGATTACATTGAATACAGCAGGTATGATGTCAGCTCAATTGATAGGACTTTAGGTCACCCAGAGCTCATATATAACAATATTATTTTAGGTCACCGAAATCTCATAAAAAACAATATAATTTTAGGTCACCCAGAACTCATATACAACAATATTATTTTAGGTTACCTCGAGCTCATATATAACCATATTATTTCAGGTCACCGAGAGCTCATATACAACAATATTATTTTAGGTCACCCAGAGTTAATATATAACAATATTATTTTAGGTCACCTAGAGCTCATCTATAAAAATATTATTTTTCGTCACACAGAGCTCATATATAGCAATATTATTTTAGGTGACCTCCACCTCATATATAACAATATTATTAAAGGTCACCCAGAGCTCATATATAACAATATTATTTAAGGTCACCAAGAGCTCATATATAGCAATATTATTGAAGGTCACCTGGAGCTCATATATAACAATATTATTTTAGGTCACCCAGAGCTCATATATAACAATATAATTTTAGGTCACCCAGAGCACATATATAACAATATTATTTTAGGTCACCTAGAGCTAATATATAACAATATTATCTTAGGTTACCTAAAGCTCATATACAACAATATTATTTTAAGTCACCTAGAGCTCATATATAGCAATATTATTTTAGGTCACCTAGAGCTTATATATAACAATATTATTTAAGGTGACCTAGAGCTCACATACAACAATATTATTTAAGGTCACCGAGATCTCATATATAACAATATTATTTTAGGTCACCCAGAGCTCATATATAACAATATTATTTTAGGTCACCTAGAGCTCATGTAAAACAATATTATTTTAGGTCACCCAGAGTTCATATATAACAATATTATTTTATGTCACCTAGAGCTCATATATAACAATATTATTTTAGGTCACCTAGAGCTCATATATAACAATATTATTTTAGGTCACCTAGAGCTCATATATAACAATGTTATTTTAGGTCACCCGGAGCTCATATATAATAATATTATTTTAGGTCACCAAGAGCTAATATATATATATCAATATTATTTTAGGTCACCGAGATCTCATATATAACAATGATATTTTAGGTCACCCAGAGCTCATGCATAACAATATTATTTTAGGTCACCTAGAGCTCATATATAAAAATATTATTTAAAGTCACCCAAAGCTCATATATAACAATATTATTTTAGGTCACCAACAGCTCATATATAACAATATTATTTTAGGTCACCGAGAGCTCATATACAGCAATAATATTTTAGGTAACCCAGAGTTTATATATAACAATATTATTTTAGGTCACCTAGAGCTCATCTATAACAATATTATTTTTGGTCACACAGAGCTCATATATAGCAATATAATTTTAGGTGACCTCCACCTCATATATAACAATATTATTAAAGGTCACCCAGAGCTCATATATAACAATATTATTTAAGGTCACCAAGAGCTCATATATAACAATATTATTTAAGGTCTCCCAGAGCTCATATATAACAATATTATTTTAGGTCACCCAGAGCTCATATATAGCAATATTATTGTAGGTCACCTAGAGCTCATATATAACAATATTATTTTAAGTCACCCAGAGCTCATATATAACAATATTATTTTAGGAGACCTCCACCTCATATATAACAATATTATTAAAGGTCACCCAGAGCTCATATATAACAATATTATTTTAGGTCACCCAGAGTTCATATATAACAATATTATTTTAGGTCACCCAGAGCTCATATATAGCAATATTATTTTTGGTCACCTAGAGCTCATATATAACAATATTATTTCAAATCACCTAGAGCTCATATATAGCAATATTATTTTAGGTCACCTAGAGCTACTATATAACAATATTATTTAAGGTCACGAAGAGCTAATATATAACAATATTATTTTAGGTCACCCAGAGCTCATATAAAACAATATTATTTTAGGTCACCTAGAGCTCATATATAACGATATTATTTTAGGTCACTCAGAGCTCATATATAACAATATTATTTTAGGCAACCGAGATCTTACATATAACAATATTATTTTAGGTCACACAGAGCTCATACATAACACTATTATTTTAGGTCACCTAGAGCTCATATATAACAATATTATTTTAGGTCACCCAGAGCTCATATATAACAATATTATTTTAGGTCACCTAGAGTTCATATATAACAATATTATTTAAGGTCAGCCAGAGCTCATATATAGCAATGTTATTTTAGATCACCTAGAGCTCATATATTGCAATGTTATTTTAGGTCACCTAGAGCTCATATATAACAATATTATTTAAGGTCACACAGAGCTCATATATAACAATATTATTTAAGGTCACCTAGAGTTCATATATAACAATATTATTTAAGGTCACCCAGAGCTCATATATAACAATATTATTTTAGGTCACCTAGAGCTAATATATAACAATATAATTTTAGGTCATACAGAGCACATATATAACAATATTATTTTAAGTCACTCAGAGCACATATATAACAATAATATTGTAGGTCACACAGAGCTCATATATAACAATATTATTTTAGGTCACCTACAGCTCATATATAGCAATATCATTTTAGGTAACTTAGAGCTCATATATAACAACATGATTTAAGGTAACCCAGAGCTCATATATAGCAATATTATTTATGGTCACCCAGAGCTCATATATAACAATATTATTTTAGGTCACCCAGAGCTCATATATAACAATATTATTTTAGGTCACCTAGAGCTCATATATAGCAAAAACATTTTAGGTTACCTTAAGCTTATATATAACAACATTATTTAAGGTAACCCAGAGCTCATATATAGCAATATTATTTAAGGTCACCCAGAGCTAATATATAACAATATTATTTTAGGTCACTAATAGCTCATATATAAAAATATTATTTTAGGTCACCCAGAGCTCATATATAGCAATATTATTTAAGGTCACCTAGAGCTCATATATGACAATATTATTTAAGGTAACCTTAAGCTCATACATAGCAATATTACTTTAGGTCACTCAGAGCTTATATATAACAATATTATTTTAGGTCACCCAAAGCTCATATAGAGCAATATTATTTAAGGTCACCTAGAGGCCATGTATAACAATATTATTTTAGGTCATCCAGAGCTCATATATAACAATATTATTTAAGGTAACCTCGAGTTCATATATAGTAATATCATTTTAGGCTACCCAGAGCTCATATATAACAATATTATTTTAGGTCACCCAGAGCTCATATATAAAAATATTATTTTATGTCACCCAGAGCTCATATATAGCAATATTATTTTAGGTCGCCTAGAGCTCATATATAGCAATATTATTTTAGGTCACCGAGATCTCATATATAACAATATTATTTTAGGTAACCCTGAGCTCATATATAGCAATATTATTTAAGGTCACCTAGAGTTTATATATAGCAATATTATTTTAGGTCACCCAGAGCTCATATATAGCAATATTATTTTAGGTCACATAGAGCTCATATATAACAATATTATTTTAGGTCACCCAGAGCTCATACAGAGCAATATTATTTAAGGTCACCTAGAGCTCATATATAACAATATAATTTTATATCACCCAGAGCTCATATATAGCAATATTATTTAAGGTCACCTAAAGTTTATATATAGCAATATCATTTTAGGTCACAGAGATCTCATATATAACAATATTATTTTAAGCAACCCAGAGCTCATATATAACAATATTATTTATGCTCACCCGGTACTCATGTATAACAATATTATTTTAGGTCACGTTGGGCTCATATATAGCAATATTAGTATAGGTCACCTAGAGCTCATATATAACAATATAATATTAGGTCACCGAGATCTCATATAAAACAATATATTTTTTTAGGTCACCTTCAGCTCATATATAACAATATTATTTTAGGTCAACTAGAGCTCATATATAACAATATTATTTTAGGTCACCCAGAGCTCATATATAACAATATTATTTTAGGTCACCCAGAGCTCATATATAACAATATTATTTCAGGTCATCTAGAGCTTATATATAGCTATATTTTTTAGGTCACCTAGAGCTCATATATAACAATATTATTTTAGGTCACCCAGAGCTTATATATAGCAATATTATTTGAGCTCACCTAGAGTTCATATATAACAATATTATTTAAGGTCACCCAGAGCTCATATGTAACAATATTATTTTAGGTCACCCAGAGCTTATATATAGCAATATTATTTGAGCTCACCTAGAGCTCATATATAGCAATATTATTTGAGGTCACTCAGAGCTCATATGTAACAATATTATTTTAGGTCACCCAGAGCTCATATATTACAATATTATCTTAGGTCACCCAGAGCTCATATATAACAATATTATTTTAGGTCACCTAGAGCACATATATAGCAATATTATTTTAGGTCACCCAGAGCTCATATATAACAATATTATTTTTGGTCACCCAGAGCTCATATATAGCAAATAATTGTGTCATTGCAAATTTAGTAAACCCACTTAATACCAACACCACTTACATAGATTTGACTGTGGGATTTATATAGCAAGAATCTCAAAACATAAATATACATTCAATAATCAAATTCTTTCCTGAATTTACATAATCGTCAGATATGAGAGCTGAAAGTTAAACACATTCTATGCAACATTAGTCGGTTAATAGTTTAAAATGTTGAGGCCTTTAGATACGTACGGTAAGTAATGCTTGGATGGATTTTATCCATAATTAAATATGCAGGTATCCTTCTAAACAAAGAGGATGAGCTTCTGTGTTCCCATATTTACCTTCTCCTATAATATGTTCTAATCGGCCACACTAAGAAAAAAAAACGGGTATTTATTATCCGAAACATGGCTACCTTTTTAAATATTGTTGACACCTTTTGACGATCCTCTATACTTACCCAATTTTAATCTTATTAAGTTCCTCTTCAATGATAATTTCCACCATAAATGATGACATTTGATGATAATCAGCATTCTAGAATATGGACATTTTATTAGAAACGTATATTCATATATTAAATTCACCTTAACTCATGGGACAAATGTCCATGCTTAGTGTAACTACACCTCCACTGTTATTTTTAGATCCATAATTAGTATATCAAAACGTAAACATAAAATTAATCTGAAATTTAAAACTAATTTAATCTTTCTGAGAATCTTCGTCATAATCTTTTCCGTATAATAATGTTTTTCTATATAATAATGTAATAATCTATATTGTTATAGGCTCGTTTAAAACCTCTTAATATTTGATATTATCATATTTTTTTTAAATTAAATTTTTTTTTTCAATAACATAGTTCACCCCAAACAAGGCATGCCGCCACTGTAGACGGAAGGGGCTACTGAGAAAAAAAAGGGAAGAAGGTTTTTTTTTTTTGGGGGGGGGGGGGTCAACCTAAATTGGGATCTGCTCAGCGAGATGTTTGTTTACATTAGTTTTAAATTTTTTCATGTCAGTAACGTCGGGGAAACAGGGGGCAGGGAGAGAGTTCCAGAGGCCAGCAGCACAAGGAAAGAAGCTATTTGAGTAGAAAGCTCTCCGGCATCTGGGGACCTCCACAGTGAATGGGATTTAGTTGATTGTCGAGTTGGTCTAGTGAATTTACGTCGAGGGGGCACCAGAGTAGCCAATTCATATATTATATAATAATTACGTCTCCTACCAAGTTTAGCTATTTTTTATGTTGAAATATTTTATTTTATTTTAACTTTTTCCCTTTCTATAAAACATTTATTTTCTATTTTAGTTCGGCCACGGTTTTTTCCTTTGACTGTGAATTTTGTTTCTGCAATAATTGGAGATCTGTTAAATACTTTTGTCTTACGGTTGGGTTATTATCTACCTTTGCTTGACATGAGTGCGTTAAAACCTTGTTTATTTGTGTTTAAGGTCATGACTTGGCATTCTTAGAATTCGCCAGAGTAATTGGTTTTCTCCTGGTCAGCTGGACACTGCTGTACTTCGAATCTGCCGGATTCTTTTTGTTCAGATTGCTAATATTTAAAAGGGGCGAATTTTACATCTCTGTATAAGCCCGTTATTTAATCGGACCTGTTGACTGTATGAACTAGGTTATTGAGGGTTAGATATTCCAAGACTATATATATATATATATATATATATATATATATATATATATATATATATATATATATATATATATATATATATATATATATATATATATATATATAGTAATCCAGGCAAATGTGTATTCACATGGTAAAAAATCCACAGAATCTTAACTAAGATTATTTTGTCTACAGTAGAGTACATAAAATGAAAATAAGATAAATAAAAATATAAAATTATATGCAAATACAATGTACGAAGACAACAATTAATAAGAGATAAACAGATAACAAAATAAATAAATGAGAATAGAAATAAGAATAAAAATAAAACAGCCCCCATTAGTTCAGTTTGTCTTGAGGAGAAAACGAACACAAGAGATAAAAAGCCGAAAGGCCGAAAGTTTAGGCTACCCAAGTTTTCGAAGACAGATCTTGTTAAACTTTAAATGTTCCATTGTTAAGAATTTTGATCAGGGAAACTAGCTTTTATTAACCGTTTATATCAAGTACCCCCTAACCCTAACTCACACATAAGTAAGGTTCATGTATACAAAAGCTTTCGCAGAAAACAACCCATATGACTTTTTATGAGGTTCAGGTTAGAAAATTATATTCCCGTGAATATGAGGAAATACAATAACTCTTTCAGCTCAGCTAGACAGGCCTACAAAAATAACAGCGTAAAGCAGTTAAACCTTTCTGACACGATCATTATTATTTGACTATGAGTAAACGATTAATTATAAGCTAACGAGATGCGTGAAAATTCCACAGTTGGATCCTTTATTTGTTGTATGTTTCTGCTGTGCTTAAACATATTTTCATTCTTTGGACGCCCGTTGCGAACGGAGACCCCACCATATTAATTCACATTATAATATACTTATGTAAGTGCTTTAGTTAATGTAGTTTAAGAATATATCTGATTGTAAGGGTCTATCTTCACACCCTTGTAGGAGTTTGTGACATGTTTCCATTCTATGCGTATGCAGACCCCATGAAATTAGTGTACTATCCTTGAACAGAACAGATATTACATTTTGATTCCAGCGAAGAAAGTGTATTTTAGTTCCAGTCTCACGTTCGACGCAACAGTGTCATCGGATGATGTTTTAAACATCACCTTTTTTTGCATTGTATCTTAGACGATTCTGCGATCTGAATTTATTTTGATAGGTGGAGGGTGATAACGTACGTACGAACATGAAATTGCCTCAGTGTATTATTATACCGATGTTGGAGGGATTATTCTGTGCTAGGCTAACTTGGTAAGAAGACTAAGCGATATGACATAACACATACAAATTTATATCCTCACAACCGTTTATTTAAAATTTTACTTAATTTATTTTGTTGTATTGTAAATATGCGTAACGCTGCATGTTTACTGTAGTGCATAGATGAATACTACTTACGGCAGACCTGCAATAGGATAAATATTTAGCTAAGAGAAGACACACCACCCAAGACATCGACTGGCTCATTCAAATAATAATGTATTTTTGTATACGAGGATTCATGCTGTGATTGTGAGCCACTAGAGACATTACAAAAGTTATAATCAACACAGATTGTCCCCCGCAGTCAGTAAGTTTTTATGTCCAATGATAAAACGGCCCATGAATTTCAAGTAAGCTGACTGTATTGTCCCGAAATGACATCAATATCTTTCTGTCTCTCTATATATATTCGATCAGAACGGGTCGAGGAGGTCAGTTTGTCTATAATTTGTCTGGCAGACAGGGCGACTTTTAAGGCCGTGCGCGGAGAGACTGTTTGTGTTTAGTTTGAAAATATGTCTGTCCATCTTGTAAGTTTGTTGTTAAATGGAGAAGCCGGGTGTCATTGTGACCTGAAAATAAAACATCGTTACTTGTTTAAAAATTGTGTTGCGATCTTGCTTGAAAGAAAAATCTTTTTATTATACATTGACCGATTCACACTACGGTCAGAGTAAAAATCAAGTAGCGAATTGAAGATAACGAGTGGACGACAATGGCCTGTGCAGTTAACGCGCACCAACGCAAGTTAACAGTATTACCATTTTATTACTAATTATGTAATTGGTTATATTATTTAATAATAAACTGTGACAAAAGCTGTGTATATGTTCCCCTTACTATGATTAGAAGATCATGACCAAATGCAAAATTTAAAAACATTTAGGAACTCTAGAAGATAGACGCTTGTGCCCTGATTCTTTTTGCGTTCATTGATATGACTAAAAGTGTAACATTTTCGCTTACCGATGGGTGTATAAACCCTTATACACTCATGTTGTCGCATTGCACCCATGTTCTTTTTGTCTAATGATAAACTCATTCGTACGCTGATATTTATAAAAAGATTTATTTAAAAAGAGAGACAGTCACATAAAACATGAGAGCGACAGGCCACTTGTGTACGCGCGTGCATGAGAGAGAAATAGACGTATAGCTCGTCTCGTTACACCCAGCCAGACTGTGCGCGCTGCCCTAATCTTTTCTGCTTGAAATCTCGCCAGCTAAGAGACAGAACATTCCCGATCGGAAATCCCGTGTTTTCATAGATTTCCGATTTGAGGTCACCCTGTCCCTTTAAGGTGTCACCCAAACCTTTCCATTCAAACAGGGCCCTCTTTATGTAATCCAAGTGCCCCTGATATTTCTTCACCCTATCTTCCTTATTCTATTTAATGTTCTAGTTTTCTAATGTAACTACATCAATTAGTGCCTACTCTTGTGTATCTCATTTGAACAATATCGATTTATCTTCAGCTTATTATATATTTGGTTTTTGGACTTCCAAGTAATTCGGACATCACAATTCTCTGCAACTGCCATGGGTTCATGATTATACCAGTTCTCGGTACATGCTCTTCGGTATTCCCTGTAAAATAATGGAAGCACCTTGTGAATTGTGCATCAATTTTAAAACACCTATAAAAATTGAAAAAAATTACCAAAATGTTTTTTTCATTTTTTTTATTTATGGTGGTCGTATCGAGAGGAACTGTCTTGAAGGTGATGGCAACCTATGAAAAAGAAGGGTACACATCCTCCTCTAAACAAAATTCTGGAAGGAACCCGAAGCTGTCTGAAAGATATCGTAGAACCCTTGTAAGGATTGTGAATAAAGAGCACAAAACCACGGCACCCAAAATTACAGCTGCTCTCGTTTCAACGAAATCTGTTCGCCGAGAGCTTCACAAATCTGGAGTTATATTAAATTTCAAGGTCATTCCATGAAGTTGTCCAACTCCTGTATATATATATATATATATATATATATATATATATATATATATATATATATATATATATATATATCCAAGTGAACCAGTAGGGTAATCAAGCCTCCTTTGATTTATCTTGTCAAGCGTCTTACACCGACTGCAAATATGTCTTATTGTTTACCTGAAGTCACCACAAACTTTACCGAGTGGTGTCTCTTGTGTCTTATCTATAATGTGCTTCATCGAGTGTGTTCTCACAGTTTATCCTTGGCAGCTATCTTTTAAAAAACATTCCTAAGGTATCTACGGCAATTTCCCCAGATACGACTTCTGTTTGTTACGTTAAACTCTCTCTATATATAGATTTCCTTCTCCTCTACCTTCACTCTTTTTCCACATTTCCATCCCCGTCGCTCTTCTTTTTAGTTCTCTCCCCCTCGCTCCTCTTTTCTTCTATCTCATTATCTCCCTCTTCTAATCCCCCCATCCCTTCGCTCTTATTCTCTTCCTTCTCGCCCCTCTTCTCCTTCTCCCCGTGCGGTTTTTATCTTCTTTCCCATCATCGCTATTTTTATCCTCCTCCCCTCGTTCTTCTTATTCTCTTTCTCCGTAACACTTTACTGCAGGTGCGCGGCAATAAACCAACCTATAAACTCATGAAACTGAGGTAATGCCTGGGAGGGTGCACCTGCTAGGACCGAGTCGAACCATACCCTATTCCGACTAAGAAAGATCTGATGGATTCAGTCAACCCCATGTTGTCAAAATGATGTCAAGGATAACCGACGCTACTATAACCACTGTTTGATTTTTGATACTACCAAGGCCAAAAGCCACTGAAGGATAAGAGTTAGTAGAAATTTTAAGTCTAACGATGGAACGGTATTATGAAAGGATTGAAGACTACGATGAATTTATAGGACGACTCGATAGATATATGTTGACATTGGATTTGAAAACGACCATGTTGTAGTCTGTAGAGAAACATTCCAGCGGTGATGTGTTCCGCAGGTGGGGAGGTCTTAGAAACAAATTCTGTTGATGAAAGTTCCGTTTGATTTTTGGCTGTCAGAGGAATCAGAGAGTTTCTTTGCAGTGTTGGAAGAAGACGAGTTATTTCCGAGAAGGTCTTACGAGAGTTGGAATCAGAGGTTGAAGCTCAGTTGAACACCTAAAATGGAACGACCGATGAAGTAGGAAAAAACAATCAACGTCTTTTTTTTGTGGGAAAAGGACTACAGTTCAATATGTCAACTTCATAAATGCATTCATATTGACAATAAATTAAAATACGTTAATGCGATTTTCTGCAGTTCGAATATTATTATTATTATTATTATTATTATTATTATTATTATTATTATTATTATTATTATTATTATTATTATTATTTTTTTATTTTTTTATTATTAATATTTTAATTATTATTAATATTTTGATTATTATTCATATTATTATTCATATTTTTCATATTATTATTATTTTAACTATTATTAATATTTTAATTAATATTATTAATTCGATGTCTAACGCTGGTTCGCTTTTTTATTGGAAGGCGCATCGCTTTTGTTTTTGGTTACAAGGTCAAGTTGAAACCGAGCTCTTTTCCGCCTGCGAGGAATGATGTTGAATATGTACCTAAAAAGTCACGTGTTGTTTTCAACGATCAACCGGGAAAGTCGTCGTGAAGATTAATTAAAGAACAAACGAACAACTTGATTGGATCGTTGGCTAATTACAAAACATTCAAGTACCTCCTAATTAGAGAGGGAAATCTGAAGACGTGTGAGCCACAGAACAGGGTACGGGTATTATGTGTCGATATGCGCGGACATATCAGTAATGATGCGGGCTTCATACAGAATAGAAATATATACGTATGTACAAAGAAATATATATTAATAAAAATGGGTGAATTATTTGCTATATTTATCAGACACTTCGCTGAATGAAGAATGAATTAGAGAGCTGCACAAATAAGAAATATCTAACAAAAAATGCGGAATTATATGAAAATATTAGCGAAAATACGTATATACAACAAGTGAGACATATATATTATATATATATATATATATATATATATATATATATATATATATATATATATATATATATAATACGCTAAGTGAATGAGATGTTTGGACATATGTTATCACCTCCCATTCTTTCTTTTAAAAGATGGAATCGCTCGATCACCAAAGATGTAATGCAAATAAAAACAGTCATTTTCAAAATTAATAAAAAACAAGAAATTAAAAAATAAAATAAATGTACAAATACATAAATAAATGACAAATTCAATTACATTTTTTTCTCTCATAAAATACTTTAAACAACAACAAGAAGAACAATATAGCGAAAAAAACCTTAACTCCTGAAGACGATCACAAAGATCTAAAGTTCTTCAGATGGTAAAACAGAAGTCTCAGATAAATACTCCATGAATTTCCACCGGAAACCCGGAAACTAGCTCGCTCATCGAGTCAACGATAAGAGAAAATTCCGTCTTCTTTAATCAGACATATATATATATATATATATATATATATATATAATGGATTATTGCGAAAGTTTTTTCCATCTATCCTAACTATATTAACATCAAAACACGTTAGGATTATTTAATTCTAATGATATAAGACTATATTGAAATACCCTATATATAGGTATAACCTACTCACTCAAACAAATCTCGATTTTGCGTATTTGCATATTTATTTATTTTTAAGTTCATAATAAATTAATATTTTGTAATATACCTTTCTACTTTGTCAAATTTTCTTCTACATACGTACTATTATTATAACTATAAATAAAATAAGATAAAGAGATTTAATTAAAAAAAATATAGCGTTTAAAAATTTATTTAGGATTTCATTTTCATGGGAGATAATTTACTTCCGGCTTTAGTAAAGTGTCAAATATCGCTGAGATGTCGAACAGATGCTGCACTTTGATCTTAGCCAAAAGGCCACGGAACCATAAAAAAATTGTTTGTGACTAAGCATTTTTAAATTTAAAAAAAAACAAAATGTTTTTATGAAATTAGAATATTTTTTAATGCTCGGTATAGTGTAGTATCAGTTCTGTTGTGATAAGACTGTCCTCCCAGGAATTACTTCCTCTGTTTTTAAGAATAAAAAAACTCCCCAGGACTCGATTTAGTCTTTTAAGGGAGGGGGTAGTGTAGTATCGGTTCTGTTCTCATAAGATCGTCTACGTAAGAATGACTTCCTCCTTTTTGGGTGGAGGGAAGTCGTGTTCGTTCATCATGATATTATCGTCTGTCGGGGGGGGGGGGGGGGTTCAGTGTAGTATATGTTCGCTCACCATAATACTAGCTAAGGAAGAACAATAATTAAAGTTTATAATAAACATGTCTTTTTTAACTAGAAAATTATGAAAGTTATCGTTATTCCTTAGCCAGCATATTCATCTTTGTCTATAATGATGGCGATTATATTTTTCCAGACAATTTTCATTTAAGCGTTTCACGTGGACAATGAAACTTGCCATGGTTTTTAATGTTATCTAAATAAATAGATGCAAAAGTGTTTTCCACCTATTCTAACTATATTAACATTAAAACGGTGTATGCTATTTAATTTTCTGTAGTATATTTTCATTCGTCATGATACATTCCTCCTAGGCATTACCTCCTCTTCGGGGGACAAGCCGTACAGTATACATTCGTTCCTCACGATATAATTTCCTATGGATTACCAGTTTTGTGTGTGTGGGAGTTAGTGTACTATCTATTCTGTTGTCATGATATCATCCTCCCAGGCATTAACCCCTACTTTTGGGGGACAGTGTATGTAGTTCGTTCATCATGATATCATCCTCTCAGCGTTTCATTTACATATTTATGTATTTTTAAGTTTCTAATGAATTAATATTTTCTAATCTGTTAACAATAAAATACATGCGTTTATTATTTTTTTAATACATTTGTTGCTGTTGTTATTGTTGTTGTTACTGTTCATATTCCTATTTACTTCATCCCACGAGAACAATGTCAATATTTAACGTGGGGAGAATCCAGCTCCCCCCAAAATGGCCACTCTGAATTGGAACAAAAATTTCTATTGCCTCGGTCCACTGACAGAGAACATAAAAACTAAGTGCGGGTTCAGTACAGATACTACATTTTGCTCCTAGCCAAAAGGCTAAGGAGTTAACATGTTGGTAGTGATGATGATGATGATGATGATGATGATGATTTGTCATAGAAAAGAAATAAACCTCGAATCTTTCTAAATTATAAAAAAAGTATTTTTCTTTAATATTCTTTACGTATTTTTCTTTCTTTTATAACCAAACTGAAAAGTACAATTTACCCATTTCGAATTACTCAGTAATATAAAAGTGAAGTATTTGACCAATCGACGTTCCATCCTTATGTTTATTCATTTCATTATATAACCAGTTTTAATGGGGAATTCCTTTTAATTTTTATGTTCAAACAAAATAAAATTTATCGACGTTGAATAACTTAAAGACTATATTAATTGACCTTTTTGTTGTATTTCCTCAAAAACAAAATTTGACGATGTTCATACACAGTATATTCCCCCCCCCTAGAATATATAAAATATCACTACGACAATCATCATTTAAAAAAAAAATCCTCTAAATTAAGAACATGTCAAATGAAAATTATTTCTTTGGTTTCTGTAAAGAAGACTACTGCGTCAGTAATTGCCACCTGTAGGACGGGTAGTTTTTGCTAATATATATATATATATATATATATATATATATATATATATATATATATATATATACATACGGTAAACTTCGGTATCTCGAACACCGATGTCTCGAATACAACGCAAATCTCGAAGTCAGTTGGCGGTCCCGACCGTTTATTGGTGTCAATTTCAAACTTCGATTTCTCGAACCCTCGGATATCTCGAAGTTTATTTTCAGTCCCATCAAGTTCGAGATATAGAAGTTTACCTGTATATATATATATATATATATATATATATATATATATATATATATATATATATATATATATAGTGAGAGAGATGAATTGATTTAATAACTATTTAAAAATGTGTCTCTTGCCTATGCAATTCTGAATTAATTGGGTTAATACTTCTAACTACATGCACACACACACACCCACACACAAATATATATATATATATATATATGAGAGCATATGTTTGAAAAACTATGGATTAAGGAAAGGAGAAAAGTTTTATTTATATCATCTATGTTTGAACAATTGATGATTTAATAAATATTGCATTTTATCCAATGTTATTTCTCATCACTTATCTTATACTATTGGTCCTCTATTTAGTATATAGAGCATTGACTATTCAAGATAGGATATGATTTAAAGATATAATTTTTATTTTTATTTTCTTACTTTATATATATATATATATATATATATATATATATATATATATATATATATATATATATATATCGCCGGCTCTCCATTTCAAAATTCTGTGTACATAGCGTTTCATAACAGTTAGATGTTTTTTGAAGAATTTCCATCATTTACTATTTCAGACTATGCTGAAGACGACGGAATCGGGAATTCCACCCGTTTCTTGTCAGAAACCACTGGTCCATGTCTGATTAAAATCTGTATTTAAAAATAAATATATATATATATATATATATATATATATATTATAAATGAAGTATAACTTTTATTTTTATTTTACGTGATTCACTTTATTTTCAATACACACACAATCTCCATTTATAACTCTCCGTTTAAACATCGTATAAATAAATCCGGGATTTATTGATCAATCTTAAAGACCAATCATCATATAAATATCGATTGATATAATCAATTGCAGGGCAAATCTCAAAAGAGTGACGAGTCTTTTAAATGACATTAAATCATGTTGGGAAGGAGCAGAGGAGGGCTGGAATGATACATAGATGTGATTGGTCGAACATGATCACGTGTTAAATTCTAAAGGATATTTCAAAACATGTCAGTAATTTAAGGCAGTTGGCGGGAGACACGAAGCAGGCGGGTAACTGTGTGAGAACGCCCTTTCTCTCTTTCCTGTCGAACTGGATTAAAAACTGATGAAAAAAGCTCATAAGGACATAGTAAGATTCCCGCAACCCGATCGGTGATAGTTTGTGGAATTAATAAATAGATATCTATATAAAAATAAACTTTGAAAAATTCATATACATAAGTACGTTATCACCTTCTACTAGTTTTTAAAGATGGGATTGGACGATTGCCGAAGATATAATGGCAAAAAAAAAAAAATCATCTGATATCGGTGTTAGGTCGAACGTCAAACTCGAACACTTTTTTGGTCTTCGTGCTAGGATTAAAGTGTTGTCTCTGTTCTGTCCAATGTCTTTCCTATTCAATAATATCGTGGGGTTGGCGTATGTTTCAGACGTTCATAGAATGGAAATATGTCACAACCCACTCGAAGGGTGTTGGAGATAGACATCTATAACCTGATATATTCTGAAACTACATTAACCGAAGTATGTTTCAGTTTGAACAAAGATGATACAATAATATGGAAGGTTTTCTGTTCCCACTGGACGCCCAGATAATGAAACTATTTTAAAGCACTGTAGTAATATACAACAGATGAAGAATAAAACTGTGGAATTTCCGCAGGCCCCGCTAGTATTAAATATTTTACGTCGTTAATTGTCATCAATTGATCCCAAGCAAGCTTTTAGGTACGAATAATTAAATTCAAAATAGTGATTCAGACGCAGTTTACAAGAAGACATCCAAATAAAGCTACCAAATGAACATGAACTATTTTCTTCATTAGGTTTGAATACCATTTTTAAACGTGCGATGTCCATGAAGAAGAATGACTCCTCCACACACTGAACATTTTCTTACCCTTGATCTTAATGAACTTAAAAAGATAATATACACAAATTCAGGGAGATTTCTCAATTTTTGCGCATATTTCGATTCTCGTATGAACACATTTGTTCAGCTCATAACTTCAGCTGTGTAATCTCTATTTTTATACAAGTTATTATCATAGAAATATGCTGTTCATGGTCTGCTCTTTGCACTTATAGATTAGTCAAAGTGTATCTCGTTCTTAGACGAGTAGTCAGCTAATTAGCAGCAGTATTAGAATCAATAATAGTTTTTTTTACTACTAATACTACTTCTATTACAATTACTACTAGTACTATTATTACTACTACTTATAATAATGATAATAGCAATAGCAACCCTTGATGTCCAATCCTTCACGCAGTGGTAGGCGCGGTGATAATGTGCTAGTGTTAGAGCTACTGGTTAACAGGGTTCTAGTGTAAATATAGGAGAAATCAACATCAGAATCCGTCGTTCTCTGGTCCTATCTGCGTGTGGCAAGTAAGGACGTATCAGGTGATGAACCGAAAATCCATCAAGTGAGGATAACTGAGTTGCTTCTGCGTATGTGCACCTACAATTTGTTTCTTCGGAGCAAAACTTTCATCGACTTTGTATGCAACCGCTGGGTCTTGCCGCAGGGGAGAAAATCTGCAACTAAAAAGATTTCATGAAGACCGGACAATTATGATCCACAATCTTCGTAGACTGTGCAGAAGTCTAATTCGCCAAACACCGACACTAGCACGATGACCACCACGATGACCACCACCAACAAAATCAGCATCAGCATCACCGAAAGCGAAACCCTTTCTCATCGTTGTAGGTGTGGTGACAACGTGGTAGTGTCAGAGAGACCCGGCTAACAGGGCTCTAGTGAAAATCCAGGAGGGGTCGGCGTCAGGATTCGGTGCCCTCTGGTCGTTTCTGCCTCTTCATGTGGTAAGCAAAGGTGTGTCAGACACGTAATTGAAATTTAATGGAGATTGACAACGTTGCTTCTGCACCATTCCTTTGTATGTTCTGAGCTAAACTTTTCTCCTGTTTTCAGTATCGGGTGTAACACCTGCAGGTTAATGAATAGCTGCAACCAACAGGGAGGACTTCATGATTACCAGACAATCCTGAGGCACGATCTTCGTGAGCTCTATGCAGAATTCTAACTGGATCATGTAACAACAACAACAGCAGCAACCGCTCTAAACATGAACACCTCTTCAACGCGGTGGGGCTGTAGCAACGGGAAATCTCAGAGATATGCTGTCGGCAACTTCGGTTTCTGGCAGATCTTCTCAAGACAAATTGGTCTGACGCCTAGCGGTATTAGGGCCGCAACTCGGTTAAAGGGGTTCTGGTGAAATCCATATACGTCTACGCTTAATACATCGGCCTCTTTTTGTTTTTGCTAACTGGTCTGTGGACAATTTATGGCAAGCAAGCAGTTAACTAGCACAATGTCGAGTAGTGTTGATGCATGTGAAACCTCTACTCAATGCCTACATATAACGACCTTCCTTGATAACGTGAAGATACCGCATTTTCTTGTTGAATTCGATTTCAGCGGTAACCTGAAATCCTTCATAAACATGAAGTGCTCCAAATCTACGAGAAGACATCGATTAAAGCAAACGATATTCACATCTCGACGCATGTTCGACGCTGAATCCAGCTCCAACTCGCGTAGCAACAATAATTAGCAGCAGTCCCAGTAGCAATTTCGCTAATTATTTGACATGATCCGTATCTTGAAGGTAAATAGTTTTGATGGTTAATTCGCCATTTTAATATTAGAAACTGCTTGCATATATGTTTTCATGTTAATTATATTCTGACGTTATTCAGCTGATAAAACGAAGATTCTGATTTAATAAACACTTTTATTACCATCAATCAGATTCATTTGCGTATTTAAACATTCTTTATCCATCGATATTTCTTTCAATATTTGAAGCATGGATACACAAAGGTAATCTTATTATGATTCATCAAATGTCCACCCGTCCGTATTGCTCAGACTCCGACATTTCAGGCCCGATTACATCTCAACTTTCAGAAATTATTCAGATCATCTGAAAAAATTGTTTAAATTATATGTTGTGATGTAGTAGGACGCTTCCAAATGAATGGATGGAGTTTCAGACGGCATAGCTCTGACACTATCACGTTGCAACCACGGTGAGGAAGGGATTGACTGTACGGTTAGGGTTAGGGTTAGGGTTAGGAGTAGGTGTAGGGTTAGGGTTAGGGTTAGGGTTAGGGTTAGGGTTAGGGTTAGGTGTAGGGTTAGGGTTAGGGTTAGGGGTTAGGGTTAGGGTTAGGGTTAGGGTTAGGGTCAGGGTCAGGGGTAGGTGTAGGTGTAGGGTTTGGGTTTGGGTTAGGGGTAGTGTTAGGGTTAGGGTTGCCACAACATGTTTTCCTGAGGACTACAACATGCTTATCTTCAAATCTAGTGTCGATAAACACGTGATTAATCGTCTCCGTAAGTCATAACATTTTATTCATACCAGTCATTATTTTCAATCATCTCATGATATTTATCAACATACAACTGCCAATATATCCATCTCATTATACTCGAGTGGCTTTTAGCCTTGATTAGTGGTAACTCGTTAGTGAAAAAATACCCAGACTTAAGCTCTTTCCCAAGAGGAAAATATGAACAATGTTTGAAATTTTAATCAGCCTCAAAATGCAAGTTGTGTTCAAAATGTGTCACCACTTAAGTCTTATTTAGCAAAATAAAAATGAGTGAAAATATATGAAGCATTAAGCATCTACAAAATACGATGTGCGTTCAAAAAGTATTCGAACTGAAGCTACACATGCTGAAACCGCGTGGAACAACGTACCAAACAACACTATTCCTTCGGAATGTAGCCTTTACTATTCAACACATGATTGCCCGTCGAAATAGTGTGAAATTTCACCGTCACATTTATTTTAATGACTTCCACATCTTTGAATATTTTAGTGCTGAAAAGAATTCGCAGATGTGGATCAGATATACGAGCTGTGTCTGCAAAGTAACGGGACTGGTGTCACAAACCATTTATTTCTAATCCTAACCCTAACCCTAATCATTTATTTCTAATCCTAACCCTAACCCTAACCATTTATTTCTAATCCTAACCCTAACACGCTACAAATAAACTCGTTCAAATCACCCCGTTGAGTCTAATGCAAATTCACATTCTTTTATTGCACGCTTATCTTGCACTGATCGAAGGACTATTCACCGCATCCCTTTTGGTATCATCCACACTTTCAAAAGAGATCTTCTTGATAAAGCCCTTCAGCGTTAAGGGAAGTCACACGAAGCAACATTAGCTGAATAAGGTAGTGTGACAGTGTAAACAAAATATTTAAAATATGCAATGGTTATTATCGACAGAACAACTCTCATAGTCACAGTCGGTGTAAGCGGGAATAAAAGACAGGCCGACAATATTCAACACTAGGACGTGGAAAGATTGAATCACAAATCTGTTTATATCTATCTTTATCTTTACGATCGGCAGACTGAGTACAATGCATGTGATGTATTTTATGTAACAGTACATAACATGTTATCCAGGCATGCACAAGCTTCTTATAATTAAAAATACCTATCACGCAAACGATGCCCCGATTTATGATCCGACCAGCAACGAAGAAGTTGAGTTTCCAAAATTACACTTGGTCCTATAGGATTGACATGAATCCCAATCTTATATATTAATTGACCAATTACGTGTGCAAAAAACATACAAGCACCCACACCCAACAACTCTAAAAACATCAATTACATTTTCGTGCAAAAAGAGGCTCCTGGCGAAATGTTGACAAAAAAGCGAACATAGTAGTCATTAAATGTGCTTAAGAATACGTCTGCACGTCCGAAATCATTTTTGGCGCCCAAAAGTAAATTCACTATTTGATCCGGTCGTCAAGCATATGAGGATCATAATTTAAACATTCCAGACACAGAGGAACAACACAGTAGAACCAGAGACAAGACAAGCGAACACACTCTATAACTACTTACTCTCCATTGACTCATGGTAAGAGGAGAGCAAATAACTATTCTCAACTTCTTAGGTATACGTTCAGTCTCAATGGACAATGAACATTCCTGTAAGGGTGTCTGTGCAGACAGTCTATTATGAAGCAAGGGTTGCGCAATCCGCAACCACACCTCTTTTGAACCGACATTGTATTAAGGAGAAGTCTAGAACGACTAAAAACAATGTTGGGATTAGTAGAGAGCCTCTCTCACATAGATCACTTGGTATTCCCAAATGCTCACCCATTTAGTACTGACCCGCCTCAACGTCGTTTAATTTACACACTAAAAAAGGCAATGCACACTCACACATTCTGTAGCAAACATACACCCACCTGACAGAAACCGAGCATAGCATACACACGAGAACATCTAATTTTTCTACTTACATAAAATAACTTTCAATCATCTGTGAATTTATACATATATAAATGTGTCGTGTTCGTCAACTATGTTTTATCTTTTTTCGTTCAACATTCACGTTTTTAGTTATTTTTAACATTCATAATATTTTACTTACAAGCAAGGGTCTTGCCACATTTCGAAGACGCGATCATCGTCTATATCCTATCCACAGCCAGGATCCACGCTACAGTCACTGTAATTTCGTTCATTTTGGATCACTTCTTGTATAATCTCTATATGTATATCATGCCTTAAAATCCATTGATTTTTGTTGTTGTCTTTTCTTATAAATCTCTTTACGAATCTTCTTACGTAAGTACTTGTCGAAATGTGGCTTTCAGATTGAAGATGATAGGAAAATTGCCGTGTAAGCGACACCACACAATATAAACTACTAAAAGGATTTATGATTGATACACGGAATATTTAAGTTGAAAGAAAATAAGACTAAAAAGATATTATCGATGATGGGACGAATTGTTTACTGCTTTTTAGAATGAGTTCTGCAAATCCTTTCATATCTATCTACACCAGTAAAAGAAAAAAAAAGAAAAAGAATATCGCCTATGAAACCGAAGATGTCAGATAGAATTCAGAAAAAAGCGGCACTTAGATGTGTATACTTACATGAAAGAGATTCGAAATTGAACCAGTTATTCCAGTTCATGTCATGGAAGTGATGACGTCATTTGTGGGGGAAGATCGGCTGATAAAATATTTCAAGAGAGAAATTAAAGACAAGACTGGCATAATCGCGAAGAGATGCAGAGCAGGAATGAAAGGGGTCGAAAGTTAGACTCATTATCTCTCTTTTCTTTTTCACTCTTCGGTCCGCCTTCTCTTTATTCATCTTTATCAAGATACGCCCCTCTTCCTTTCTTTATATCTATCTCTGGATTGCCGTGTCTCTATCTCGCTATATGTACCGACATCTAGCTATTTCTTTTCAGCTCGATCTATCTCTAGATAACCCACGCTTTATATTTCTTTACCTATTTTTTCTTTTCTCTCTTTTTCTCGCTACATGTATCTACCTCGAGATTTTTCTCTCAATATCGATATTTCTTTTTATATATATACCCTATCTCGAACGTTCTTATGAGGCTCTGACACTCTCTGTATCTCTTTCTATTTTTATGGAAATCGCTCCAGACACGCCATAAAGCCGCTTGATGTAAGTAGCTAAAAATAAATACTACTTTATGGCCCAAAACTAGCAAAAATATATGTTAGATGGATAGATTCCGACCCAGAAAACAGCAATTATCCCCCGTTTCTCAGAAACATCGCTCATAGAATGTGAGGACGACAGGACAAAATAAGGAAAGCAAGAGTTCCACTTTCTACTCTCGTTTATGGTTTTATTCATAGTAACATGACAACATTATTTAAATTAACGGGTTCGCTATAATCTAGTTCTAAGTAAAATCAACACATAAAATAAATACTTTAATTCAAACTAACAATAGAGAACAATGTTTTTGTATGCGATGCTACCTCACACTCAGGTCACCTCGCCAGTTAATATTTTTGAAGAATGTGAAGAAATGCAAGACAAATATTTACTTTCCGTCTCGTTAATTCTGTCAATCGAACCTTTTCTGTCAATCTCTCTTAATCTCTAGATCGATATTTCTATCTTTCTCGATCTAGCTTTTTCTTCCATGCTCTAACTCTATTTATATATACCCTCTCTCCTCCTGTTTCTCTCCATCTATCTCTCTTTCTCAGAAACTGTCAACTTCTACATCTAGCTCGTTCTCTCAAACATATAGTTTTCTCTCCCATTTCCCTTTATCTCAATCTATATTTCTTTTACTCTCTCTATTTTTCTCGATATCTACAGCTGTATTGTTGACTCTATCTCTCTCTCTCTCTCTCTCTCTCTCAAAGTTCTTTATATCAATCTCTTTATATCTCACTATCTCTATCTTGATCCCCATCTCCGTCTTTCTTTACCTCTAACTCTTTCCTACATCCTCTGTTTATTCTACCTCTCTTTATCTCTATCACTAGATCTTCCTCTTTCTCCCAATCTCTATCTCGCGCTCATGGTAGTTCTCTCTCTTTCTATAAATGCCCCCTGACCTCAATAGCGCTTGCTTGTTCTGTAATTATCTCTATATCCTTCGCTACACATTCACCTCCTTCCCGTAAGCTGCCTCTCTCACCCTCTCTACATCTATTGACAACCCTCTCTCTCTCTTTTTCCTTTTATCCTTTTTCATCTTGCTCTATCTATATAGAGCCGACTCCTTCACTAATGCTAGCTATTTCTCGCTAGGTGCTTTTTAAGCTTTATCCCCGCTTCTCACCACCTCCTCTCTACACCTATCTTGTTATCAAGCAACATCTAACCTCCTTCTCTCTCACTTTATATATATATATATATATATATATATATATATATATATATATATATATATATATATATATATATAATCTTTGTAGACCCCTTTTCTCTGTCGCTAGTACTCCCAGCATTTAACCCTCTCTCATTGAAGATCTATCTTGCTATCATCCGCTCTCTCTTTCTCTCAATCCGTTTCTCTTCATCTCCCTGGCGGCATAAAGCAAATCGATGAAATTACGCTTGAAGACTAAGAATCTTAGCATATTTTATACATCACATTTCTCAAAACACACACACAATAACGCACACACAATAACGCACAACCTTTAAAATAAACTATTTTACCTTATTAACAAACCCTAATTTATTTACGATATATCAACGCTAACAATGTCACTAAAACATTAACAAAATACATTACAAACTACTTTCCCCCCAAACACTAACACTAACATATTTTCTAGATCCACATATAAAAATTACAATGATAACACTTGTACACTTAACTATAAAAGTGAGTTATCCTTCTAATATAAAACCGCCATTACAAAAACAAACGCGCCAAAATAATCTTCTCAAAAACTATTCTTCATGAAAAGAGCACAAATATGAAACAGACTTTCCTTAATCATTGTTTACCTAACCATATCATAGATGAACAAATTAGACATTTTAATAAAAACATCACCTAAATACCAATAATTCTAACATTCTATTTAATAATCATCTATACATAACGCTATTATCACTTACAAAATAAACAAAATCATTTTACAAATATTGATGTACTCTTTAGCGATCCTAATTAAAAATAAATCTCATTATTTACTATAGCAAGTCCAAAACGTCGAACCTTACCGTTACTAATAATTCTTTCCCCTCGACTTGCCCTTTAGACACGACCAGCCTGGTATACCAATTTTGGAGACAGTGTTTATGACAACAGAACTATATACTTAGGTTTGACCACGACAACTCTATCGAGAGTATTACAATGCAGCTTTTCGACACCAGCTCAATAACCCAAAACTTAAAAGTAAACATTTCTGCCTTTCCTCTCAATCCCGAAAAATTCTCATTGATAACACAACTACATTAGAGCACGAAAACAACAGACTAAAATTACAAATACTAGATGACCGACACATGAAAACAAAAAAAAGCCAGCCATTAATAAAATTCATTTTCAATGCAGTGAAAACGTTCTAAAATGGCCCTAGCAACACTACTGTTCCATTAATGCTGACATTAACTTCAATCGTCCCGCCAAAATTTATATAAAAATATTTAACAGCTCCACTGTCTTTACTCGATACACAACTCGAATGATTGTTTCTGAGAGAACCCCAAGTACTAGGGTTCACATCATCTATGGTAAATCTATGGTAAATTTATCAGCCAGTTCAAGCCCGAAGTAAAAACACTTATCAGACAATTTGAGAGAACCATCCGGAAGAGATGCAGACATAATTTGTCCGTATTATTTAACCAGATAAAAATATCACTCACGAACTCCGGGTCCTACCTAATAAAGCGACAACTTTATTCATCAACATAGTCTCATTGATACACTGATTCCAATGCTTCTCTAACAATTCGATGCATTTTTGTAGAACAATTTTGGCCTCAAAATACGCCTCAGTTTCTGAGGTCACTTCTTCATTAGAGCCAAATATTATTCCCTGGAGCATTCTTGTGTTGTCGGCAAAGAGCCAGTAATCACGGTGGGTAGATCTGGAGAAAAGGGTGGGCGCAGAAGCAATTAATGTAGTTTTGCTATCGTTGTGATCAACTTGTGACATGATGAATTGACTTTGTAAAAAAGCCATTTTCTATTTTTCATCTGTATTTTTTTGGGCAATTTATTCCTTTAAACGCTAATGATGCTATTATTCGCTGTTGATGGTTTTTACTTTGTCAAGGTTATCGATGAGCAAAGTAGCTAGCAGCGTATCCCCAAAAATCCGAGGCCAAAACCTTGCCTGCTAATGTTTATGTATTTGGCTGCTTTGAACAGTTTTAACCTGCTGCTGTCCACCCAGCTGACTGCCGAGTTGACTCCGGAATGAAGTGTTCGATCCATGTTTTATCCATCGTTACATATTGACGCCAAACCTCATTTTCGTTGCATTGAAACTGTTTCCATCAACATTCTGAATTTTCGACACGTTTTTGTTTTTGATCGACTGTGAGCAAATGCGACACTCACTTAATCATTGGCAAATATTCACGCAAAATGATATCTTCAACTCCTCTGCTATATCACATTACTTCATTTTACGATTGGTCAAAATCAGTTGGTGACATCTTTTCATTTTTTAAAGTAAACCGCTGAATTTATGCGACCTGAACGTTCAGCATCATTTGTGTCTGTACAACCGCGTTTAAAGTCAGCATACCACTTCTTGACTGTTGTTTCCGACGAAACAGAGTCTGAATATCACTTCTCAAGCCATTGATTTGCTTGAATAGAATTTCTCCCATAAAAAAGAAATGTTTTATCAACGCACAACATTCAGATTTTTCGATTATTTTGAAAATTGGCAAGAGTAATTTGTAAACTAATCATTCAGTTGTGTTACAATATTGACACATGCCGTTTGAAGGTAAGTACATTATAAAAATTATATGTTTTTTTGTTAGTGGCACCAGGAAAAATCGTTAGTTTTAAATGAAAATAATTATATTAACAAAAATAAAGTGCACAAAGGGGAAATTTAATGTGCTATTAAAATTGACGGTAAACTAATTATAAACGATAAAAATACATTTAATTCAATATTATTTTAAAACAATTATAATAAAAAATAGTAGGGGATAAAAAAGAATGACATATAATTGGGAGGGGACGGGGCCAAAGTTAATGAATTCTTCTGGAAAGAAGGTTTACGGATGGCAATAGAGACAAATTAAAAAATTGTAACTAGCTTTTTGAATTGACTCTATGCAAGACCTGAAAAATTTTATTTGATAGTTTTTGGCGCAATCATGGTTTTTCAACCAAATGCTGGCCAATAGATCGAGGAGAAAGAGTGACACAAGGATTTTGTCCTTTTGGATGGAACGTGCTGGTTTATCCCTGTCTGAAAATGCAAGGAAGTACGCCCTATATAACCAGCAATACACTATATATATAGAATTTTGTTGTTTATACGCTCACTACGTGTAGCCACACTGATGAGTCGTGAACCGACAAAACAGCTGTCTGTTGATGACGAAATTTATTTACACACACACACACACACACACATATATATATATATATATATATATATATATATATATATATATATATATATATATATATATATATATATCCCGCTTAGTAAAGTACGAGTAGAGACAGTGATGATTTACACTTAGCGTAGTGCAATAGTTTTCGTGAAAAGAATTGAGTTCTCTAAGATATCAGTATCGAAAATTTCGAAACAAATGAAAAAAAAAATTAATTTCTTTCAAATCCAGTAGTGGTTCGTTCCCTCAGTTAATAAGGCACCCGATACAACTGGTCACAGTTGGACATGATCTGACGTCCGGGTTTCGAATCTTGAGGTTGATATGCATTCTATGTCTATCCATATAAATGACACGTAAAACGACGAAACAGTTGTATTTGAATGACTAATATTATATATATATATATATACACACACACACACACACACACACATATATATATATATATATATATATATATATATATATATATATATATATATATATATAGTCATCCACATATATATGTGTGTGTGCGTGTGTAGGTAGATGGTGTGTGTAAGCTGATGTGCGTATGTTTGTATGTTTTATTGTGGTGAATGATATACTTTGATAATAAACATTTAGGTTGACAACTGGCATAGCCAAAAATGTTTTTTGACTGAAACGTATATCCCAACGAATAAAAAAATAGTTTATAAAAAGAGGCAAGTAACTATGCAATACGCTTTTCGTATGAACATAAATCAAACCGATGAATTTACTTTTGAAGTCTTCAAGAATCTGAGATTTTTATCACGTTTCTCGGATATATTTCTTCCGATTTCATTATTGTGCGTTTTAAATAAAAGAAAATCATAGAAAAGGTTAAAAAAAAAACAATAAGACAGTTCGTGGATATTTATAAATGAATCTAAACCTTCTCAAGTTATTTACGAATTCTGACCAACCCGACGAGTGTAGCGAGATTGCTCCTGAGGGTAAGTAGGTGTGATACTAATTGTGACGAAAATTATGCGAGGTCAAGTTTTGGAATTTAAAGAAGAATGCGTTGATGGAATGCGAACACAATATTGTGAGATTTGAAAAATAAACAAAAGTGATTTCTAGGTTAGTGGTGTATACAGATAAACAATTGAATGGATACACACACAAATACAATTGAATAGTTAGAAAGTAGAAAAACGTCGGAGCATGTAAACTAACCCCACAATACATGGAAGAGTGTGATAAAACTGTATAAAACCAAAATACTGTGATTTTTTGAGGCTTCAATGGTAAATGGGGAAATATTTTACAAGAAATGCGAGGAAAGTTTTCCAACGAAAGAACAGGTGCTTCCTTATTTCATCTTTTATAACGTAGTCTCTAGCAAAGAAATGGGGCTAACCATTGTATATCAGCTGAATCTGTACCGTCCGTAGAACTATTACACCAATCGAATATACGGTGTGCGCTCTTTCATTATTTTTATTGCATGATCGAACTGATCGAAACGGAAACCGACAACAAACGAAACTAATAGAAGATAAATATATTGTAAGTACAGGATTAACACCACAAACAAATACCACACATAAAATCGTTAATAAAATTCACAATCATTTCTGGAAATAAATTCAGCCTATACTTAGCTTGTCCACCAGGTTTCAGCCATGAATTCCCAACAACCTTTATTTGATCGCCGTGTTGTGCGGATATACTTTTACCATCAATAGAAATTGTGATCTTGAACGGATTTCTCTCAGCGGACAATAACCCAACCGTAGATATTTCTTGGTGTGGTTATCTAGAAAATAATGTCTATCAGAACAATCCTCAGCGTATTCCTGAACTGACGAGGGCTATCAGGAATATGTCAAAATTATTGAAAATTTTGCACGCCGTGTCTAGCTGTGCTTATCATTGAACGACAATAAAATAAAGACTGTTACACTTAATGAATGAAACTTGGGGGACAAGTCAGGCATAGAGTGAAGTTTATTTGTACCAAATATGGTTGGATTGCAGAAATGGTTTTTGAATTTCATTAACGATTCCATGTGTAGCATTTTGGGTGGTGTCACCTTGTTTATAAATTATGCGCAGGATTCAACTGTAACTCTTCATCGAGTAACCCGACTTAGATCAAAGTGTAGTATCTGTCTCTCCCCTGAATATATTATCACTAATCAAATATACTGTCGAACCGTTCATAACGGAGACAGACGACAAACGAAAAGGATAGAAATAAACGGGTTTTAAATAATTATAATGTGATTGGTGTTGAAAAAACACAAACCTTTTATGACACAAGGATACTATCAATTTTTTGTTTCATTTTACTTCAGTCGAAGTTCTCAGAAATCAAGGGGCCCCTTCCTGGCGCTAACAGTAGATCTCTATATCAGATACATAGATATTCGAACATTTCATTAAAGTTCTCCTTTACCTGCCAAGCGTTGAGTTTATAAAGAAGTTAAGAACATTAATTTTCCTCTTCCCAATTAATCAGTTAAGTATGTTACAGTATATCTTTCTTGTGGTCTTTTAGTCTTACCGGATCTAGGATAAGAAGTCATCTAGTCTGGTGGAGTATCCAGCTTAGTGCTGTTACTAGAGGCAACATCACTTAGAGAAGGTGCACCATTCCTCGTATAAGCCAGTGTTTGTTAGCCATACGGAGGGAATCTTATTTGGGGTTTGAACACTATGTTATTTTGAATATTCAGTAGGTTTTACTTGTAGGAGGAAATATCCTCATGTCAGGTTGTCCTGACAAACCATTGTACAGAGAGACCGAAAACACTCGAGGATGGTGTCTAGTAGGTAATTCTAACTCACCATAACACTATTATGGAGTAGTTTATGAGTGGTAAAACACAAATATAAAGGAATAAAATGGATGAAAACTATTCTATGTAGATCACCAATAATAACTTATTTATTCTACAATTTACAGCTGAAAAGAATTAATTTGAAAATGTCGATCAGCGTTTTCTCCATATTGAATTCTTCTGTTCTATTTGCGATCGTCTGGACCAGATCAGGGGTAGGTAACTCTTCTTCCAAATGCGTGGTTGTGCGAGGGATATAACTTCTGGGTACAAAGTTATTTCTCTTTAGATATGAAAATACTCAATTTCTCTTTAAATATAAAAATGTGTAGAACTATTATTATTAGTTGGTATGTAGTCACCTAATAACCACAAAAGACTCATCGTTATTCATGTAACGAATGTTTAAATTTAAATTTCAAAACGTGCAATCATTCCTTGTTTTCAAGTAGTTATAATATCTTGTGGGGGTTCTGACGACTTCTTAACGTTAAACATGAAAGAACGAGTAAAAATACGCCAATAACCAACACAACAGTAAGAAAGCCAGCACTAAAAAATACATATAAACATAACAATTTATTCAACGTGGTTCAATTAAATTGTGGTAATTCCACAATGAAAAGCTTGAGTTTTGTGCACAGGAAAATTTTCATTTTACTGTTTGTATAAAATTGTCTTTTAGAGGTTTTTCTTGGAAAGCACACGTGTTTTAGTGTGCGCGTAATTTAAGGAAATTGAGCAGTTTACTGTTTGTATAAAATTGTCTTTTAAAGTTTTTTCTTGGAAAGCACACGTGTTTTAGTGCGCGCGTAATTTAAGGAAATTGAGCAGTTTACTGTTTGTATGTGTGCGCGTAATTTAAGGAAAATGAGCCGTCTCTGTACCCCTGTTTTTTGCCGGGTACGAAAGGGTAGGAATTTGGCGTTTGAACGAACAGAGAAAGAATTAAAAGGTTAGGCTTACAATTTGTCCTGTGTCCGGTGAGGAGGAACGGGGAGACGGCGTGTAGTTACTGTTAGACAGCAGTCGGCAGTGCTTTCCTGCCCCATGCCCCTTCGAGTCATTCTGATGGGATTTCTTAATCGCTGGTCGTAAGGAAAGAAAGACTTTGTTGACAAGACCTGTTACTTGCTGGGAAGCGGGTAAAAATGAGGCGAAAAAGAAAGGCGTATCTTCTTTTATATCGCTCAAATCACGCGTGGTCACTCATGATCTCTGGTCTGTGATTGGTCGGAGACCTCTGTCAACGTGATTTGCCGAAAAAAGGGCTTAGTCAAATTGAAAGAAAGGTCGTACTTGTCTCCCCTTAGTTATAGGATGTCATTCCGATAATCTAAATGCATTTAAAACGATACTTAAATTCTGATGAACCAGAGTGCTTCGACTTCGTGGACCTGTTGTTGGCATTTGTTTCCCTAATTCTTTCTAGAATCAAGTACTTACAGAAGGGAGCGCATGATTTTCCATAGTGAAAGTGGGGCTATGATAGCGACAGGATTCGATCTCCGCCTACGTAGCCCCTTAGTCTACGTAAGTATCTACTACATTACGGCCACCTCCCTCTAAATTTATAGAAATCTATAATATATCTGTTGTCTGTCTGTCCGGGGATGTAATTGAAAACAAAACTAAGATGAAACGCAACTCTTATCGGGTAAAACTTTATGGTGCTTTCTTAAATTAGGACCATCTATCTGTTATTAGGTTTATCTATCTGTGGTCCTCAAACATAGCAACCATGTTCAGGCAAAAATAAACAACAAAACAAAACTTTAATACGTAACCCTAACCCCTAACGAAACCAAAAATAATTTTCAGTAAAAAAAACCTTAACCCTAACGACGCCATTTCTACCTGATTACAAAACCAAAAATAATTTGCAGTAAAAAAAAACACTTAAAAATTTAATTTATCCTCTGTTTATTTCTTTGTTAAAAAAATAAATATTTCCTTCATACAATTTGACTAAATGCATTATTTGATTTGATTTTTCCTTCATTTTTTTTGTTTTAAATGTTGGCTAATGTTTGTTTTTCTCCACTTTTAAATCCAGCCTCGTTTTTATTTGGAGGCAGGTAGGTAGGTCAATCGACTTGGCGTCGGTACTTTCCGGCGGGTTACTTAAACACCCAGAAAGTACCGACGCCAAGTCGATTTTAGCGTGGGTCCTAATCTAAGAGAGTACCAACTTTATCAGAGATCAAATGGTTGTATAAAGTCCAGCCCCTGTCTCATCGTCGCAAGTTTCACAAGTACTTCAGTGGAATGTGCTTCGACAAACTTGCTGCACGTGTGCCCCCTCAACGTAAATATCCCCGACCAACTCGACAAGCAGTAAAATCCCCCTTTCACCGTAGAAGTCCAGGAAAGACTTTTACTCTAATAGCTTGTTTCCTCAAACCGCTTGCCTTTGGAATTTTCTCCCTGCTCCCTGTTTCCCCGACTGTATTAACATGCAGAAATGTAAATGTAAGGTGAACAAACATCTTGTTGCACAGCTCCTCACTTAGGATGTCTCTGTAGGTATGGCCCCTAATTCCCAGTAGCCCCTTACGTCTCAGTGGCAATGTGCTTTGTTTTGGGTGAATAAAAGTAACAAATAATAAAAATAAATACATTGTATTCAAGGTTTAACAAATGCAGGTTACGGTTAGGGTTGGGTTAGGGTTGGGTTAGGGCTGGGTTAGGGTTCGTACACACCAGAAATCCATAAACAACAAATGTGACGTTTTTATTTATTTTATTGTATTTGGAACAGTAGTAAAAGTGTTCGCTAATGGACCGGAGACCAGGGTTCAATTCTCGGTCGAGTCATACCAAAGACTATAAAATATGCTATTATGATCATTATAAGGTGAGGATCAAGAATAAGTGGAGTAATCAGCAGAAATAAGTAGCACCCTCCCCTACATCTCGGTGTAGTAGCTTATGAAAAGGGAGCCTTTGGGTCGCTCTCGACTATGATCGCCACTCTTGTATTTATAACTTTAAAAGTGAAAAGTATAGACATTTAAAAAATAAGAATAATTATAGTAATATGGAGTTTCAGGGCTTGGAGCAAATAAGGATCCTCATTAATTCCAGGACAACATCAAGTGTGCCTGCCTGTATCTTCATAAATATGACAACCGCAGATTCATTAATTCCATAACTTTCTTTTGCTTGCAGATGATTGCCTCTTTCTCTCGATACTACCGGGGCGTAGTAAAATCCCTGATGATGCTCACCCTATGACAACACAGCTGTTACGTAGGGGATTTGATAATACGAACAGTGTAACGTTTCAACCGCGAGTTTCTTATAGATCCGTCTAACAAGTCCATTTTATAGATCCGTCTACTAACAAGTCCATTTTATAGATCCGTCTACTAACAAGTCCATTTTATAGATACGTCTACTAACAAGTCCATTTTGAAATAGTACACCGATTTAATTTAGAAAGGATGACTGCCTAAGAGGTATCAAGCCGACTTTGAGCTTTGGAGTAAGTTAATGCTAACGTCAAGCCTTTGTGCGGAGGCCCAAGTAAACACGTATCGTGGGTTGAAAATTATTAGGAAAAGGCTGACGCTTTCATCCTTACACGCTGCCACTGGTTCCAAAAGTTGTACCCGCAAGACTAATTGTGTAAGGAAACATCAGGCATTAATGGAAAATTATGATAACCTGTTATTAAATATCATTTTCAGTGGAAGTGACCTTTGACTTAAATTGAAAGGTTAAAAAAGCACAATGAAAGGACATGGGTAAATTAAAATCCACATGCAACTTTGAAGGTTGAACATGCCTAACCAGAATATTTACATTTTCCAAGAATAAATTAACATATGATTATCCCCCCTCTATAATAAAACCAATTACATAACTATTTACTTTTGATAAGGGTGTTTCTATTCACCGAAAGTCTCTAGACCTAAAAATAAATAAATGTTTATTTAAATATAAAAAAATTCTTAACGTTGTTCTTTGGCTCTAAAAAAATCCTTACATACAAATACATCAAAGTGCGAACCTAACTTTTTATTCAAAAACACGTGCCAATGTGAACTCACACACATAACTAGACATTTACAACCCTCAGCCGTGATAACTACACCACGCGGCATCCTACTCGTCTGTGACAATAAGGATCTGACAAGAAGAGTATATATATATATATATATATATATATATATATATATATATATATATATATATAGTGATCAAGGTAAAGTTAATATCCATGAGATAGAAATCCAACCTGGTTTATTAATACCATCTGAGGGAAGGATATACTTCTAAGTCTGCGTGATGAGATTTCAGCTTTTAACTGCTGTAGATCGATAACATCGACATGCCAGTGTCGCATATTTTGTACATGTCTGTTTGAATAAAAACAATCATATATATCTACAGACGTATAAGTTTCATCTTTTCGGAATCATCAGTGTAGAGATAATTATTCAAACCGGTCGCACAATTCGAAAACTGAAACAAGAGTCACCTTAACTTCCAAATCCCGACGTCCTTACTGATGAGGCCATTCTGAATAACTGTATGAATTAGTAAGAATAAATCCTATTATTCCGAGCAGGCAACGATAGTCAGCTGTCTTAACAGTATTCAACAAAGAGGAACATGCATTTTCATTACACACACACACACACACACACACACATATATATATATATATATATATATATATATATATATATATATATATCTGTGTGTGTGTGTGTGCGTGTGTGTATGTTCGCATCGTCACATAAAATTTCGCGAGTAAAAATCTGTCGGATGATAGCATTTCAAGTATTTAGGTCAATGAAGAAAACAAATATATTTCTTTCCTTTCTTCTTTCTATACTGACATATACGTTTTTTCTTTCATTTCTAAAAAATATTTCTTTTAGTTAGAGACATTTTCTTTCTTTCTGATTTCTTTTGTTTTATCATCATCGACTGAAACATTATTTTATACGAATATGAATATCAGCGCGAACATTAACAGAGCATATTTTCCCGTTATTTTTGACAAAGTGTGTACACTCGTGTCGAATAAATTTAAGAAGGAATATTGAACGGCGACCTACGTCCAAAGTCCTGCCATAGTTTGAAAGTACTATTATATATACAGGTTGATAATAGCATAGGAAAAGTCACAACACAGTTTTGTAAAAAAACACAAGTGTTTCTTTAGTAGCTATTTTTGCGCGTTCATGAAGTAATTTTATTTCCTAAATATATTTAACGAATTCCTAATTTTGCATTTTCAGTTTATGGCAGAGAAAATCCGACAAAAAGATACTTCGACTCGTAGTGGCCATGAATGAATGCCTCAGGGACATGTGTGCTCTTTTGACTTGAAGCTTGATCTTGTATAACATCCAAGCCTCGTTAAGGGGTGGGTAAATAGAAAAAGGGCTAGAAGTGTCAGAGGTCGGGTAGACTTAATGTTTTAAAGATATATCCCCTGGCGTATCATTTATCCTTAGAATAAGTTGTGTGTTCCTCAACGCACTTCTTCCTCTAAAACATCTAACATTCGAATAAGCACTGTCTGACACAATACCGTCAATATTTTACAGTAAACCAAGTTTTTATTATAGATAGGTGACCTATAGACAGACATGAAAAGAACGAGTGAGAGAGAGAGAGAGAGTGAGAGAGAGAGTGTGTGTGTGTGTGAGAGAGAGAGAGAGAGAGAGAGAGAGAGAGAAAGGGATGGATAAGTGGGAAAGAGAACAAAAACGGGAAACAAAATATTTTGTTCTCTTTCGATTTCTATCGTTGTTTTGTTTTTTTACGTGGAATATTTTTAAGTTTATTGCTGATAAGCTTGGTTTTTATATAATTGCGTTGGAAGAATCTATGTTAAAATATCTATATACCGTTTTTACTTCCTACGTTTCTATTTCTTGACTCGCGAACCTATCTACGTAGAACTATACATTTAAACTAATAAGAATGCTTACTTACTGAATGCTGCACTTTTTCCAGGAGTCGAACATCAAACTTAGACAAGAGTTAGGCAACCCATTACACGTGTGCCAAAAGTGGCGCACTTACGATTTCTACCGGGTTCGTTAGAGCCGAGGCTAACTCATAACTCTCCAATTTCTATATGTTTCTTATCAATTATCTTGTTACGTCATTGAGATAACAACTGGTTCATTCAGAAGTATAAAAGTATACATTGAAGTGTGGATTACGGCGTTGAATTTTGATAATGTACACATATATCTAGTGTTAGAGAGGAAAATAGAAGAGGTAATGCCTGAGGATGTTATCATGACAGCAGGAGAGATAATATACAATCCTCTAAAAGAAAACGTCTCATGACAATAGAACAGACACTACACTGTAAAGGGTCTCATGACCACAGAACATATACTGCACTAAACAAAGATATGATGCCTACGTAGACGTTCTCATGACAACAGAATAAATACTACATGACTCTCTTTGTGGCGTATCTCTGTTTTATAGGATCGTTGTAAATTACGAACGAAATATTCGTACCCAACCGTTAACTTAACTTTTGGAATTTAAACTGACTCCAGTGTCTGTTCTGGTGTCATAAAACCATCCTCAGAGACATTTCCTCCTCTTTAGGAGAAACCTGGTAGTGTAGGATATGAGACCATCCACCCAGGCATAACATCCTCCTTTGGGAGGTGTAGTATCTGTTCTGTAATCATTATACTATCCCTTCAGGGATTCTCTCCACCCTTTTGGAGTGAGGTAGTGTAATATCTGTTCTGTTGGCATGAAACAATCCTATGTGCGTTTAACGTATACGTTGCAAGAGTTAAGCCACATGCAAACTTTGTGGGTCAGAGTTCATACTATTTGCCGTCTCAGCAAATATTCAAATGATTTGTCACGTGGATGATTTTAATAAGTTGACATTTCAAAGTATACGTTAACGGTTTGGTACGAATATTTCATTCGTAATTTCTAACCATCCTATAAAAGGGGGGGGGGGGTTCGCCGCCTTGGAGAGAACTGAAGGAAACTGTCTTATAATGTAAAAATTGAAATCTCTTGAACACTGACCAGAATCGTCTCGGATTTTCCTTTCGGCTTTCCATCCTGTCTGGACAGCGACACAGTCGAAATCGTTTCCAGTCGAGTCGCCACGGAACGAACATACAGCACAAAGAAATAAACGGATTCTGACAGAGAAGCGAACAAAAAGTTAGAACCGGTATTTTTAAGATACGTCCATTCAATCTGCGCGTTTAGCGATGAAAATGCGATTTCTCGTTTTCGTGTCTTCGAAGCTTTCGTGGTTAAACGACACTTGCCCATTTCTTTACACGGCCCTTTGTATTATCAGTGAACTCTGCGAGATCTTTTAAGCATAGCGGGTAGAAAGGGGGCCGTGCGTTTATTTGCGACAGCCTCGTAACTCTCGCTTCACCCTATTTTGCCCTTTAGTTCTCAAATTCCGTGAGCGATGTTTCTGACAAAGGGGAAATAATTGCTGTTTTTTGAGTCAGCCGTTTTGAATGGTGGTATGTGGAGCTTTTCAATCTTATAGTATTCATCATCGTTCAACTGACATCCTATCTCATTAACCCTTGTCTTCGAGTGGTTCTTCGTCTTGATAAGTGGTGACTCATTAGTAAAGAAATATTGCTGGACGTCCAGGCAACATCGCCATAATGATTTGTTAGAATAATGAATACATTTATCGAGAACATTACAAGCACGGCTACTTATGATACGATACCTTCAATACTACTATTATTGCAAATAATGATGATGATGATGGGATAGTTCCGAATACTACTGCTACTACTGCTACTACTACTACTTAAAGTACTACTACTATTACAACCGCTTAAACTACTACTACAACTACAACCACTTAAACTACTACCAATAAAAATAATAATAGTACTGCTATAGTTTTTACTATTACTACATAATAATGTTATTACAATTCTGAATGTTACTATTACTACCATTAATATGAATAATTTGATATTTAAAAAAAAGCTGGTACTAATAGTTATGGTGTGATTGTTATGATAACTACTACTACAACTATTAATGGTCTGATTATTTTTAATACTACTACAAATCTTATTACAAATTAACTGTATCGAAGTCACATTTCTTCTAAACATTTTGTACCTCTTATTACAGATGATTTTATTTAAACATTTTTAATTGTTAAGAAATAATGGCTTACATTACTTACACCATTGACTTAATCGACATTCACTTCTGCCAAATTGAATTTATATATACTAGAGAATAATGATTCACACAGTGAATGAGATAGATTTTTAACATATTGCTTAAAAAAAACTGATTTGATAAATAACATGCAATCATTATTGATATTTAATCGTTTTGTTTTATTTTAGGACACATTCAAACTAATTTGGTGCTAAATCGTAAAGTAAATCAACTAATTCATTAGGTATTTTTCTTATAGTTGAATTACGTATATTTTTACAATGAAATTTTTTTGCATATAAATTTGATGAATATTAAAATTATGTTTTTATATTTGTACTACAATTAATTAAAATACGTAAACAAGTGGCATAACAGGGAGATCGGGTGGAAACTTTTTGCATGCACTGGGTATTTTCCAGGTTTGAGAAGAGCGACGGTTTTGGTTTTTCTCCAAATCTTTGGGATTTTTCTTATTAGCATAAAGTTGTTCAACAGCTCAAGCATCCATTTTCGTGTGAGAGGTCCAAAGTTCTTGATTTCCTTTGTGAAAATATCATCTAGGCCAATGGCTTTACTAGCCTTAACGGTACTGATGCCGATATCGAACTGTTCAAGTATGAACGGCTCTGTCAGTCCAGTGCTATAGGAGTATTGAAGTCGATCTATGTTTGGTCTTTGCGGTTTGGTAGTGCATTTCCCATTGAGTAACAACTGATATGCAACTAGGTTGGCAGTGATGGTGTACTACTATTGCCTAGGAGTTGACGAATCGTTGCTGATTCTTTATTTTATTAGACTCCATACATTTTACTATTCTTCGTCATACCAGATTTTGTTTCATTTCTGTTGGCGGCCTTCGGATGGATAGGTCATGAGTCTCTCACCTACGTTGATAGTACTTTCAGTAAAGGGGGCAGTCAGAGAGCTGTTTGTATTGCTAATATAATTTGCTGCTTTGAGCATCGAGATCAGGTATTATTGAGTGCGCCAGCCTCTTGTCATTTTATTCCGGAATGCTTCGCGCACAAACCTGGTGACGCTGTGATAGGTTTTAGGGTATGCTGGAAGATGGGCAATCTTCCTTTCAAGATCTGCTTGAAAACCAGGCCAGCTGAACTTTCTTCGGAATGGAACTGTGGCTGGGGTTATTGCAGCATTGACTGTGATGCCAATGAGGCGATGTTGTGTTTTAGGTAATGGCTCCAGCACCAGCATTTTGCTCAGTCCGGTGATTTCTGACTGGATGAAAATCAACCAATCACAAGCCGCTATTTAGCACATCTCTTCCATACCGACGTGCGTGCGTTTTCCCAACTTTCGGCCTCTTTTTCCTACAACGCTCGTCAAAGAGTATTCACAGATACTGCTGGCTCATTGAGCTGCTTTTCCGGCATGTGTTACTGTGGGTCTCTGGTGCACATGGCCGACCCAGAATTCTCTGATTCGAAACCGTTCCAATTCACACGGGCCACCCTCTGAATCGAGATGAAACATGAAGAACTATTACCATGACAAAGCTTAAAAGCTAAGTCCTCAAAATACCACTCTTTTTTGCAACCAGCTTTCTTCTTCTCATTCTTCATTTCTTATCTCTTTTTAAGTTATATAAGATCTTGTCATAAATAAATCGTAGTTTTATTTCTTCACTCTTGCCACGTTACTTTTCTGTAAACCTTTTCTCCTAATACAGTGAACCTGAATTGTCTTTCCATATTTGAACGGGTAAACATATCAACTGTAGGAGTTGTCGGTGAAGATGCAGAAAATGTGCTCTCTAATAAAATATATACTCTTCCGTCTAAATACTTTTTTTTTTATTGATCTTTTAATACTTTAGAATACGATCTCGATCTTCAGAATACTATTATTCAGCACCAAATTTTGAGATTATATATTTGTTTAAATGGTTTGTAACATTTTTAGCAGGCGTTTCAGTGTTATCTGTCAGTTTCAAATAACATACCCCTACTCGGAGTTGATATTTCTCCAGAATATATCAATCACCTTCTAATTTTCTTTTTATTTGTGGTAAATGCAAATGTTTTGTAATAATTAAGAAAATATAATTTTAGAATGTTCACTTTATTATTTTTTAATTTTTTTCTCTTTTTCTTGACATTGGAAGCTTAATTTATGCGAAAAATATGGCGATAGTAATTATTAACGAGCTGACTTCGCCTGCTCTCTATCACTTTGACATTCAATTCGCAATTATCGAAACGAAACTACCCAATAAGAAAAAGAAGATACAACTAATAACACATCGATAAGAAAAAAGAAAGAAATTAAATTACTATTGCTAGTACTACTACTGCCATCATCATCATCATCATCATCATCATCATCATCATCATCATCATCATCATCATCATCATCATCATCATCATCATCATCATCATCACCACCACCACCACCACCACCACCATCACCATCATCATCATCATCATCATCATCATCATCATCATCATCATCATCATCATCATCATCATCATCATCACCATCATCATCATCATCATCATTATTATTATTATTATTATTATTATTATTATTTATTCACTAGGAGTTCTCACACAGGTTATCAGTGATTGCTCACCGACAACCGGTGGTATTCCCTGGAGTCTGAGTGACAACAAGTCTCCCCAGATTTCCAGTATCTCCACCTCTTTTCGATAGCCACCGCAAATAAATTTGCAGTATAAAAACAGCCGTTTACCATTGATTTCTCGCTGGTAAGGACCATTGATCTTCTCTGGGATTTGGGTGGCAATAAGCCTCCCCGAGGTCCCAGCAGTCTCTGCCCTTCCAGTGGAGGTCTGGTTTGTGCTGTCCCTCCTCGGTCTTCTCATCCTTCTTGACCCTATGCAAATATTTTGTGTGGTGTCAGCCTAGGCTGGTACCATGTTTTTTTTTTGGTGGGGGGGGGGAGGGAGCTGATTATTTATTATTTATTTATTTATTTTTGAGGGGAGCTGATTATTATTATTTTTTGTGTGGGATGGGGGGTGGGGGTGAGCTTATGGCGTTTCTTGCTATTTCCGTTCATTGGTCCACCCCTGTGGTGTGTCAGTTGAGGCCGCTGTAATCTATTGGGGGGAGCTTATTAAGTGATGCTTCTTTCATTTTCTGTTTTTTTGTTTGTGGTGTCTTCTTTCGTTAGTTTTGTCTTCTTTCCCCGTTAGATTCCGTATGATCCTTCGTAGCTTATGCGTTAGTTTCCGCATTCAATAAATTTTCTTAAGATTGTAGCTGTTTTGATCATTGCTGTCCTTTGTATAGTTCCAATGATTCCTTTGATCCCAATTTCTCCCAGTCTTTTTTCCAGGTTTTTGAGGATTGTCCCTATTGCTCCTACGATTATTGGTATTATACTGACTTCTTGCTAGTTCCGTGTATTTGCTTCGTTTTTCTGTTTCTTTGCTTTTCACTGTGTGGTCTGCTGGGACGGCGAAGTCTACGATTTTGCAAGATTTTTCCTTCTTGTTGATTATTATACATCCGGTCTCCTTGCTTGTTTGTCTGTTTGTATATCCATATCCCAGATGATTTTGTGTTTTTCGTTTCCAGTACTGTTCCTGGCTTATGTTTGTACCATTTGTCTGCGTATTCGAAATTCAATTGTTTGCACAGTTCCCGATGTACTGCTTTCCCCACACAGTCATGTCTGTTCTTATACTCGTTTTGATCTAGTTTGCTACATTTACTTATTATATGATTTATTGTTTCGTCTCTTTGTCCATAGAGTCTGCATTACCGTTTTGATGAGTTTTATCTATTTTAGCTTTAATGTAGTTTGTCCTGATTGCATTGTTCTGTGCAGCATCAGTAAAGATTCCGTTTCTCTGTTCAAGTGTCCTTTTCTTAGCCATGTCCAGCTATTTTCGTTGGTTTCTTCTCTTGTTAGTCTTCTAAAGTGTCTGTGTAGTTTTTTTTTCTTCCCACTTTTCTTTTCTTGCCGTTTTGTTTCTGGTTTCGCTGCTTCGCAAGTTGTTCGTTGTGATGGTGTCTCTTGCTGCAGTGATAAGGATTTCCCTGTGTTGAGTTATGTATTTTTCCAGCTCTTTTTTTGAGTCTTCCACACAATCTTCTATATTTACCAGTCCTCTTCCCCCTTCGTTTCTTTTCATGTAGAGTCTCTCCGTATCGTCTTTTGGATGTAGTGCATTGTGCATGGTCATTAATTTTCTGGTCCTCTGGTCCAGATGCCTGAGTTCCTCTTTGGTCCAGCCTATGAATGGTCCAGAGTATCTAATTAGTGCTACTGCCCAGGTGTTTATTCCTTTTACTAGATTCCTGTTATATAATTTCGTTTCTATGCGTTTTCTTGTTCTTCGTAAATATTCTTTTCCAATCTTCTCTTTCATTTCTGTAGATTTGATGGCGCCTGCCTCCAAAACTCCAAGATATTTGTAACTATCCTGTTCGCCTAGCGCCATCATATTATTATTATTATTATTATTATTATTATTATTATTATTATTATTATTATTATTATTATTATTATTATTATTATTATTATTATTATTATGATAAACAATACCTCTCTACTACTACTAATAATAAGGGAATATTTTTCTATATTAAAAGTGAATGAAATTATTTTCTTTCTTTTTTATTATTATCAGTTATTGTGTTTAAGCCACCCCTTCTTTGCTCATAAAATGAAATTTACATACGTGATTATTTAAGCGAGCCGGTTACACGTACGTTTGGTTTTATTATAAAGATAATGAGTATACATCCTCTGTTAAAAATGACGGGAAAAGGTATGCTTCGCTGGTGATGGACTAATATTCATATAAAATAACGTCTCAATCGGTGAATTAAAAAAACGAAATAAAAAAGTAAGAAAATGTACCAAGCTGGAAATTAGAAAGAAAGAAAAACGTATCAATCGGTATAGAAAGAACGCAATGAAAAGGTAAGAAAAAGTCTCATTATGGAAATCATGTGGAAATAATATATCTATATCTATATCTATAAATATATTTATATATATATATATATACGAATGAATACTCATTGGTATTTATTATACGATAGAGGATGTCAAGGGTGTGACAATTGTGCATACTACTACTACTACTACTACTACTACTGCTACTACTGCTACTACTACTACTACTACTACTACTACTACTACTGCTACTACTGCTACTACTTGTGTGATACTTCTGTCTGCTTTTTGTACTAGTAATAATGATAGTATGATAGGATAGTTCTATTTGCCACTATTACTAATAGTCTGGTTGTTTTTCTACAACCCCTTTAACTACTACTGCGACTACGACTACTACTACTAATAATGCTGTGATGTTATATATTACTACTACTATGTTTGTGATATTTCTGAATCGTAAAAACACCCACTATTACTGCTAATAATAGTGGAGTGATTCTACCCACAACTATTACTATTGTTAATAATAATTATGTGATGGTTCTGACTACTACTACTACTGCTACTACTAAAGGTTCCCTGGCGTAATTGGCCTAAATACTACTATTGCTATTACTACTACTTCTACTACTACTATTAATAATGCATTGTCCGGTTCGTGTAACTAACAAAAGGAAAACTATATTTTCATTTTGATGATCAAAGGCAACAAATATTAACTGCCAATCACCGATTCCTAGGTAAATGGGAAGCGACCGCAAAAGAGTAAAAGGAGAGGGGGGGGGAAGAAGAAAAGGAAATAATATTAAATAACGAATGAAAGTGAATGAAGAAGAAGAAAAGAATGAGAAATGGATCGAACCTTTTTTCTTGCGGTTCTTTCAAAGGCGAAAATGACGTTTGCCGTCATGCATATCGACAGATAGTTTCCTGGAGCGTTCAGTTCCAGACGCCGAAACTGGCGAGCAATGGCGGGAAGAAAAATTGGCGGCGAAGATGGCGACTGCGGGAAGAATAAGAAATTAAAGAAAAAAAAAGAAATATACACAAGTTGAGGCTAAAACAAACGGCAAGAAATACAAGAGCCGATATTCCTAAGATGCGTCCATTCTTGTTGCACGTCTAGCGATTAAGAACCTCAGAACGACAGAAATGCTATTCAGAACTGAACCGTAACAGACCAACAAAAATGCTATCCCAAAATTAAGCGTGAAAAACTGATCGAAATGCACTTTCAAAATTAAGCATGATCGACCGACGTAAATGCTATTTCCAAATAAACGTGACAGAGTATCGAAAATTCTATTTCATAATTAAGAGTGACAGACTGGCAACAATTCTATCTAATAATTAAACATGGCGACAATTTTATTTTAGAATTAAGTGTGACCGACTGAAGAAATTTCTATTTAATAATTAAGCGTGACAAACTGTGGAAAATGCTATTTCAAAATTAAGCGTGACAGACAGGTGAAAGAAAAGCTTTTATAAATATATTTGGAAGCATCTAGAATAAGCTGCGTCCATTCAATATGAGTGTTTAGAGATGAAGACGCTATTACAAAGTGAAGCGTGACCGACTGACCAACCAACGGACAAAGTCATCCATTATATGCGGAGACGGCAAGAAACGTAAAAATCGTTATTCTTAAGATACGTCAATTCAGTGTGCGAGTTTAGCGATTATCATGTAATTTTCAAAGTGTGAGAGAGCGATGGAAATTCTACCTCCAACTTAAGCGTGACTAACTTGACAAAGCAACTGGCGGACAAAGCCTCTAGTAGAGATTCGAGGACGTATCTAAAAACATTAACAACAAAAACTGGAAAAGGAAAAACGGCTAAAACAAACGGCAAGACGTAGAAGCGAGTCTACCCATACCATCCTGACTCCGGACTCAATCCCCTTTCCCATTTCACCACGGACCTACCCCGCCTCAAACAACCACCAGGAATCAGCAGTAGTGCCCCACACACCTGCTACGGTCACCCACTTACATCAGAACAAAAGCATAACATTTTCTGTGGAAATAAAAAAAAATAGATGCATTACTGTTCTTGCTCAATCTTTCTATTTTTAGATCAGTTCCACATATAAGAACACTCGCGAGTGCGTAGTTGTCTAATGGATACCGACACGGCTTATGGAATAGGTTTTTCTCAGTTTAAATCATATCAGATCAATCGTGGTCATTTTTATACACTAATACTGTTTGAAAAGGCATAGACTCAAAATTTCCTCGCATAATAAAACATAGCAACTTCTGTTCACTTAATTGTATTCAATGAATCGTTTACAATAAGAATCGTGTTTCTGCATTTTATAATGGTTATTCCATCGATGGGGGGAAATAAACAAATAGGACAAACGCATACGTTGAAAAGAAGAAGGGTATATTACAGTAATACAATGTCGTCGCCAGTGTATCTTCTGCTATTGACTCGGTATTTACATCCAACATAAGTATGATATGGCACAAGGTCAGATGATAGGGAGAGTAATCCAGCGCCCCTACAGAAGGGGCACTCTGGACTCTTAAAAATTACCCGTGCAGCTTCGTCGGCATTCCCCTATCAGAGCGCCTCAGACAGTTAGCAATAAACTAACTCCTCCCCAATTAGGTGACTAAAATTACAGCCCGAGTAGGTCTAGTCTCTGTCGGACTAGTTGTTGAGAATGGATTCTCGTCTGGTATACACCGGTCAGCAAGTAGCTTTGTTACTCGACTCCCTAAGTAGATTACAATTAATGTATCATATACTTATCGGAAGAGTCCGTGCTGAACCTAAATAGGGATAATATCACAACAATAACAATAATGGACTGATTCACAGCATTAGAGAAAGATAAATAAGTAATGAATAATAAATATTTATAGGTACATTTCAAAATCCCATTAAACAACATTTTATAATGCAATTATTCAACTGTATGACACAATGAGGTGTATTCTGGTGCAATATTAATTGATTAATTGAATTACATTAATCATGAAATAATTAATTAAAAGAAATTGGATGTCAAACAGTTTTGCGGCGAGAAAATAGCGTCAAAATGTAATAGAATGTTTAATTCAAAATGTCATACACTTGTCATTGCTTTTGAGTTTTGTTTGGGTTGCCGACAGAACCGACCACTTATCCATGTTCCCAACTAAGTTGCGTCGACACAAAAGTTCCGCGGGTCTTTTAAACACAGAATGGGAGTAGAACAGTTTACACGACAACCAGTCGAACCGAAGATATGACATTGAGTGACTTTCACAGCACATTTCGGACCACAACAGCATCATTACTTTATATATCTATCTTACTTCTGAAAGATGTCTTTCACAGTTACTCATCAGAGTAGATTTACTTATTTAATGTTGAAATACAATTCGTATTGTAAACGACTAATCGGTGTGCCTGTTTTGCGGCATATCACACCTTTTTGTTATTTATTGTTGAAACATGATATATGTATGCGAGTGTTTTAAAACAGGTTATTGCGTATTTTACTCAGAGCTGAGGGAAATTTCGAGTTTCTGCTTTCCCAACAATTTGAACGCATAAATGACTACAGTAAATCCGATTTAAATTCAGCGTAGCTGTCATCAGTGAAGAATAGGTCAAATTGTTATTTACGACAGAATAAATAAATGTTGTGAGAACGGAATAAAAATAAAAAGGAAGCGCAACATATCTCTATCCTAAATTGTTTTGAACGCCGATACGTAGTTAAAGCAAAATAGATTGTTTTGAACTATTAAAATAATTTCCAACGCTATTGATAATTATATTCTTTTAAAAAACTATCACTTATGTTTGAATTCATGTTTTGAAACATGACATTAATCATAAATCTAATACGTCACGCTAAAGCTATAATTATTTTGTTAAGGTAATGTTTTAAGCTCTATTTTATGAGGAAGATTTTATTTCGATTTCCGCTCACGGCATCCGCTTTATTTGTTGTGAATTTATTATTTACTATTATTAAAATATTTTCTATTTCTAAACGTATTTAATATATCTGATATTTCCACCATGCATTTATTATGTTTAAAAAATGTGACTGACGGACAGACGGACACAATCTTTATTTAAAATAGATAGATGTTTATATATTTGTATACACGGGATTCACTTCAAAACTAACACTGGTTTACAAAAAAAAAAATTTTGGTATGAGGCAAGAATGGGGATAAATGTTTTTAGATAATTTGGGTGTGCTGAATTCAAATTTATAAATAGTTTTGCTCTATCTCCTTTAGTTTAGTCTTATTTTAGATTAAACAGAGAATACATGTGCATATTTCAAGAGTTGCAGCAGCTTATAACAGGTCACACAGGATAGATAAAGAACACTGATTGAATAAATATACTTGGATGACGCAATTACACAATTCATAGTACCACAGACAGTCACAAGTATGTTTTCTTAGAAGATCTAGTATATTTTGCCTCCGGGATGTCACGCAAGAGTATCTAGCAGAAGTCTCCCATCATGCCAGGGGTTCATTTGTCTTGATAGTTGCTCTCCATCTTCGTAATGTCTTGGTGGAATCTTTCTCCATGCTCATCACTCACTGCTCCACGGTTTGGAGGGAAGAAGTTGAGGTGGGAATGAAGAAAATGAATCTTGAGTGACATTCGGCACTCCGTATCCTCGTAAGACTTTAGCAACTTCTTAACTGCCAAAACCCGTTTTGATATATAACTATATATATATATATAATGTAATGCTATCACTTACATTTAGTGCATAATAACTAAAAAAAAAGCCATAAGTCTCACAATATTAGAATTATACCTGAATGGATATACGCCTTTATGCACCGTATATGCACAAAATGCACACTATGCATACCTAAAACAACTAGAGGTGATGAGTAAAAACGGATTTACAATTTGAATTTAGAACCCCCAAATTAAGTAAAAACGGGTATTTTTGTGCTTGCCTCAATTTCTTTGTAAATCAGTGTAATTAATCGATCATTAGTAATTTTAGAACTTAGCTACTAGACGCGAGGGTGCTAATATGGGCTATATTTAATTTGCTTTTGTTTTATACAAAGGGGATAAGGGGGGGGCGTATGCCTTTCGTGAAAATTCAGATCCCTTCGGTTTTGTGAAATTTTAACAATAGGTATCAGACATTAATATTCTTTAAATTTCAGTTTCTGAGACGATGAAAAGTTGCTATGGGGATGCAAAACCGACCCAACGATCTGTGAATGTTGAGAAGAGTATGATACGATGCAACACTGCCTTGTCTGCCCTCAACTGCTCAACCAGTGCAGCTTGAAAGATAATACAACAAAAGTGGGAAGGACTGTGTAAAAAAGTGGGTATCTGTCGTCTGACCACATGCTTCAAAGACACACAAATAAATAAGAAGCATAATATGGGCACAACCTCCTATTTAAAAATTCAAATATTTCAGAGTTGCATTGAATTTGATCTACAGCCATTAAACACCGATTAAGCAAGCTTCCTTGAATGCCAATTTTTTTTAAAGGCGTAAGCTTTGAATTTTAGACATTTTCTAGAATCAAAATTATGTAATGGATTTTGATCAAAACTGAAATAAAGTGTCCCCACATAAGGTTTATTATTATATTTTGATTTTAATTTTTAAGGGGAATATATAAAAGTGGTGCACAGCTATTCGGGGAATTAATTTTACCCACCCTGGGACGGGTATTCTTCTCGTTTATTTATATAAAAAGTGAATGAACGTAAAAAGTCTTTAACCAGCCACAGCAAGCACAAAATGTCATACATAGAGTCTTAAGTCTTGAAATACAATAAAGAATAGACAAAGTCAATGATTTTAAAACAAGTGTCAGTGTAGACAAATGAAAATTGAGGGTTATGTATTAAATCTTAATTCTATTTCTTTTTGGTATCAATCAGCATGTTTAGTGTTGTTAGTTGCATTGCTTTCATCGATTTCTTTTTAGAATCATGTACTCACGGGAGGGACCATGTGAATGTTTTCAACATCCCTAGTAAACGTTGTGCTATGGATCCGACAGGATTCGAACACGACACGTAAAGTCTTCAGTCAGTGTCGATACCCACTTAACAACTAATATCGCCTGATCAATGGCTGATACCTCCTTAACCGAAAAATATGAAGTATGAAAATGTTTATTTTGTTTTATATTTAGCATTATGTGTTGTTTTATTCTTTCTATAACACCCTACCCGAGAGTTCATCATTCAAACTCCTTGGCCTAACCTTCACAGGTAACATGAATTGGAACACATACATTGAAGACATTGCCAAAGCTACCGCAAAGAAGGTTGACTCCCTCTACCGTGCTAGTGGACTCCTTACACCTGACATTATCCTGTATCTCTACAAAGCCACCATTCGCCCATGCATGGAGTATTGTTGCCACATCTGGGCTGGTGCATCATCTACTAGTCTCTCCCTCCTTGACAAAGTCCAAAAAAGAGTCGTCAACCTAATAGGTCCCTCACTGTCAGCTAAGCTCCAGCCCCTGTCCCATCGCCGCAATGTAGCATCCTTATGTTTGTTTTACAAATACTTCAATGGATTATGCTCCGATGAGTTGGCTACTCTGGTGCCCCCTCGACGTAAATTCACTAGACTAACTCGACATTCTACTAAATCTCATTCATTCACTGTGGAGGTCCCCTGCCCCCTGTTTCCCCGACAGTACTGACATGCAGAAATTTAAAACTAATGTAAATAGACATCTCGCTGCTCAGATCCCAATTTAAGCTGAACCACTAATCCTTCTCCCCTTTTCCTTTTTCTCAGTATCCCCTTACGTTTACAGTGGCGGCCTGCCTTGTTTGGGGTGAATCATGTTAAAAAAACGATTCATGGTTATTCCAATGTTTATTCCCATGTTTCCAGAATCAGACTGCCATAAACACTTGTAAATCATAGAGAATATAATACACAGAAGTTTAAAAAACATTGTAAAATCCACATCATGGTTTTATTATTAAACATGTTATATGGGTAAATGAACCCATTTAGTAAATAATGACAACATTCTTTCAAGTGCACGTTTAACAAATGTAATGTTATTATTAATGAAATGTTGCATTTTATAATGGAAGTAAAATATGTAGGAAAAACAAAACAAGGAATGATCTTTCTTGTAAGTTCCCGAGTTTGACATAAATATTACCAATTTCAAAGATGGTCCTAAACTAGGTGATATGATACATCTACCAAAACGTTGTGAAAATAACAATCAAGAATAGAATAGTAATCCAAATACTATAAAGCATTTGATCCACTTGAAAGAATAACGTTTTCCTAATGATCAAAGAAAGACAAGATTCCGTAGTTAACATATTTAGACTTAGGGCTCATCAATTCATTAATTTAATTCATATATTCTCTACACATAAGCCTTAGGTTGCAAATATGAAGCTCATAATCCTGGATGAAGTGGTAATCTGTTGGTGAAATATCGGGAGAATATGGAGGCTAATGTAAAAGATCAAATGGTAGGAATACTTGGACGTGGATGTGTGAGATTGACGTAGGATATAGAAATTCAATTATATAACCAGAATAAGTAAAGAATAATTTTCTACTAGACGTTAAAAGTGAGAAATGTAAGCTAATGTGTTCAGGAAGTTGCGTCATGACAGAAATCCGACATGCAGAAGAAGAGAGTAATATCTTCCATTTGGGTGCTGTTCGTCGAATCGTATGGACGTCTTTTTTCGGGCTCTACACAACCTTTACGGAATATGGTCAGGAAAACATAAATACTATACAAACGTTTAGATCAACTTGCTATGTATTTGTAAAAAGAAAAGGTGAATCTATAAAAGTATATGAAAAGCGCAGAGCGAGATTGGTGTGTTCTTTTTATTGCTATGATAATGGCTATTAAGAAAGAAGAAAAATAACTACTATTTCAGGGGCTGACAACACCAGTAGACAAAGAAAGAGAACGTAACTACTGCTATTAGTACAGAAAGAAGGAGATATACGTCACTAGTGATTTAACTTACTGCTACTGTGTGTTAACAAAATCAGCCACTGCCCAAACAATCTGCTGATCGACGGTAGTTCTACAAACCGTTTCTTTAGTGCCAAAAAAAGACGAGTATTGTTATCAAGAATGCGTGTGAAACCAAGGGGTTGCCACGGTCATCAGAACGACAGGGTCTAGAAACTAGATCCGATCCGGAGAATCCGACGCAACAATACAGGGTAAAAAAAGACGAAACGAATCGACAACGCAACGATGAAAAAGACTGAAAATCGGCGAAGTTGTCAAGAGAAACGCTCAAACCCATACACACACCAACACGATAGAAGACTATAGCATTTTTAAGAGATAAAAGAAGTCACACTGATTTTAAACAGAAAATAGTTAGACTTTAAAAAAGTTTTACACTTCAAAGAATATAACAATGAAAATAAAGCTAAAAACACTTACATATTAAACAGACAGTTAAATATTATAAATAAAAACAGGGAATCAAAGATGAACCCTTATTTTTTGCTTTTAGTATAAATAGAGAGACATTTAATGTTTTGTACTAGATTTAATACATGTATGTGTTTTTTCATTGTTAATTTACAGGCATTTATTTGTCATAGAGATAGGTAGTGACATACATGCAGCGACATCGATGGACTCAAACGTAGAGTGGGAAATTTGACACGCAGTAACATTCGTGACAACTCTGTTGCATTAACTAAATGTAAAAATTAGTTCAATGAATGAATGGGATAACACACACTTCAGAAATTGTAAATTGAAGTATATATACTTGTGGAACAAAATGTTCATATAGAATAGGAAATATGAAGTGGAAAGATACTAAAATAAAACACTGTTCTATCGCCAGTAAACAAAAAAACAACACTACGTAACTTGATGGGCGATAAAAAAAGGCGTCATAGCCGGATGGTAAAGCATAAGACTATAGACATTTACATCGAGGGTTCGATCTTGCCCAGAGTAGTTATACTGATGACGGCTGATAGCCAAAAACACGTGTCCATGGATTTCTTTTATGTATGTAAATTAATATATATATATATATATATATATATATATATATATATATATATATATATATATATATATATATAGTAACACGTCCAATTAAGAGCGACTGAATGCAATATTCTTCATATTGTCCGCTTAGGAAGTGGACAAATACTACAAACACAACACTGTTCTATCGCTAGTAAATAACAATAACAAAACTACGTTACTTGATAGGCGATAAAGATCGTACATATGTCGGGCAAGGCGTCATAGCCGGATGGTAAAGCATCAGACTATAGACATTTACATCGAGGGTTTGATCTTTGCCCAGGGTAGCTATACTGATGACGGCTGAGAGCCAGATCTACGTGTCCATGGATTTCCTTTGTGTACGTAAATTATTGCTTACTGTCTGAGGCACCCCTACCGGGGAATGTCGACGGGGCTGCCCAGGCAATTTTAATGGCCACAGTGCTCACCTCTCGGGCGCTGGCTTTTCAAACCCCACTTTCCCGACCCGACCTTGGGGCACATCTTACTTGTGGGAGTAAGATAAAAAACTGGCCTTGTGCCTAACTCCTGGAGAGGAGTAAATCAATACATACATATATATATATATATATATATATATATATATATATATATATATATATACATAAAGAGAGAAAGAGAGAGAGAGAGAGAGAGAGAGAGTTCGGGTTGTCGCGGAAATTAATTTATTTTACGGTAAATATTTGGTGGGTAAAACGCCCCCACATTGAGAGGATATTTTGTAATATGTCTCTATATTGTTGTCTTATCTCTTTGACTATTTTCTGGTGTCAC
>OY744523.1:94976793-94984293 GCA_963556195.1 Sepiola atlantica
AAAGTTAGAAATGCGGTTGATAATTTCGAAACTCTTGTTTAACAATAAGCTTCTCGTTGCATAATAGACTGTATTTATTGTATTCACAAGTTCTTCCCAGATCTAATCATCAGCAAACTCGAGAGTGAATCTTTTCACCCACATCTGAAAAAAATGAGAGTAACTACACCCACGTACATCCAAAACTGTTAAACCCACCAAAGAAAAAAAGAAGTATTCTGAACGTTTCACCTTCAACAGGATAAGAGAGCAAGTTAGAAAATCAACTGGAGATATATTTTCAAGTAGAAACTAAAAGCAAACACCGGCGGAAGCTAGATAAAATACTTACGCTTCGGGCGACTTTCACCAGTCCAAACATGTTAAAGGAGATTGACAACTCCGTCTGTGTTGTTATAACACGGATTTTTTTTACTTAATTTCCGGATGACCGGACAGACAAAACCTGGATATTTTCATTAAGTGCACAATGTGCGAAGTGTTGTAGATAATATATATATATATATATATATATATATATATATATATATATATATATATATATATATATATATATATATATATATAAGCAGTGTTGTTGCTGTGGAAACCAGAAATCTCAGCGACCCACAGTGATGATTATATCAGGATTTATTAATTTAAAGCACTTCGAAAGTATGTTCGGTTATATTAATGTAATAGATAGATTACATAATTCCAAGATTTTCATATAAGAATCTTTCAAACAAAATTGAAATATTTACTTGCAAAATTGAAAGATATACTTAAAAAAAACAGAGAGAGAGAGAGAGAGAGAGAGAGAGAGAACGAGAGAGAGAGAGAGAGAGAGAGAGAGAGCGGAAGGGACATATATATATATATATATAAGGAAATTGACAACATCTTTGAGGCACGCATGAAAATGTATCTAAATGAAACATTTTGAAAATCAACACATCGTGCAATTTAAATGAACAATTCATTAATTTAATTTTTTTTATTGCAAGATTTCGTCAGTCGAGACTATATTATAGTTTTTTCTTCTTTTTTTCTTCTTCCTCATTTTGATGGTATTAACTCCGAGAGGTCAAATCACGATAGAAGCAGAAAGGCACGTCAAGTTCTAAAAGACGTTAGGATAAGATATGTCCGGTCGATGTTATGCGCAGATTCGCGCTATTTGAATAAGGAAATTGACATCATCTTTAAGGCACGCATGAAAATGTATTTAAGTGAACTATTTTGAAAGTCAACACATCGTGCAATTTAAATGAAAAATTCATTTATTTTTTTGCAAGCTTTCGTTGTAGAACAACTTTGTCAGGCGAGACTGTTTTATAGTTTTTGTTTCCTCATTTTCTTCTTCCTCATTTTGATGGTATTAACCCCGATGAGTCGAATCACGATATAAGCAGAAAGGCACGTCAAGTTCTAAAAGACGTTAGGATAAGTGTATAATATTATTGCAAACTGCCTGAGGCGCTCGAGCGGGGAATGCCGACGGAACTGCTCAGCAATTTTAAATAAGTCAGAGTGTCTCTTTTTCGAAGTGCTTCCTTGATTTTCCCGACTTTTCGGCCTTGTGCTACATTTTCCTGCTGTTGGAAGGAAGTAAATACCCAGTCCGACAGAGACTTGCCATTGTGGTGGCTTTTTATCTGTCGCGCTGTGGTATTCGTTCTAGGTACTCCTAAAAGGTCCACCTTCGAACCCATCCATTCCCGCTTTGAGGTGAAGTTAGTTTATGGCTAACTGCCTGCGGCGCTCTCACCGAATAATACCGACGGGGCTGTCCAGACAGATTTTAAGGGACTAGAGTGCGCCACAATTTGTGCTCTGGCTTATTCTCCCCATTTTCCGAGTTTGCGCCACATATTGCCGCGGTGGGGGTGAAGTTAATACCGCCGGTTGACCTTTTAATAATGACCTTCAGTCAAACATTGCAGATAAGGTGAAGAGAAATTCAAGACAACTCTATATTTTTCGAAGCTGCTAGCTCTTATTGGAACAGTCGGCATCGCGATTCTTTTCTTCAGAGCGGACAAATATGAAAAACAAAAACACTTGTTGCCTTCAAGCATTTACTTTGGACTTTATCTTCAAATATTGTTGTTGTTTTTTTCCGAAAATATCTAACCAAGATTGATGCGGTTATTTTGAAAAAGAATATATTGAAGTCTGTTTTCGTTATAAATTAGCTTATTTTCGTACATAAACAATGTTTTTCTGATGAAGTGTTTTAAAATAGATACATTATTAGCGTTAACGAAGTTATTGGATGGAAATCAAAAATAAAAAGCCTATCTTAACGAAATACTCTATTGCATGAGAAGTAACGACACAACAATTCGCGTGAAGGAAATTCGATGAGTGACTTTAAATATTCTATAGAAGATGGTGTTACGTTTCCGTCCTACTTTCGAAGATATGCTGACCTATACAAACGGATGTGAAAAGTTGAGGAAAACAACTTAGAATTTGGCTCAGGCGAAAATATTAAAAATGGACATTTCTTACTAAAAAAAGGATGAAATTAATAAAAAGAAGTTAATATTGTGAGGAAAATAAGTTAAATTGTTTGCGTGTCATGTGTCTGATGGTGGTCGGAGAAGGGCTAGGTGCCCGTTTGGCTTGCTTGAAGTCAGAAGCTAGAAAGCTTGCTTTATTACCTTTCTAACGGGAGAGAGAGAGAGAGAAAGAAAAAAAATTGCATTAATGTCAGTTACTGTTTATTCAAGAGGGCATTTTCCTTGCCCTGTCGCATGGCGTTTGTAAATAGAAGGCCTTTCCATTGAGTCTTGTTTTTCTGCTGACGCCACAGTGATTGGTGCTAGCCGTCACCTAACGAAACTTCGAAATACCTGAAATAACTGCTATTTTCAGGGTATTAATAGAGGTTCTCTAATGTTTTTTATATTGACTCTCGTGATTAGAACCACAGCATTGATAAAAATAGAAAGAATGCTTGTCTGGAGAACTCTAAATTATAATATTACTAAGAACGAATTAAGCAGTAAAAGAAAATTTCAAACACTCACCTAAATTATCTAACAATTTTTTTTTTATAAGTTTGATTAAAAAAAAAGAAGTTCTGCACTAGTGACTTTATTGTTTGTCTATATTGAAATTATTTGTTTGAATTTCATTTGTTCTATTTTAAAATTTTTCGCATGTTTTCATTTTAAAGTTATTCATCATTTGTTTTCATTTTAAACGGTTATCTAGAAAAGGCTTGCTCTCCAAATAGTTGCCAAATTTTATCGACTAGTTTTGTCTGATTTGCCAAGCGGTGACAAGGCAAATCCACAGTTTTTATTTTTATTTTTGCGGATTTCTTTTTTGTTTTAATTTTCAATAAACTAATTTACCCTGTCGCCGCTTGGTAAATAAGCAAACACTAGTCCATAAAATTTAGCAGCCGTTTTGAGAGCCAACCGATTCAACATAAACTTTTAAACTTTTATCGTTTGTTTTACTTTTTAAATCATTTTTCATTTATCTTGACTTTGTTTAATCATTGTTTGTTCCCTAAATTCATGATTGCAGTATTTTATTGTATGCCCCTTCGTAACCAACACTATTTTCTATACAACAAATAGGTTGATATTGTAATTTAGAAAAATTATAATCTTTATTTTTTGACTTTGCATGTTTTTATTTTAATAACTTCTATAAATAGATTTTTTAAATTGTTCACAATCAAAATAAATGAATTTTACTCATTAAAAATTCATGAAACAACGTTACAAATGTACTTTATACCCAACGTAACAATTCATTTTTAATTAATAAACAAAATTATATTGAATAAAGTTAAGTTTCAGTATAAATTGTAATGTGTTTTTTTTTAAAAACAATTTTAAAAGTTTTCTAAACTTTTGAAAAGCCATCATTCATTATCGACAGCCTGACATTTCGGCGTGTCTCGCCTGCACCAAAGTGTATGATGTCATTTTCGATCGAACAGACCTTCTTAACGAAGGTCGGGCCTATCGGCAGGGGCCATGAATTCACCCCCCCCTGCAGATGGGAGCCCCCCTCCCGAAAACGAGGCCACCTGTAGGCTGTGTGTAGCAACCCTTGATGCCTTAAGAAAGGAATCCTGGTGGCTGAGAACATTCTTCCACTTCGGCCTTAACTTCGGCTAGAGGCCCGATCCGATCAAGCGGCTGGTCACGTCATGCCTCACTATCTATAAGTCCATCCTCAACCGTATTATTCCATCTAGTACATCAAAAAACAAAACCTTATTTTTCCTTTTTATTCTTTTCCCAATTAGATACTGGGATGTGGTGGCTGAGAACCAATCTTGTTGAGAACAAAGATTACCAATGCCAAGGTGTTATTTTTTTTTCAGAGTAATGTTTACTGGAAGTAATATTTACTTAGAATGGTATTTTCTCAGAGTAATGCCCCTACCCTCTCTGTAAAATTTCCTTAGAGTAATGTTTTCTAAAAGTAATGTCCCCACTCTCACTGTTAAATTTTCTTTTACAAGTAATGTTTTTTGAGCAATGCATTCTGGGATAAGATTTCTTTTTTACCGTCTCTGTAAGATTTCCTTCTAAGAGTAATGTTTTCTCAGAGTAATGCAATGTATTCTGAGAGCAATGTGTTCTAGGAAAATAAAATAATCATGCATTTTACAACGTTATTCGGCATTAAAAAGCCATAGATCGTTTATACCAAACCATTCGAAAAAAAAAGAAACTCAGTTAAGGTCGCGAATTATCACTATTTCGCAAATTTTCACACCTGACACAACGTCGATCTTCAACTACCTCTTAGCGTCCAAGGAATTTTCGACAATATTTTGTCTAGTACTCGCTACAAATGTTTAAGTATTGTACAAGGGGAAACGTTGATTAGACTCTACTCTCCGAATACATGTCATTCGATTCGAGCCTCCTACAGAGGAAGTCATAACCAAGAACACTGTATGCAATTCCATAAAAGTGTGGAAAAATATACAAAGATGAGACATGCCGTCCATTGATGTAAGGTTAGAAGAACATCGGAAAGACGTAATATGTGAGGATATTTAAACGTCTGGTATGGCTGACTACATATAGGGGGTGGAGAAACCATTTCCCATTATTAGACGAAGTAGGAAGAACTTATAGACAGAAAAACGGTAGAAAGACGACTCAAAGAAGCATCGCACGCGTTAAGCGACAATGGCCTCCTAAGTAGATCCAATTTGAATTAAATACATCATAAGAACCCTTAGTTATAAATAATAGAGTGGAACGCCTTTAATATATATATATATATATATATATATATATATATATATATATATATATATATATATATATATATATATATATATATATATATAAGTAGTAAGACTACGCATCTAAAACCACAATAGGTTTAAAGCACTTAAAATTCATACTAGAATTGTACGCAAAAACATGTGGGGCAACGGATAAACGTGTTAAGTAATAATCAGTTCAGAGTGAAGTCTTCTGGAGGTTGCAGTTTCTGGCGATACTAAGAATAACATTTCGAATTACTTAAGATTTCTACCAGGTCATGACTGTCAGAACGAAAGCAAACTAGATTAAATAAAGGGTTTCATACAGATTCCCGAGTTCAACATAAAAATTCCTGAGTTCGAGAAGACGCACCTGAAAGTAGGAGGTTACATCAGCTGAAACGTTCTGAGAATAACATTCAAGATGAGAACAGTAGTACAAATAATTAAAATAATATAGTTGGGAACTCGCAAACAAAACATAAAACAGCAAATAATTTATAACGCAGGAGAATTACATTCTCTATCTATCAGTTTCCTTTTAACACGTGGAAACTAAGATTTTTTTTAATTCAGAATTTTATTTCGATATTCGTATGTCCTATTGACCCACGAAAACTGAGATTATTGCTTAACTTTGCTAAACTTAGGCGATTAAGTGTTGTTTTACGAGGAGTTTTGCTTGATTGCCATTCGGACTTAGTGTTAGTAGTAGGTATATCATTTTTAATTTTTTTAAGCATGAAGTTAACCTCGGTCGCCATTTTAGTTTTCGAATATCAAAATAATATTTTGAAATAAAAAAAATCTTACAAGCAGTTTCCACACATTAAAAGTATACAGATCGGTATCGAATTTAATTCTACTGCGTTTGCTATCAATTTTTTTTTGTTGACGATTTCTCAACTGTTTACTATTCTGAATTTTTTTCATAATAAAAATGAGCTAAAACGGAGTAGCACAAAGTTGAATGAAAGAGCTGAAAAACAACTACTGAAGTATTTTCAGTTGGACTTAAAAGAAGCACAGCGACAAAGGTACAGTTTGAAGTCGTGGAAAACGTGAAGTTTCTTTTCAAATTTACGAAATACATGGTGACACAACGGATACAAGTGCTAAGTGATAATGAGTTCTAAGTGACAGTCTTTTGGAGGTTGAACGTTCAATCCTCACTACGGTACTAATAATACAATTAGGAATTACTCAAGACTTCCACCCGGTCATGGCTGACGGAACGAGAGCAAGCCACCCCGTAGATTAAATAAAGGGTTCCGTTCAAAATTCCGTACAGATTCCCGATTTCGACAAAGTATACCTGAAGAAGGTCGGAGGTTACATCGAACGAAACTTTGTAAGAATAATAACCAAGATGAGGACAGTAGTCCGAATAATTGAAATAATATAAATTATCAATCCCTATCTAAAAAATTCCGAATCATAACAACCGAAAAGGAGAAAGATTATATATATATATATATATATATATATATATATAGAGAGAGAGAGAGAGAGAGAGAGAGAGAGGGAGAGAGAGAGAGAGGCGCACCTACCCATTGATCCACCTACTTACAACGTGGCAAAGCGACGACTTGTGTTTTCTGTCAAGGAGAATATGACGGACAATCGATTGGAGTCTAAATGAAAACGTCGAAATATAAAACGGTGCTTTTGGATTTCGATTTACGTCTAAAAAATCACTGGCCAAGATTTTAATAAAGAACTGAACTGCGAATTCTCGTTGGATTGTAACTGAGACCACGCGGTGCCAATTAAAAATGGTGGACGCGCAGGGTTTGAACAGGCAGATGACAACAAAAGGAACAAGGCATTACAACGCCTTTACAATATGAATAACATGTTAAAGAAAGTATCATGAATAACATAATTACAAGATATTAAGAATATAGTTCATGAACTCTTTTACCAAAATGACTGGATTTGGGCTTAAATCACCCGAAAGGGGTGGATTCAGTATTTTTTTAGATGAATATTGATAATTTGGATTATTCGGACTATTGTTCTCATATGGGATGTAATTCTCACAACGGTTCGGCCGATGTCACCTTAAACTTTCTTTAGATGCATCTCGTCGAACTCGGGAATCTGTTGGCTGAACTCGGGAATATATACGGAATTTCGAATTGAAACCATTTAATCCATGAAGGTAGATGGTTTTCGTACCGTCAGCCATTACCTAGTAAAAACGCTTAGTAATTTTTACTTTCATTCTTAGTTAGTATCGCCTGTAGTGAGGATTGAAC
>OY744523.1:94989293-95009293 GCA_963556195.1 Sepiola atlantica
TCATTCCAATGACCATGCAAAATTCAATCTAAAATGATAATTTTTATAAGTTCCTTAAATTTTTGATTTATTAATTTTTAATTTATTTCAACATCTCGGTGGATGTTTATCATTCCAGTTTTCATTATTATATAAAAACAATCTTTTCATTTTTAATTATTTGCATTCTTACAGATTGGCAGATTAGGACAAAACCAGTAGCCCATCTGTCAATCTTCAGAGAATATTAGAATGTGTATCAAAATTGTAACAACAACTTAAAAGGTAAAATACCAAAAGAAAAAATCCGAAGGAAAAAGGAGAGGAGATTTTAAAAAATTAGTGTTTCTTTTAAAAGCTTGGTAATTTAGAGTATATAGAAATAAACTCATGTGATGGAAAAGGCAGCAAATTCAAAAAGACAACACCTTCCGAAATAAACCATCAGACTTCGAAAACAGTTTCCACCCGAGGCAAGCTTCACCAACCAAACATATCGTTCAAAGTCCTAAGTAGAAATGATCCCAAATAAACCTCGTAAAACCAGTTGTAAAATTATTACTAAATATTAATAATTATTAATTATTAATATTAAAAGGTGAGGGTACCTAATTAAATATTTTTAATTCAAATAATGATAATGCGAAACAGTGGTTATTGCTAAAGCTAGCCTCTTTAGCAATAGATAGGCACCAAACGAATTCTCCCTCCTGCGAGACTTTCCCGGCTAAGATATTAGTAGATCTACTGATGTCATAATTATTATCTTTTGATGGAAAATAAAATAAGATAAAACCATATATAAAAATAAAAATGCAAAAAAATGAAAATATAAAATTAACAAAGTTATAAGAAATTAAAAATATAGTTAATCGAATTAATCTGGTAATTAATATTAATAATTATGTATCATGTTAAAAACACTTATTTATAAAAATATGACATTCGGACTTAAAAATTTATGGATTATCCGCCTTAGAACAAGCATTACTTGTTAGAGGTCTATGCTGGACTAAATAGAAACTGTATATTTAAAAAAAATTGAAATGTGGCAACTCAGTTACTTCAGCTGAACACAAGGAGCTCATAGAGACATCAAACGATCCAGTTTGAGTACTCTTGGTCCATTGTTCTTGTTTGTTAATTAAGACGGAAGTTCTATATTTTCTAATAGTGTTAATTTCATCCGTTTAAATGTCGGAGAGAAGAATGGAGAAATCTATAGCATTTTCAAAAAGTTCTTTTGATATAGATGGGTAATAGTTAACGATAGCAATCTAGATAATAGAACATTTTGTTTAGCTTTCAATCTTGGAGTGCCAGTTAATAGTATCCGTCGTATTTAACCATTGGTTAAATTCATAAGTGCTTTTTATCTGCCAGTTTAATCTCTCTTGTATCTTTTTACTAATTTTACCAATTTCCTGTCTAGTTGGGTTGATAAGTATAGTTGAGTAAGTAATTTGTTAATAGTAAATATATACATATATATATATATATATATATATATATATATATATATATATATATATATATATATATATATATATATATTCACTATTAACAAATTACTGAACCCAATGAGAACATTATCGATGAATATATATCGGACTATATATCTACTACATGAAGTTATCTTGTCAGATTTTGGGAGTATAATCCATTACAAGTATCTAATAAATCATTATTTGATTCTGACTAGCCCATATTCTTCTTCTTGGACAAATCTTTTGATATACAAAAGTGTGTTTTACTTCAGTTTCTTTTAAATAAAACTTATTTCGGTTTAGAACTTTTTTTATTATCACGGAGCCATTTTTAAGTTATCACCTTCACAGCACTGGCCGCTGACGTTGTTTATCAGAAATACAAATTCTTCATGTTTCTATCTTTAACATTATTTACATAACCAATTATATTCGGTATTATCTAATATTAACCTATTTATTCCTTATAACTACTTGTATATCTTATTGTTAGGCAGAATAGTTTAATTTCTCCAATTTATCTACACTGTTGTCCGTATTGTAAACGGTCTCCGTAATTCTCTGATTATTCCCTTACTCTTATTGTGCACATCATTTAATACCAATTGCATATACAGTCATTCGCACAAGACCTATATATTTTTGATTGACTTATTTCGCCAGAACCTTATTTATTTATTTCGTCAGAAACTTTTACATGATTCCTAGATGTTCAAGGCTTGTAAGAAAAGCAATAATAATAACAGAGGTCTGCAATCACACTAAAAACAAAATTGTAGTAGTTACAGAATTTGCTTTGTTCGCGTAGATTTCATAATGTTTGTAAGCGTTATTTACGAGCCAGTAGCAAGACAGCAGTTTCAAACTGTTACCTGGTTAATAAGTAATTTGTTAGTATATAACTGGCTGTTGTCGAGCGCATACGGGTGTCATATTGGAAACAAATAAATTAATATAAATATATGAAACAATTTGAAAAAAAAAAAAAAAAAAAAATACAATTTGTCCATAACTGAGTCAGATATTTCTTTTTGTAAGGGAGATAGGTGTACACTTTTAATTACTTTCTAACACGTAGAAAATGCATATGATCTACTCAAGTTATTCTCATCGTGTTGATTCCATGCATTTAAGACTGTGATCAAAGTGAAGTATCTTTTCTGTCAATTTATACTTTTCTTTACACACCTTTTCGTTGCAACTGGATTTCTACCACAAACTAAACTTTTTATACATCAACTTTTTAGGGACACTTTTAACTTTGCCAGGTGTCATCCGAAAGTAAATACGACATTGTAACTATTACTGATGCTGTATCTTGCCACACTTGTGTCACTTTGATTATGAACAAGTTTAATAATCTCGTGAAATTCTGCTTTTTCTGACTTTAGATTATTTTGTTATTCATCACGTATTATTAAAACTACATAAACTTAACTTTCAGACTACGCCGGACAGGGACAGTTAGTTTATAATAAAAAATAGAAATTCCCGTTGTGATTCAAACGACCAACATCACGTAAAATCACTGAACACCTGGAAACACGAAAACATCATCTAAGGACAGTCAGTAACAGCGCTTTTTATAGTAAAAAAAACGAACTAAATGACAAGGTAAATATATGTATATATATATATATATATATATATATATATATATATATATACCTTGTCATTTAGTTCGTCTTTTTAACTATTAATAGCGCTTTATATATATATATATATATATATATATATATATATATATATATATATATATATATATATAATGTTTCATTACTGTGTCCGCTGGCGATAACTGGGTTTCGTCCACTTGGTCATCCAGGAATTAGGAGACCTTCCGGCTTGTTCCTGTTCCAGCAAGATTCAACAGCCTCATTTTGAACGAAAAGTTTAAAGTCGGAAGTAAACTGGCGAGTTAACTTCCGGCACTCTACCAGTATTGATTGACAACAACTTTCGACACTGTGAATAAAGCAACATTTTGGACAATTTTAGGTAACCGTGGATGGTCACAAGTATTTTTCACAATACTTAGACAGGTTCCTGAGGACATAAAAGTACGTTTCCATTTTAGCAGTGCACTCGGTTACCCAATAACTATCGATAATAATGTTAAACAGGGTGAACTCCTTCTGCCGACATTGTTCACTATATACTTTGCAATGGTTTTTTGATATATTTTTAAAAACGGTAATGCCGGTGTCTTCACACGTTTCCGAACCACCAGCAGGATTATCACTCTTACTTTATTTAATACGAAGTCCAAGCTTCTCCAAACAATCGTGCAGGAGCAGCTCTGTCACAACGACCCGAACTTCATTGCGCACACTGGGCAATGATATGCAGAATATAATGGATCTCTATTCTGGAACATGCACTACTTTTGGACTCACCACTAATCCCTTTTATTCATCTCGAATCTGTTAATTATTTTTCAGTGATTGAACTCTGAGTAGAGATCACTTGAGAACATATATTAACAAACACTTTTATCGAAAATGTAGGAAAATGTATACACCAAAAATTGTGAGTTTAATCACTTGGAATATAACTATTTAATTTTTTTTTTATATAAATCGCTCCAGACAAGGCATGACTCCACTTGATGTAATAACCTAAAATACTACTTCAAGGTCAAAACTAGCCAACGATAAGTGTTATATAGATAGATTCTGAGCCAGAAAACAGCAATTATTCCCCTTTTGTTAGAAACATAGCTCATGGAATGTGAGGACTAAAAGACAACATAAGTGAAGCGAGAGTTATGCGGCTGTCGAAAGTAAACCCAAGGCCCACTTTCTACTCTTCCTGAAGAAAGTCTAATATATAAATGGTATGGAACACACAAAAGCAATCAACCTCATTGGATTTAATAATCGTTTCAGTTTGCAATTTCCAAAAGGTCACCTTTCATTACAAAAATACCTGCAGAAGACCAAAGAATATAGCGACCGAAACCTTCTGAAAATGGCAATAGTATGCCAACACATATAAATAATATAAATAAAATAATTTATTTACGAGATATCGTCAGCTACCACAACGTTGAATTCTATTTGTCATAGTATATAATTGTGTAGATATCTTCCAAGATATGCATATGATTTGGTACTTTTGACTCGAGCAATTAACTCTCCCCATCAAAACTACTTTGTCATTTCCAATTCCTCTTCTTTTGACTACTGCTGCTGAATGTTTTGATTCAAGCGAGATGCTTTTGATTTGATTCTCTGTTATTTTTCAGCAAAAATCTAAGTTCCTTTCGTACATTAGCCTTGAGAAATTCTTTTATAGCAAAGATCAATTCGCTTCTATTTTTGTTCTAGCGATTTTTGTTTATCCAAACTTACATTTGAAACGTCTGGAGACGACAGTGTAAATAGCCACGAGTGAAACTATTATTCTGATGTTATACAATTGCCAAACTTTTTAGTCACAGTTCTTATTACTTAATGTGTTTACTAAGCCATCTCCTCTCTCACTCTATCTCTCTGTACACACACACACATGTATATATTTATATTAATATATATATATAAATATATATATATATATATATATATATATATATATATATATATATATATATATATATATATTTAAAGAAATGTTTAATTTAAAGAATGCGTAATTCCCAGGAGATTATATAATAACAATATTATTCATTGATAAATCTTATCTTATGAATCCCTAGGATATATAAAATACTGCAGATAAAATAAGCTCAATGGTTAAAATGTTATGTCAAGCAGAGCTTTCATATTATAATTCTATAGATTACAAAATTTAGTAGATACTTAATATAATTATAGATATGATATTAATTACGTCATAAATTTTGTAATCTACGGAATTATAAAATTATACACACATATTAATATATATATATATATATATATGTTTGTTTGTTTGATTTTACTTCAGTCGAAGTTCTCAGAAATCAAAGTCCTCCTTTCTGGTGCGAACATTTGATCTCTATATTAGATACATAGATATTCGTATATACCATTAAAGTTCTCCGTTAGCTCTCAAACGTTGAGTTAGGAAAGAAGTTAAGAACATTTATTTTCCTCTCCCTAATTGACCCATTAACTATGTTATAGTATATCTTTCATGTGGTCTCTTGGTCTTACCGGATTCCAGGACAAACATTCATCTAGTCTGGTGGGGTGTCCGGCTCAGTACTGTTACTTGAGTAAACACCACTTGGAGAAGGGGCACCATTCCTCGTATGAGCCAGTGTGGGGTAGCCATACTGTAGAAGCGGCAAAGCACTAACTTACACAAAACATTGCAACATTTTCTCGTTTTATGGTTTAATATCAGGTTCGGTTAACTCTACATCATACTTAAAGTTGGACAAGGTTTGTGTATGGGAAAGTTTCAAATTTCGAAGTTGAACATTTCCGACTTACAAGTCATTTTCCATTACGTTTTAAAACACTAACTTTGTCAGTTTTCATAATAAACCAATAAATCTTGAATTTTTACCCATGTTTCCAGGGTCAATATTTCACAGTAAATAGTTGCCAGTGATGTTGAATCACCCCTTATACCATATCTTAGATTACCCCTACCCCACCCCCGATTCACATAAGTCATAATGTTTTATCCAAATTGTTCACACTTCCTATTCCTCCTCATCATCACCTATGACTGGAGCATTTTCCATATTGTCACAGTTGCCATCTTGGCAATGTGCACATGCACTGGTACATTCTAGTCAACGTCTTCTGCAGGTACACTTTAGGGTATTGCATACTTCCAAACAGTTGCAGTAAATCATCTGAATCAGTTTATCTAGAACAGGACTTTTGTCTATCATCACAGGAACAAGTTCTCCCTCTTCTACCTTCCATACCCACTCAGATGGTGTCATTTCATGACGACATCCCATCCACTCCATAACTTGGTAGTAAGTCCGCAGAGAATGAAATCTACAGACAGAGGCGGTTGGAGGGCGTCTTTGTAGCGTGGCGAATATATTTGCCCTTGCACCTTTCTTGGAGAGCATATTGTATCTAATCGACGCCAGTGAGTCCTTCTGATCTCCATTGAACAGTGATATCAATGCCTTTTAATGCTTTTGAATAGTCTTTCATTGTCTTTTCTCTTTTGATTATTCGCTGGAACCCCGACTTCTTTCCAATTCCGAACACCCTGGATATCGAATCACATCCTGTAAAGGAATGCAGAAACAATAGGTCATTGCAAACTGCTTCACCAAGCACCTGTTTGGGAACCTTGATATTATAGACGTAGGATTTCACCTTGTCAGAGCGGAAATAGAATGCAGCACATTTGGAAACATCTGTATGAAACAGCAAGAGAACAAGAAGATCTGTGTCTTCTCCAATAAGGCTTGTCGGTCTGAAAGCAGACATACTGATGGCTGCCTTTGCAAACTCAACGTCAGTATATCCTTCTGCTTGAATAACATCACATCCTTTCTGCTTCATTCGTCCCATGATCAGCTGGACCAGTGCCTGCTTGTTTGTCCCATTCGACACATAGTCGTCCTTTTTCAAAAAAAATATTGTCGCCTCGGTAATGTTCACCTTGTTTACATCTAACTTTCGACTTCGCCTCTGATGCGCACAGTCCTTTATACTTGGTCCAGGATCATAACCATCCAACACCACAGTCGCTCCTCATAGTTTTCAACAGTGAATGAGGCATAATCGTCTGCAATCGAACTGTAGGTGATCCCCTCCTTCCATTTCAGACGGTGAAGAAGAGATCCTCCATCTAGTACGTTGTGCTCTGTGACTGGAACAGTTTGCTGCACACCACTGTCTGATTTTGTTTTAACATAGTTTCTGATTACTTCGGCAAGTTTCGGTTTGTTCGCCTGACGCAAGCATCCTTTTTCCTTAAACAAAGACATCGGGTATAGACACAGTTCATAGAACATGACATTATCAAGCTGAGGATTTCCCGTCTGAGAGACTACGAGAAACAACTGGAACAGGAGAGCTGAGTCAATGCTACGATCTGCAGACACTTTCACGTTCTTGCTGGATGCTAGAGTCTTTTCATTCAAACTCCGATTGCCCGTCCATTTCTTGTACAGTGTCTCTTCCGATTTCGGAGAAGTCCTTCACATTGACGTCTTCGTTGGCATTACTTCCTGTGATTATATTGCGTAACGATTCATCAGTTGAAAACGGGTAACACCGTCTAGTTTTCCCGCAACTTTTCCGAGAACTATCTCATCTTTTTTCAACTGAGAGGCAAACAACTCCTTATATTGTTCACTTGTTACGTAACTTCTTTCGGCAAAATCTTGCATGGCGAGGTTGTAAGGGGATGACACAGTAGATGACATGGCCAAAGCTGTTATCTGGTGGGCGGACAACTCACTCCCTCACCTCAAGCCGATTTGGCTTTTGAGTGAGCGCATTAGTGTCTGCTCGATCACAAGATCGGAGCCAAAACCAGCCCAGTATTGGCTGCTGCGTCGGATTACGTGGAACTTCTGATGTACTTCAGGATTGTTGTCTTTCAAGGCATACATCTTCTGGAGATATAGACGAGCCGACTTCAGATAATTTGGATGGCCAGTGGCCGCGAATGTTGGTAGGCAAGCTGAGACAGCATTGAGATGCATCTTCCAAGACCCCATTCGATCAGCTGAAACAAGTGCCCTAGCTAAACTTAGCATGTGCTGACTGTTTATTTATAGTTTGCTGGTTTTAGAGGTCCTTGCCAGTTCATCTTTTTTCTCAGTTAAATAGTTGTGAATTCTGTCTATGCAATCTGATTCCAAAAATGAATCTAAATCACACTTGCCAGTCTCCATCAACATGTACAATCGCCCAAGTTCCTCCACTTAGTCCTGAAAACCAGGTGCATCCTCCATGATCTTGGCCACAATCTGACGTGTGAGACACTGATTTACCAGCAGGTGGCCACGAAATGCTCGTTGCACTGCCTTTCCGCTCATCATGTGTACGACGGCATTTTCACCATATATTATCTCCATGATCTCCTTCAGTCCAGTGCCATCCATCCAAGTGCCAATAGCACCCAACGCATTCATGAAGGTATGGAAGTTGCCAAGCAAAAGTATCACATCCCTAATTGGACTATCATCTGTAACAGCGTTCACGATTTTAGACGCCTTCTAAAATAGCGGTTGATCAAAAGTTATGATATTCGGCATGTTGTATTTTGACGATAGACTGCATAGGTAATCTGGAGTGGACAAGATACAGGTTTTATCTCCTGAGTTCATGTCTATCATTGGGAGAAATTGTACCGAAGATTTTCCCGGATATTTGCACTCCTTATGCAGCAGGTGCATCATGCCTTGCCAACTGGGCGTACTCTTGTGGAAGCGAAATGACATTTCTAAAAACTATCCACTTTGCGATCACAGACATTAGATGTGTATGGGACCGACAGGAATTCTAAGCAACTGTTGACATGCTTTGAAAAGCGATAATTTATAACGTCGACAAGTTTCAAGGCGGCCGTTTTTTTTTTGTCGTGGTATTCCATGACTGACTTGCTTCCCTGGTGTGATTACTGCAATCATTTCCGTCCAATGTTATAATGTTATGATCCACGTTATCTCCTGCAAACAACAGAGACGGACCAAGAATGTCCATGTCACCGCCTAACACATCTGGAGCAAGTGAACATGCCGCGTTCATTCCAAACCTTTGTATCTCTGGATAAGATGAAACAAATCTTATAGTCAAAAGACTATCAATCAAGAATCGTGATCTATACAAGTGGTGCATTTACACCGCGACACCAAGCCGTAGAGTTGCAATAACAGCTCTTGGGTACACTGCTTGAACGACTTCTTGTCCGATGCCAGCAACCTTTCTGGATGTGTCCTTCCAAAAAACAGATGTTGCAACAAGAACGGCAAACTTGCTGGGATAAAATCTAATGCGGCTGCTAGTTTCAGTTCGGCGGTTCTTGGATACGTATCCTCCATTGGCGCAACTGTTGTCTTGATATCAGTTTTGATGAATTTTGATGCGGTTTGGAGAATAGCTAATTTCTGTGCTTCCTCATTGTCCTCCCGAGGTGAATTGTAGTATTCACAAAAAATGTCACAGGTTTTTACCCTAAATGTCACAATGTTTTTGATGCAACTACAGTCTTCAGTCACGAATATAGACGTAGCAGCTTTTCCTTGAGGTATTGATTTCCGTACGCCGTGGATTTACTACCACGCAAGTATTCTCCCATTTTAGATATAATTATCTGTTCTTCATCGTTTTCCTCTAGGAACTCACAAACACTCTCGAATGCCTTATCCTGATCGCTATCCTTTGGCCTTCCACTTTTTCGTCGTTTAGTGGATTCAGCTGACGTGAATTGCTTTGGAATATTCCGCATTGTACGGAAGTTGATGCTACATGACTGGTGGTAAGCACAGTCTGCTGTGTGAAGATCACCACCAAAATATTCGATCCGGCTTTAAACAGCAGTGGCCCACTCATCCCCTCTGGCTTTGCAATAAGCCAATATAGTTTGAACAAATGCATCTGTCTTCACATAGAACATTCGTTTGTCACTTTTTCGTTTTGGGTCTTTTTTCGGAGTAACAATTCCACAGAATAAGCAATGTGTTCTAGTGTCATATGGTACCAGAGAAAGACAAGCACACCTTTTCATTGGTCGAGCAAAATCACCCTTACTGGAGGCAATAGTAATGTCCTTTTTGGTTGAGGTTGTTTACCCGACACGTTATGTGACCACGAGTTCCTGCTTGAACTCGGACATTCACACTTTTTTCGGTACTTGCACGGTTGTTGCCTTCAGCGTCTTTTTCTCGAACAACCACGGTCTCTTCACCGTCCAAAGCTCGTTCACATAAAGGACATCTTTCTGCGTTGGATGAATTCATGTTTTACCCTGAAAATATATGTATACAGTGTATTAGTTTATGCCTATATGTGAATCAGGTTGAGTGCAACATTACAGGGTGGGCCCAAAAAGCAGAATCTCCTCCTCTTATCTCCAAAGGGGCCAGGTTTTAATAGCAAAGGCACATCATATAACCTGTGATCCATACCGAAATTGCTGCACTCTTTTGACCCACTCTGAATGGGTAGGGGTAACCTTAGATACGGTATAAGGGGTGATTCTACATCACTGGAAACCATTCCATGTGAAAGATTGATCCTAAAAGCATGGGTAAAAATTCAAGATTTATTGGTTTATTATGAAAACTGACCGAGTTAGTGTTGTAAAACGTAATGGAAAATGACTTGTAAGTCGAAAATGTTCAACTTCGAAATTTAAAACTTTCCCATACTCAAATCTTGTCCAACTTTTATGATGTAAGGTAGACCCAACCTGACATAAAAACATAAAAAATGTTGCAATTTTTTTGTGATTGGGGTACTTTGGTGTTATATTGACTTTCCTACAAAGAGAATCTAATTTTGGCTTCGAAAAATATTTGGTCTAGATTTCCTAGTAGGGGGAAGTATCTTCATGCCAGGTTGTCCTGGCAGACCCCTGTACAGAGAGACCCTAGACACTCGAGGACAGGCATTCAAATTCTCTCCAGAAGGCATTCAAGTTCTCTCTAGTAGGGATTCGAGTTCTCTTCAGTAGGCATATATAAACTAAGGTATTTTCTTTTTATTAAAGTCTGGGAGGGTCGACCTCATAGGACTGAGCAGAACGATACCTCATCCCAACAGCAAGAAAGCAAATGTCGGACTGAATTGTGACCGAGAATTATGATACAAATCAGTCCGTTGCTTTGTTGCGGTAGGGTTTAGGTATAGCTCTGTTCAGTCCTAAGAGGTTTCCTCTCCCAGACTCTGGCTTCTATCTGAGAAAGGATAGTTTATTGACAATCGCTTAAGGCGCCTCTGCCCAGAAATACCGACGAGGCTGCTCAGGCATTTGTTAGAGGCCAGAGTGCGATTATCCTGGTTCGCTGACTTCTCAAAACCGCAGCTGACCTTGTGCTTAAACCCCTGGCAAGTAAGTAAATAATATGTTTATATATTTGTATGTACAGAAAGAATTCCTAAGCTAGGTAACCGATTATTACGATTTTTGAAACACAGATTCTAGGCGTAAGGGGTAGTAATATTGGCTATGTTGTGTATGGGGTTAAAAGTAGGTGGACGCTCTTTGTTAAAATTCAGATAATTCCGATTAAAAAAAAATTGATAATAGGTATTTTACATCAATTAATAAATATTTCCCAAATTTCAACTTTTTTTGATTTTAGGGGGCATAATACGTGCACAACGTCTCATTTCGAAATTCAAATATATCAGATTATTGCATTAAATTTGATCCATAGTCTTTAGATTCCGATTAAGCAAGAGCCCCTGAATTTCATTTACTTCATAAGACTCCTTACATTCGAGATTTTTTCCCAAATCAAAATCATGTCATAGACATAAGGTTTAAAATTATTATATCTTGATCTTAATCTTTGTATTTTAACAGTTGTGCAAAGTTACATTGTTCAGGGAGTTCATTTTACTCGTTCTTGTACGGACATTTTTAATATATATATATATATATATATATATATATATATATATATATATATATATATAATTATTTAGGCAGCATGTTAAGGATAATGTTATTACATTTTTGTTTGATTAATTTTTTTGGAATTTTTCAGATAGTGCATTTAGTAATCATAGATCTATTATTTACTATAAAAATTTAAAGCATTAAACTTTGTAATTAACAATAACCCTTTTTTTACCCAAAATAAAAATTAAAAAACAATATTATATATCAGTTTCAATGAACTTTTGGACAATGTATCTCCGACAATAATGAAATAAAACAAATTGTCACGTCGGTTTTACTACTATAACAGCTTCCCGTAGGCCCACCTTGCATTTCTCTGACACTAGTTACATTTGCCAACACTTAAGAAAACATGACGCCCCTTCTCAATATAGACACATTTTAGTCAACAATACCAACACAATATACTACGATACCAACATATAAAGATGAAACATTCTTAAAATCATTTATATTAAAACTAGACATCACACAATTAATAATATTAATTATGAAACTAATCAAACATTTTAAAATCGTCTTGCGTAGTTATTACCATCAACAAAATCACAGCCGTTCAACACATCCTTTTGAATTTTGCAGGCGCTTTGCACGTAATTATGTCTACATGCAACATCTCATAACTACAAACGATAATTTTAAAGTCGTAAATTTTTAGCTGTTAAAAATCTCAGCAGTATAGACATGTTATAAACACACCAATACTAAACCCGCCTGATTATGATTTTATGAATAAAATCGAAAGTACTCGCGAACAAAAGAACAAAAATGAAACAGAAAACCAACGCAATTTATATACACCAACGTAAACGAAATACTAAATGGACTATTCGAACAATTGAAAAAATAAAAAGGTCTCAATAACATTTGCCTATATATAGACAGAAATAAAAACAAAAAAACACACAGAAACAAATAAAAGTATGTTATCACAACACACAGTTAAAATATAACCATACAATACCCAATTAATACATCTAATATTACACACCTATTTTTGAACACCATATTTATATACAAAACATAATTTTAGGAAATTTAAAATTTATTGATTTATAATTTTCTGCGGGACTGGTTTGTTCCAACCCTACTCTCTGCCATCCATTTTGACGAATTCTCAACCCAGACGGACTTTTCCTTTGGTGCCTATCTTTGACAAAAGGAAGATTTTCCCGAAATATTTAATGATTCTTTAATCATCATCCGGACAACACACACAGTCGACACCACACTTGCTGTTATGTAAGATTATAACAAAAAATAAATAATAAATAGTAAGTCCCCTCCTTCGATCTATTATTTTTGTTCTTTCCAGCTTCTCATTAATCCGGCACTCTGCATTGTCCCCAGCTTTCTCAATATATTTACTACAATTACAAGCATATATATATATATATATATATATATATATATATATATATATATATATATATATATATATATATAGTAATTAAGATGAAATATTATGATAAAATCAACATAAAACCAATATTTTTTCAAAAGTGCTCAATACAAAGTAGAGCGTTATTAATAAACTTATATAAATATTAGAACAGCCTACGTGAGTTAATCAGCGTTTCGCTGCTCGTCCATCCCTACGAGGCTGCAAGATCAACTAAATATTAAATTGTTCCAAAAGAAGTCAGACAGAATAAAATTTGTTATTAGATATTAGCCAGTAAGGATGAACTTTTTACAAGGTCGTAGCTATCGGTGTGGTTGGGGTAAGAGTCTTCTAAACGTGTCGTTATCACCGAACAGCATAAATCAACTCGTCTACGTAACCCTTACACATAAGAAGTGCTGATGGTGTCAATAATATACATGCAAAAATATACACGCATCACACAGTACGCACAAAACCTTCCTACACCTCCCTTACCATTGCACGCCCGGACAGTACGTACATTCGATTCAATAGTAAACAAACTCATCCTAGATTTACACACAATACTTTTCCGTCGGCTAGACATAGATAGAAAACCAACCGTCTACATATAGATCTTAGCATGTATTAAATATTTATATGCACAGGTTATCGGGAAACACTTCGCAATAGTACACACAGACATTTACTCATTCACATGAAAATATGTCTCCGAATTAATAAAATTATACGTAGTTTTAAGGTAAAATCTATCTCAAATTACACAGCCACTTAAAATTATTTGAATTTTTACTATATTTAACTGAGGTTTAATATATTAGTTCATGCTCAGACCTGTTACCATTTAATTTGTGTTTACTACACCTATTAATTTCATAATAAAAAGAATAAATAAATAAATATTTTTCAAAACCCATATTTCAAGAAAATATAATATCATAATCTTACCAAACCCAAATTCTGTAAAAGGAATATATATCACTTGCACGCATCAAAGAGCATATCCACAAATCATATCACGAGTACACAAGTATGCAAATTAACGTAAACATCAAACAAGCTGAACAATGTGAGAAAATTATAAATTCAACCTTACTAGCGTATTAAAATAGTGGAAGTGGGGCAGATATCATTGGAATCATTATTCATTTCATTTTATTTATTCCCTATAATAACACAAACACATATTATATATATATATATATATATGAGAAAATGAAATATATATATATATATATATATATATATATATATATATATATATATATATATATATATATATATATGTGTGTATGTGTACATGTGTGTGTGTACATGTGTGTGTAAATGCTCGCGCATTCGCTTTGATAAGTTTTAATTATATGATTAATTGATTGAAATTGTAATTTTGTATGATTTCTGCTTCAGTCTGAAATGAGAAAACGAGCATTTTTATTTTATAAAACTATCGGAAAAGACGAGAAAACAAAGAACATTCGTTTGATTCAAAATCATTAATTTTGATTAACACTCGACTAATTTGGCGAGACAGATCTCTTGGAAACAATGAGATGATAAAACACGTAAAGTTCGGAACAATTCGGATAGAAGTAGGTTTTCTTTCTTTTCTTTGTTTTATTTCTTTCTTACTTAACGGTTGTCTGGACCCTACGCAGTCCGATTCCAATCGATAACACAGCTTGGAAGACGTTAGCTCTAGACTAAAAATAGCCACACGTCCACATTCAAGCAAGAATCGAACGCGCATTATTTAGTTTATGAGTCTATAAAAGATATTTTATTGGATTAGGAAAGTTTTGGCAACGACTTTCGTTTCGCAGATTAGTCGCCAAGGACAAAGATTAATCTGAAAGACGGGACAGCAAGAAAATACTCAATGATTTTGGACAAACGTTATTGCAATCTGCTCTTAATCAGTATTCTATGAAGTGTATTCTTTAACTTTTTTTTTACTGATACTATTAGGAATGACTAGCAGGACCCGTGGAAATTCCACAGTTGTATCTTTTATTTGTTGTATATTGCAGCCATGCTTAGAACTATTTCAATTTTATGGACGTCCGGCGCAATATTAGTGTACCACCTTCGTTCAAATTGAAACATACTGATTTAAGTACTCTGATTAATTTAGTTTAAGAATATATCAGGTTCTGTAGGTCTATCTCCAAAACCCTTGTAGGTGTTTCTGACATATTTTCATTCTATGGACGTCCGATGCGAACCCAGACTCCACCATATTATTGTACCATCTTTGTTGTAACTGTAATAAACTTATCTAAACATTCTGGTTCATTTCGTTTCATTATATACGTTACACTTTGATCCTAGCCCAAAGGTCAAGAAGGTTTGTTTTAGTTCGAGTTTCCTGTTCGGCACAACAGCGACATCTGATGACATTTTTGAAAAAGTTACTTTTTTGCATTACATCTTCGGCGATCGAGCGATTCTATCTTTTTAAAAAAGGTGTGGATGATGATAATGAACGTACGAACACGAAATTGCCCAAGCCTATTATCATATAGATATAAAACCATAACTTGTTTCTCGGTAGAATAGAGAATTGTATTCAATTAATAGATGTAATTTAAGGCTTCATAAGTTGTATTTATGTATTAAATAGCACAAAAAGTGTTGACATTTAAAACAAACCTAGCTATTTCTTGGCCCCCATGGCCTGGTATTGTCTTGGTCTTCGGGGCTTGATTTACGCCGGTCTATGGGTCTGTCCTGTCCAGTTCTAGGAGGTCCATCTACCAAGGGTTTGCCTTCTCACCCTTTGAGAAGGGGTTAGTTTAGTGCTAATCGCCTTAGGCGCCCCATACCGGGGAATACCGACGGGGCTGCCCAGGCAATTTTTAATGACCAGAGTGCTCAAATTCTCGAGCGCTGGTTTTTCAAATCCCACTTTCCCGACCTTGTGTCACATCTTACCTTGTGAGAGGAAGATGAATAACTACAAGTTTTGGAAGAAATAATTAGAGCTTTTGTTTCGGAATTCTTTAGATGAAGATTCGTAATTTGGATTATATGGATTATTCGGACTACTATTCTCATATTGCTTGTTATTTTCTACATCGTTTCGGCCGATGTAACCTATCTTCTTCAAGTGCATCTTTTCGAACTCGGGAATCTATACGGAATTTTGAATTGAAGCCTTTATTTAATTCACGGCGGTAGATTGTCCTTGTTCCGCCAGCTATATTTAAAGCCCGTTCACAATCCGCTACCGTACCTATTTACTTGCCTTCCCACGAGGGAAATGTTATACATGAGGTCGGGATTTTTATGTGGTGGATATACAGCTCCCCTAAAATGGTCGCTCTTAATGAGACAACAATAAAAATTGGCACCATCAAGAAGGATTCTTCCTCCTCCGACTGAGAACAAAGCAGATACTATACTTTGATGCCAACCCAAAGGCCTCTTCTGTACTCTGGGGTGTATATCCTGTTTTAGAGAGAAATCCTATAAAGTTTTATTTTTCACTTGTATCCACACTAGTCTGGCACATAATGCCCGGCTCAAACCATTTCGTTCGATGCATTTAATAAAAGAGAAGAAGTTTTTAGAGACCATCTCTCTTTGTATATAGTTATGTATGTATATATGTTTATATATTTTTATGCACAGGATTCGATCCTAAACTAATTAACTTATCATTATGAATTTTCCTAGGTGTAAGTGTTGATAATGTGAGCTGTATTTAATTTAATTCAGTTTATACAAAGTAGGCAAAAAAGGGGTGGTAACCCTTCGTGAAGATTCAGATATCTCTTACTTTTGTGAAATTTCAACCATAGGTATTCGACATAAATTAATAAATATTCCCCAAATTTCAGCTTTTATCGAGTATTTAAAAAAGTTTTAGGAAGCATTATATGAACACAACTTTTAATTTGTGAATTAAAATATTTCGGGTTTGAATCAAATTTGATTCATAGTCATTAGACACTAATCAAAACAAGCTTCCCCGAATTTCAATTTCTTTTTTAAGACTTGTTAAGCTTAAGTCTTAAATTTTAGACATTTTCAAGAATGAAAATTATATAACTGATTTTGATACACATTGGAATAAGGATTCTAGACAAAAGTTTTTGTAGCATTATATCTTGATTTTAATCTTTGTAAGGAAACATGAAGAATGAATTTTGGAATATATATTCTAAAAAATACGGTGAGTAAAGTGGCCACATTATTTTTTGCAAATGTTAACATTTAGGGGTGCATATATATAATTTATTTTTAAACTATACCATTTAGATTGTACCACCCCGAATTTAATCTCCTAAACTAATGAACGTATCTCATTATGAATTTTGAAATATATATTCAAAATTCAGTGAGCAACATGGCCACATTATTTATTTTGTAAATATTAACATTTAGGGGTTGCATATATAATATTTTTATTTAGTTAGTTTTTTTTTTAATGAATCGATCATTATGAATTTTGGTATATATAATCTCGACAACCCGGTGTGTAACATAGGCACATTATTTTTTTATATACTTTAATATTTAGGAAGTGCGCCCACTCAAAGAAAAAAAAAGTTAGATAGTAAAAAATTAATAGAGAACAGAATTGCTCTACATCACATTTTGAGTTATAGTAAGTAATACATTCTTAAAAGGGTTGGTGCCCGCGTTTGAGCGTTAATAATATGTATGTACATGGTTAAATCGTAAACAATTGGACTTATGATTATGTCTTATGGAATATGCATTCTAGGCAACAGTGTATGTAACGGGGGAATATTAATATTAAAAAAAAACTATACCATTAATGGGATGCAACTGAAACCGTACGATACACACCACAGAAATAAAACAAATATTAACATTTAAAAATAATGCTATATTTATTGTTTATACCCGTCCTGGGACACATATTCTACTAGTATTATAAATAGGCAATTATTAAGAACAACAACTTAAACTAAAGCCTTAAATTTAAGGCATTTTCTAGTATCAAAATCATATAATAGATTCTTGTTCAACATTGGAATAAGGATTCTAGATATAAGGTTTAGTATGATTATATCTTAATTTTAATCTTTCTAGGGATACATAAAATGGTACAAAACTCTTCTGTTCGGGGATTATTTTACCTTTACTGGGACGGGTATTCTTCTTCTGGTAACTTTATAAAAGACCACCCTAATCCGTAATTCTCCTTCGACATCAATGTGTATTCCTCGAGCAAGACGGGCCTACTAGACGAGCAATATACACCTGCCCCACTATAAATATGGAATCAATTCAATTATGTCAATATTCAGGCAAGGGAAAAGACCATTAAAATGATTTGCAATAAACCTTTTCCATTTTGTTAAAAAAAATCTATAATAATCAAGCAAAGAACGACGACACAATAATAATTTCTGTTTCACAACAATTAATTTTCTGAGCATGAAATCGCCAGCGAAATGATTCTAATTATTTAACTAAATAATTGAGCTGCATCGATTTTTTCTCTCTTTCTCTCTCTCTCTCTCTCTCTCTTTCTCTCTCTCTCTCTCTCTCTCTTTCTCATCCACTTTCGATGGAAAACTGGCAAATTATAGACAAGGTAAAAATGAAATAATTCTAAAATTAAATAAACACACACGCACTCAAGAAAATGTGTATAAGTTAATGAATTACAAATAAATTGAGGAGAATGTAATTTGGGAATAATTATATGCTATGAAATTAATAACGGTTTTCTTTTCCGAGTAAACGTGTGTTTATTAAGTTTGTGTCTGTTTTTTTAAAATTATTATTAAATCCTTCCGAAATTGAATTTAATAACCTTTTAATTTTTCGGAGCGAGTGAGAAGACGGAAATAATTAATATACAATAATTATATTATTATTATTATTATTATTATTTGTTACTCACTAGGAGTCTTTCACACGAGTCATTATCATTGATCTCTCACTGGTAAAAACGGATGGTGTTCCCTGGACTCCGATTAGCACGTCCTTCCAAGATTGTCAGTTCTCTCCGCTCCATTTCATCGCTATTGTAACTTACTGGAGGTTCTCGTTAATAACGACGGAATGGTTGTCTTTGAAAATTTGAGCAACAATAGACCTCCTCAGGATTTCAGTACTCTCCATACCCTTCCACTCGAGGCCTGGATTATGCTATCTCTGCTCCTATCAAACACCCCAGAGCCACTGTATCTGATACCAACCGATGTTTGTACCACTGCGTTATTTTTGTTGGAGAGGGAAGGCTCGGAGAGAAGGATTATTATTCATTAAAAATCTAAGGTAATAAAATTAACGATAACATAAGCTTAGAATAGTCCATTATAAACAATAGAGAATATCACGACAAATATTAATACTATTTCACCAAAAGCTAGAGAGAAAAAGACAGCAAAAGGCAGAGAGAGAGAGAGAGAGAGAGAGAGAGAGAGAGAGAGAGAGAGAGGGTGTACTGAACAGAAAGACTAATTTTGAGTTTAGTCATTTTATCATTTTTTTAAAATTCTCTTGATCTGAAAACTCATTTGTTCCTGATTCAAATCATCGCCCAAATGCTTGACCTGATGTTGAGTCTTTATTTCTAGTCGTGTTTAACAACATTATTTTAATTTCTACTTAGCTATGGTTGA
>OY744523.1:95029293-95041793 GCA_963556195.1 Sepiola atlantica
TCGTCAATCGCCAATACAATGATTTACTTTATTTTATTTATAACAAAGCCCCGGAACAAGATTAAACATAATTCTTTCTAGAGTAAGATTTTACGAGGAATCAAGTGATAGTAATTATTATGAAATAAAACCAACATAAAAAGAATCCCGAGAAGATCTTGTAACGGGGTACAGACACTCAGTAGACAACGTTTTATCGAATATATGCTATTCTTCACACTGAAGTTTCTCGTTCGTTGTGGATACTTTTTTTCATTAGTACTCGCCCTTTCTCTCTTTATTCACTACATGTCCACCACATCGTGCAACAGAAGGGGGCGCACTCTGGCTTCACAAAAATAATCTGGACAGCCCCGGCGGCATACCTCGGTAGAGGCACCTCCGTTGGACTGATTGTCGCGGACGTATTCTCAATTCGTATGAAGAGAACATATTTTTTCTACTGTATTTAATTCATTCCCACCGCTGGAAGATTTGACAAAAGACCGGAACAAGAGGGTAGAAGATCCGAACGTCAGAAGAGACTCAATGATGATTAAAAAATAGCCTAAACTACCCCGTCGGCATTCCCTAGTTATGGCACTTAAGATGATTAGCGATAAACGAACTCCTTCTCAAGGAAAAGAATACAAAGTTTGGGAGGGTCCACCTCTTAAAACTGAACAGGTGCATACTTCACCCGGACAGAGCAGTGCCAACCCAGCTGTCCATCCTCTGTCCGACTGACTGCCGAAGACGTACCCTCGACTGGTACCCCAGAGGAAATATTTTTCCTTTGGTATTTACTTCCTTCCCACCGCAGAACAATATGGCACAAGACCGGTGGGTTGGGTATAGAAAGGCCAGCGAATCAGAAGGTAGAGAAACCTGTCCCGCAAAATAGCCTAAGAGCCCCCATCGGCATTACCCGGTAGGGTAGCTTCAGGCGGTTGGCAATAAATCATCCCCTGCATACTCTCTGTCGGGCTGATGTTCCAGGACGTGTCCTCGACTGGTATGAAGAGGAAATATTTTCTTTCTACTGTTGAGATAATCCGACTGGTTTATGTAGTCAACGAAATTGCATTACTCTTCCACATCCTGGTCTTTCAAATCTTAGTCAACGAAAAGCGCTTATTCAGCGAAATCACTGTCAGCCATTAATTCTGAGGCTCAGAATTCAATCACTGCTTGTCTACGCCGACAAGCAAAGCACGCGATTTTTTTTTGGCGGCTGGCGAGCGATGTATTCTGCCAGTATTTTTTTCGCTGCATATTATTCAATTCGAGTGTTAACTTTTCGAGAAACTTCGATGAATTTTTTGGCGCTTCCCCATAGTTACGCTCATATGAAATATTACACTTATAAATGAATTAACAGGATAATTTTATGGAATACTTAGATTTTATTGAAAAATATTAGCGTACATAAAAATTTCCGGAAAAGTATGTAGTAAATGTTTAATAATTAAAAAAAGAATGACTTAATATTAGCGTGTTTTTTCTGGTTTTACGCCACTTTAAATCTTTATTTGTGAAGCGGTATATTAAGGAGAGTTAAGCAGTGACGAAATTCATAATGACAACGATAATGGCGGCGGAATTCCGGCTACTGATAAAAGTAGAATTTCGTAGATAAAAACAAAACTACTGGATTAATTTTCGCAAATTTTTGTGAACAGTATTTTTTTCATAACACGCAAGTACTTCATATAGGTTTCTGGTTTCTTTTTAACAGCAATATTTCCTATGTGTGTAACCATGGAGAAACACCAATCCTTTATACGTGTTTGAATATCAAGAATGATAGAGTAAAATGTTTATCTTTGTCAATAATAATTTCAAACATAAAATAACGTTTTAGGTTTTATTTCTGGCTAAAATTTATTATATTACTTGCTGACATATGAAATACATATGAGACCTTCAAAAATCTGTCGTAGTATTTTACACGTGAGTAACACCAGGTCCACTCAACAAGGATGTATCAAATACATAAAGATAATTGAATTTTGAAAATATTAATTATCTAAGGTTCTGGAATATTAATACTTATTATTCACGTGGGAATTTCAAATTTAATTAACAAAAATGTAAATATAGAGTAAACGTGTAATTACGTTTAGAAGTCTGAAGTTTTGTTATTGATTTTTTATTTGTTTTTAACACAATTACTTAGGAAAACACATCTCCTTTAAGTAACAGTAGACTTTTCAGGTGATCTACCTAGTAGAAGTTTAATTAGTTTAACATACAGGGTGATTCATAAGTCACTTCACTTAGCTATTTAACATGATTACCATATGAAGCACAAACATACTATGAACTTTTGATGATTGTTATCTTACTCTCTAATTACTGCTATTTGTTATTTTAAATTTGTTCGTTTATATATTTGTTTCTATATATATTTATTCCATAATCAATCAAATATGCTATAAAGACTCGTAAATTCCTTGCAAAAAAGAATGGAGCTATGCATGCAGAATGAAAGTGGAAATTTTGAAAATGTGCTGTAATTTTAAACTCCCATGCATGAATTTGTTGAATAAACTTTCTGTGTTGTATTACCGTATTTTTTAACTTTAGAATTTCAAAAATCAATAGCTAAGTGACTTATGAATCACCCTGTATATCTCATTTCGATATAGCCAATGCCTGTATATCGAATGCCTTTATATTCAAGGCCTGTATACCTATGGTCCCTATATGTAATGTCCTTATACCTAATGTCCGCATCATAATCTAATGTCTCTATATGAAATGTCCGTATATCTAATGTCCTTATATCTAATGCCCCTATATCTAACGTCCGTATATCTAATCTCTCTATATTTAATGTCTCTATATCTAATGCTCTATATCTAATATTCGTATATCTAATGTCCTTATATCTAATGCCCCATATATCTAACGTCCGTATATCTAATGTCTTTATATTTAATGTCTCTATATCTAACTTTATCTAACATCCGTATACTTAATATCTGTATATCTAGTCCGTATATCTAATGCCCGTATATCTAATGTCCTTATATCGAATGTCCTTATACCGAATACTCTATATATCTAATGCCCGTATAGCAACCCTATATCTAACGTCCGTATACCTAATGCCCATAAATCTAACGTCTGTATAACTAATGGCCCTATATTTAATGTATATATATATATATATATATATATATATATGAATATATATATATATATATATATATATAATGCCCCTATATCTAAATTACCACTCATCAAGGCTAAACTCCACTCGAAAATAAGGATGATTGAGATATATTGATTGTTAATTGAATGATGAAGAATATTATGAGAAGATTGAATATGATGAATGGAATGAACAAAATTTTATTACTCATGGGGGGTGGTTAATGGCAACTATTAATTGACATTTGATTTGAAGACGACCATGATGTAGCCTGCCGACAAGCAGTCTCGTGCTAATGTGCTCCGCGGATAAGAAGTTCTTGGAAAGAAAGTCTGTTCATGGAAAATACATTTAATATTATGCACACGGTAAAAGAAAAGAAATAGCGAGTTCTTGCTGTGAATGTCTTACAAGAAAAAAACAGAGATTGAAGCTCAGTCGAATACTTTCCGTTGAAAATAATGATAGAGTAGAGAAAGACTAGCAACTTCTCTTTTGTGAGAAAGTGAGTTTAGAGAACAGAGATCATCCCCACTAGATTGCGAAGTGTATTTAATATCAGGGGTCAGGTACATTCTGGAGGGGTAGAATGATCCAATCATTTTTTCTAGCAAACTTAGCAACAGATTGGATACAAATCTAACATTTTTAGATCGGAGTGAAAGTCAGTCATAGGAGCTTATCAAAACACGGGTCTTCCTCGAGGAGAACAGCATTCGTTTCAAAACAAGGATCTAAACGCTGGCAATGAATTGAGAGAATCTAGGTTTTAGAGATTACACTAACAAATCACTTCTCCCAATTGTACCACCTGCTTCCGATCAGAAGATAGAGAATTAATAGGCTCTCAATCAACAGTGCTCTTCGAAGTTCTGCTATAGATAGTTATGTCGTCTACATAGATGCCAACAAAGCTTTTGTCCATGCGGTATTTATGAGTTATTACTCATAAATATCGCATGGGCAAAATCATAAGGAAATAATAAAAGCAATCAATCCACAAGATCTCCTTCGAAGGAAGAAACAATAAAATTATGGTCATACAAAGTGAATCTTCTAAAGACAACTGCCTGACTTTTGCTACTTTCTGAGTCATTGTTCCCCAGTGTAATTTAAAATAATTGGTTTCACTTAAATAAATAGAAAATATTATCATTGTAATACTTCCCGTATTTACCGCCTCATAATTGTCTCAAAAGACACCTGCGTTTTATGAGTTCCCGCGAGATGATGAAAGTCAAACTTGTACGTATGACTCACCTTAATATCTGACACTTGACTGGAAGTTCCCTACATTTAAAGCCGACCTTGTGTCTAACTCTTTCCTCGTGAGGAAACAAGTAAATATGGACTCACCTGAACATCTCTTTTTTACAAACGTCGCCTGTTGCCCTTAGCGTCTTATGTGTTGGGAAACACTGTAGTATACATGAAAAATAATCTATCAAAATTAATAGTTTATTTAAGCACACTAACAGTCAAGTTTCCAAAGTTCTTATTTACTTGGTTCCCACGAGGGTAAGATTAGCCACAAGGTAAGTTTTTAATGTGGTGAAATTCCAACTCCCCCAAAATGGAAACTCTGAATTGGGATAAAACTAAAAATTGGCTCACTCTAGAAAGAATGTAGATGGTCACCAAGAAGGAAGAAAACGAGACTAGCAAACTAGCAGAAATAGAAAGAGATGTAGATCTCTTTAACCTTGATTTGTACTCTTCCTATAGGAGTGAAACTCTGATATAAAATTCACGAATCCCTGAGTGTAAAGTGTGAAGCTAGTTTGGAGCATTTCACTATAAAAAAAACAAACTTTTCCACATACATTAGTTGATCACGCATTATACCGACCTTTCCCCGGTCTCGTAACGATGACAAACGGATAACATCGGGTAAAATATTTTACCCCAAACCAGTCTCATTTCCGTATTTGTAGTTAACAGATTTTATAGGGTGAGCACTGATTGTTACACATCAAGTGAGCTATATAAAAAGTGACCTAACCAAAGCGCGTCTACATACATCCTCTTTGATTCACCATGGACAATAGTTGTATTTCAAAACTGTGGAGAAATAACAAGAAACAAAGATTTCAACTCACTCACTATCGAAAGTTGAACAAAGACCCAAATTGCACGCTGGAACATCAGGAACAAGGAATTCGTAGCGTCCAAACAAGTAAAACGTCTTCATTTTCATGTATAAGACCCAACTTTTCAAACAGAACAAAGAACTATTTGACTCCTAGCTGCGTAGCTTCCAGCAAAGAACTTCGGCAAAGGACGGTGTATTAATCTTTGGATAGTTAAATTCTACAGTGAGCCGAGATTTACATGCCTGAATATATGTACTAGAAAAACATGGCATTGGGCACGAGAAAGAAAATGTACGTTTAGTATTAGAACTTTGTGCAGAGCAGCAACTTTTCATCACAAATATCATCTTCTAGCAGAAGAAAATATTGAGAAAAATGGATGAATCCTCGGAACAAACTCGCCAAAGAAAAGAGATATCACTAGCGAGTAATACCAAATACAGAATGCATCGCCGACTGCCGGCTCATTTTCTAAAATTAAGCCTTAATCTCAAATCAACATAAAGAACGAAGGCTGCCCCCAGAAAACAGATTCGAATCGGCAACTTGCACTCAAAGACGGGTTATGAGGAAAGCTAGAAAAAGAAACATCCAGCAATCATGTATGGAAATTCTGGATTATGTCGTAAAGAAACATCGCGACTTGTCCGATGGAAATGACGCTGAGATACAAAGTCTGTTAGCGAAAAATAGATATTTATCTCAGGCTTACCTCCTAAACAAGCTTCACTGTCTAACAAAAGGTTGGTATGCCGTAACATTTCCCGCATACTCCAAAAAAAGCTGCGAGCTGTGCAAAATTGAGTGGTGGCAGAAAATTGAGTGTTGAAATTGGTGAGGACTGAGGTTTCATGGGGTCCTGGAACTGATATATGTTCTGTCGCCTCGAAACAAAGTACGTTATGAAGATTTGAATAAAAAGCAAACGTTATCGATTTCGTTCAATGAAATAAGAAGATACTGGCTAAATATAGATCTTTTAATAAATGGAAAATGTCCTGATATAATGAAGACACCCGTTTGAGATTATCGTATTACCCGCAGTTTTTAAGTGGATAAGAAATATGAACAAAAACTAAAGAAAAACAAAAAGATATTTTCAAAAAAATGTAAAAATGATGAGCAAAAAGTCAAACGAAGGCGGTTTGGAACTGATGCTAATTATTGTAATGCAGCAGCGAACGTGGACTAATTGGCCAGAAAGTTTAATCATCGAAACGAAGCAATTATTGACAGGTGTTGACAGTTGCATTAAGCCAATCTCGATAAATGGGAGATTCGCGCACTAATTACGTCACTCTTGGGAACAAGATTTGGGCGTTAATAAGGAGCAAAAGTACAGCAGGAACAGTGAACTCCGCAAATTCCTACAGCAATAATCATCTCCTTACGAAGATTGGCTTGCTTCCGTTGTAACGATATTTTTTTGTTTTCTCCTTGTCTTCGTCTACTCCGTCATTGTTCTGCGTTTTCGCATCTTTGTTTTGTTTCTGTTCTTTTAATAATCTTTATTATCTCTGCCATACGAGAAATTGTTTAAATTTGCCATTTCCTTGTTAATTACCGTTCAACAAAAGAAGCGGTTATATTGTTTTTGCTCGTCTTTATTTGTTAGCGTGTATTATATCACCAACGACGCATGGTTATTATGTCGTTCGTCTCAACGTTTTGTGGGCCAGAGTTTAAGCTGAGCCTGGATAGGTTAACTATTGGGTAACTCGAAAGACGTACCTTAGATTATTTAGTTTAATAGAAAAATAATCTTGCCCTATGTACGAGTAGCGGACAGCTGCTTAGTTGATCGATACTGGTGATTACTTGGATATATATATATATATATATATATATATATATATATATATATATATATATATATATAACATGATATGAAATGAAATAATGAAATAAGGTGCGAATCAAATTTTATTAGAGTTTAATGTTAAGGCAAAGCACCTTAAAGTCCTTAACTCATGAGTTTTCAAAGAAAATTCTTCTCCTCAGAGGACAATTACCGTAATGACATTACTGCAGGTAATCAAATTAAACTCTGAAAATATATAAAAATATATATAAAAATACATAAAAGTATATAAAATATCAAAAGATTGTAGTTTTAATAGGTACAGATCGAAACATAACCATAACAGTGTCGCTTTTGTACGCTTTTGTATGAATATATATATATATATATATATATATATATATATGAATATATATATATATATTTATATTTATTTATATGTTTATATATATATATTTATATATATACAGATATATTACTTCATGTATACACGTATAATATTATGAGGTAATATAATATATTGTGCATATATTTCCATTATTTACTTCAACAGTGCTAGAGATTAGTTGTAAAGTATGAAAATATATTTATGGAAATTAAGATACACGAAGGTGTCCGCGTTTCATCCGCACAAGAAATCGTCAGGCAATTGTTATTATCTTATGCCAGTTTTTATTCCCAAATATATAATTGTTTTGTTTTTTACATGTAAGTTTAAAGGTCGAATAAAATATTGAAATTGTTACTGGTAGTGAACATGATGTCGTATGTTTATAAAGAAGAAGCAGTCACTTTTACCATTTCAATCCATTCTTCAGGATTAATAATCAACCGCTTGTATTATATTGAATTATTTTTTTTAAATGAAATTATTTTACTTTCTATTACCAAATTATTAACTTGAAAACAAATTTAAAGTTTGTTTACGTACCTTGTTTCCTTTGTTCGATCTCTTTACAAAAGAGAAAACACACACACGCATCTACACACTCACACACATACTTTCACAAACACACATGTATATTAAAAAATAAATTGTAAACTACTTTCGACAGTATGTTAATAAACACGTTGCTCTTTTATTGATGCTACTATTTTCGTGGCTAATATCACTAAAAAGGGATATACAGGGTGTTTCAAAAGTCTTGGGAACATAACGATTTTTAATAACTAAAAAACTATTAGGAGTTGAAAAATGAAATTGGTACCGTTGGAAAGGTTAAAGTTTCAAGTTTGGTGGGGAATCTTCAAAGTTGCTCAATATGAGCACCATTCGTCACACGGCAGACATCTAGTCGATAGTCCATTTCCTGCCAAACGCGTTCCAGCATCTTGACGTCAATGGTTCCCACAACTGCCGTTACTCGAGCCTTTAGTTCGTCAATATCTCTTGGAAGGGGCGGCACATAGACTTGTTGCTTGACAAAGCCCCAAAGGAAAAAGTCACACGGGGTAAGATCTGGAGACCTAGGAGGCCAGGGCATGAGAACGTCAGCACCTCGCCCAGATCTCCCAATCCATCTACCAGGCAGCCTTGTGTTAAGAAACTGCCTTACTCTAAGACTCCAGTGTGGTGGTGCACCATCTTGTTGAAAAATGAAGTCATCAGATTCTGCTTGTTCCAACTGAGCCATTAACCAGTCTTCCAGCATGTTGAGATAGGATTCACCAGTAATAGTTGCCTCTTCAAAGAAGAACGGTCCATAGACACCTTTCTTGGAAATTGCACAAAACACGTTCACTTTTGGTGAATCTCGCTCGTGCTCAAGAAGTTCATGAGGATTCTCAGTACCTCATATGCGAGTGTTATGCTTGTTAACTTTGCCATTCAGATGGAAGGTCGCCTCATCGCTAAAAACAAGCCGGTCATCAAAGCCGTTATCTTCCAACTTCTCTTGCATTGCAATGCAAAAGTCACGGCGAAGTGGCTTATCAGTGTCCTTCAACTTTTGGACCAACTTGAGCTTGTAAGGTACCATTTGCAGTCGTTTCCTTAAGACACGCCAGACAGTTGCTGGAGCAAGCTGAAGTTCCCTGCTGGCTCTTCTCGCTGAAAGGCTGTCCGAACTTGCTCAACTGCATCTTCTGAAGTTGAAGGGCGACCTGTTCGCTTACTTGGGCACAAACACCCATCTTTCACAAATTTAGCATGCCATCTGACAATGGATTTCCTTTCAGGGGCTTCTTTTTTAAATTTCCTGCGAAATGCACGCTGAACACATGTCCACGATTCAGTCTTTGCAAATTGGAGGACGCAAAATGCCTTGTCTTGTTTAGAGAACGCCATTACTGCACCTGGAAAGATAACACGAAAATCATTAGTATGACCAAAAACTTGATTAAGCAAGCTTTAAAATGGCACCAGTTTCATTTTTCTACCTGGAATAGTTCATGAGATATACGCATTTGTAATGTTCTCAAGACTTTTGAAACACCCTGTATTTAGTCTTAAACAAATAATATTACCATGTAGAAAATGACATTCATATGTGATATAGCCTATTATTTACTTAATTGAGCACTCAATCTTAATCTATTTATAATATGTGTATGCTATATATATATATATATATATATATATATATATATATATATATATATATATTAAACTTGAAGAGGCAAAATGCCTTCAAAAACCATGTTAGATGCAGATATTTTTATTAAAATCAAAATAATATTTTTTTTATTCTTCTTGACGTTTTTCTAATAATTTCGCCTCATCAGAGATTTAAACAAAAAAAAGGTATTAACCTTATTTTTCTCCGTAACAATCTCCTGCCTGGTCTTGTAGAAGTAACGTCCGATGTTGTGTGGACTTAACGGTGTAAATGCCTCTTTTAAATTTGAACTTAAAATAAATAAATCAATTAATAGTATATATATATATATATATATATATATATATATATATATATATATATATATATACACCAGGGAATAAAAAATTTATATATTTATTGGTTAAAATACTTGATGATTCAATAAATTTTGTTTTTATTTCTTTAATATTATTCCCATCACTAATCTCATTTTATTATGCTCTATCTCGTATATTGAGCATTGACTTCTTAGGATAAAGTTTATTTAAAGATACAAACCTTTCTTCATTATATCTCCATTTATATTTCTAAGTATGCATATATATATATATATATATATATATATATATATATATATATATATATATATATATGTGTGTGTGTGTGTGTGTGTGTGTCTGTGCACATATGTATTTTCATGTTAATAAAAAACTGAGATAAAATATTTAGAACGATTGTTATATATATATATATATATATATATATATATATATATATATATATATCCTAGATTAAAAGAAGTGAGGTGGTAGATTTATGCATAAGATTTTACTTGAACCTGAATCTTACGTAAATATATTTTAAAAGTTATATTATATTAACGTCTAATGCGGGAATTATTCTGATGGGCTTGCTAATTAATTACCAGTGAATTATCTCTCTTTGTTACATTTTATATTACTTCGTGCTTAAATGCATATAACTTTCTTGGGGAGTAAGGGTTTTTTTGAAAGGAAAATAATTCAATTTTAACCATCTCAATATTAAACTCTTTACCTTGAAAATAAAAAAAGTAAAAATGGCTAATATGTAGTTTTTGTTCACAGCATGTATTGTGTAAAAAATAAGAACCAAAGAAGTGATATAATGTACTTAAACAATGTCCGAAGTAAGTTCGTTTTTCTTTTAATCTGAAAATTCATATGTTAATAAAATTCGACATTGTTTTTGTAAATGCCCCGTCTTTATTAACAATGAGAATACTGCTGTATTGTTGTTAGATATAAATAAGTTTTGCTTTTTATAATGTCTAACTTTTGTCGGAAAATTTCACAGTTTACACACATATATATATATATATATATATATATATATATATATATATATATATATATATATATATATTAGTAGTATGTTTTTAAAAGGTTGTGGTCAATTCAAAGTCCCGGGTAGGATATAAGCTGCAAGGAACAAAAATAATAAATCGAATTCGAAATGGGACTTACTATTTATTTTTTCTTAAAATCTTACATAACAAGAAGTGTGGTTTTTGTGTGTTGTCCGGATAATTATTAAAAATCATTTATTTAATATTTCGGGAAAAGAAACTTCCCTTTGTCAAAAATAATAAACACCAGAGGAAAACTCCGTCTGTGCAGAGAATCTACCAAAATGGATGCCAAAAGACAGAAGACAGCGTAGGAGAAAACCTTTGGTGTTTATTATATATATATAAGTAAGCCCCATTTCGAATTCGATTTATTATTTTTGTTTCTTGCAGCTTACATCCTACCCGGGACTTTGCATTGACCACATCCTTTTAAAAACATACCACTACTATTCCCAGCAATGCTTCAAGCACCCTACCATTTTCTATTATATATATATATATATATATATATATATATATATATATATATATATATACCTAGTATTCGTACCCTTTGACATAGGCAATGGATTATGTGCCATCTCCCAATATACGGATGACGACCTAGCACTAAAAAACCTCAGCAACGTAACACTTTATGCACCCACCGTCAGCATTAGAAAATCAAACCAAAACAGCCTGACCCCTGATGTGCAAGAGAAGACACCTCCCCAATAAATACAAATGAAACCTCACAACAAAAAAAAGGCAGATTCCAATATTCTACCAACTTATAAAAACACACAAAACAACCCACAACACAAATCAGATCCATGGTCTCAAGTTTAGATAGACCCCTCTACTAAATCTCTTGGCTACTCTCTCAACTGCTCAAGCCGCTACTCCCACCTACCCAGGGCACGTTAATTATCCACAGACGAAATTATCCACAGACCGCATGCACTACAACCCAAACACCTGCAATTCAATAGACTCGCTTTCAACCTTGATGTTTTCTCCCTCTACACTCCCGTGCCGGCACACCCAGCTGTAGACTTCATCACAGACTGCATCTCCTCCAACGACCTCTACTGCTTAGGCCTCACCGCTACCAACATACACCAACTATTATGCATTATCGTTGACAACATACACTTCACACACTAACAGAAAACGTAAAAACAAATAACAGGCCTTCCTTTGGAATCCAGCCTCTCAGGACGACCCGCCATCACATACAGTAACATACTAGAACAGCGCGCATTACATACCTGCTACTCCAGCATCTTCTTCCCGAGATATATGGACGACATTCTCATCCTCACATCATCTCGTGAGGAAGCTAACAAAATCTTCTTTACATTTAAAGACACAGACCCAACATACAATTCACTATTGAACACCGCAATACATCTCTCTATCTCTTACTATTAGACTTTACCCTCCGCATTACAGGACACATACACACCAATTTATATAGAAAAATCGACTGCAAAGATACTTACATAAACACGGCCAAAATAAGATATGATATGAATGAGACAGACCGCATCCGTAG
>OY744523.1:95046793-95091793 GCA_963556195.1 Sepiola atlantica
ATATAATTAAAATCACTTGTTTTTGTCTTACTTCTCAACGACGACATATTTCCATTTCTTACATTGTGATAGCCTTCTAATACTCCTCTCTCTCTCTCTCTTTCTCTCTCTCTCTCTCTCTCTCTATATATATATATGTATATATATATATATATATTTAATGATTGCTACTACTTTACATAAGATGACGATCATTACATGGTTGCAATGCCCTGTTATGGTCACGCAGATTGTTAGCTGGCCGACTCATTTTACAAGTCTTATCGCCGTAGTTAGATGACCATACGCAAACCACGCTCTCCTTCTAGAAAGCCTGGTTTCAGTGACAAGACAAAGACGATGGATGGTCAAACAAAATCTACGGGTCCATCTCGCCGATTAGCGTAGCATCACGCTTGGGTACTATACCAGGTATTTCTACGCTCCCCGCTTATACTACTACTACTACTACTACCAATATATATATATATATATATATATATATATATATATATATATATATAGAGAGAGAGAGAGAGAGAGAGAGAGAGAGAGAGAGAGAGTTTTCTTGATTTGAATGATGAAAAGCCAAATATAAATATCCGTTGTAAACAACGCTGTAACTCTAAGGTGTTGCATCAGATGATTATATATATATATATATATATATATATATATATATATGTGTGTGTGTGTGTGTGTGTGTGTGTGTAAGTAAATTTCGCGTACAACAAAATCGTAGGATAAATTTCAGAGGAAACATTTTTATATCAATGAAACGGGCGGGTGGAAAATATCCCAACACATACCACGTGATATTCGTTAACACAAGGTTTCGAGATCATCCGATAACTTTCAGGCACAGGAATCAGCCATCGGTAATCACCTTGTTAGTACAAATAGTTGTTGAGGCAAGTATTCCGATGGGTGGTTTTAGGTTTTACAAAGTGCCAGGTCGAACTACCATCTCAATATTATTGAGGCGTTAGTTATTAACAATTCCCGACCTAGCCTGTGTAGACAAAAGATTTTGAAGCATCAGTTGGAGATCTTTAATGATTCAAATCCAGCATAACGTTGAGAGATTTACTTTTTTCTCCCTCAATCGTTTTCTCCGACTTAAACAATTTTTCCCCTCAAATCTCATTCGATTTTCTTAGTTTTTAATTCATCATTCTGACGTTTCCGCTTAGAGGGTCAGACGGTAAGGCCTTAAGAACAATTTTAGCAATTTTCTTTTTTTTTTCACCCGCCCGTTTCATTGTTATAAAAATGTTTTCTCTGAAATTTATCATATATATATATATATATATATACATATATATATATATATATATATATATATATATATATATATATATATATATATATATATATATATATCACTTTTGAAGTAAATACTATATATAGTATTAACTTGAAAAGTGCTCAATAGTGAGTAGAGGTTAGAAGTTGTATGAAGTCCCAGTTCCATGTCTGATATTCAGTTACTCTTAAGTGAATAAACCATGAAAGCCAATCTAGCAAATGAATACACAAAAACAAATTGGTTTGCTTTCCATGCTTTAAATTTACCATAACTTCCTTCTTATAATAAGAGGAGAACCTACTGCCAATGTTACTTAATTTTTTGGAAGCGCCAGCAAAACTTATGTCAGTAGAAAATTAATTTTCTACCTATCCAAGTGGAAGCGCAAAAATACCTAATTTAGTACCCAGACGTGGGATTACCCCTCTCAGTGTGATGAACCCGTAGATCTTGTCAAGTCATCCATCTAGGCAATAGAAAACTCTGATATAAAACCTGTGCTTCTGACCTCATACGCCATGGCACCGAACCACTGAGGGAGGGATGTCTCCTTTGTTCTGGTCTACAACCTTCCTAGAGCTGGAGACTAGAACAAATTATCCGGTTTGTAAACCTACAAATTCTTTAGCAGTAGGTAGGCTCTGCCTATCGTCAGCTTTCACTCTCCTTCTTTGTCTATAAGCCAGGCTAAGAGGTACCATCACAGGCACTCATCAGAAAAACGCAGGTCAATGAACACCGTCTCCCCATCCCTATTTCTCTCAAACTGGGCAACTTGGAGACGCTCTTGTCTGACAGGTTGAGGGTACCGGTTTGACAGATTGTATTGCTGTTGTTTCCGACTTACAGTACATGAGCCCTAACTCTTATGTAGCGCTAGTAGCGGCTTCTCTATCATCATTTGTATAATATCAGAATAATTGTAGTGTCACTGTAGTTACTTTGTTGTGCACGGAAAGGGATCCTGTATTTATCTCCGGTGGGCTAACTCTAACCCTAACCCTAACCCTAACAATACCCCAACCCTATAGATGAAAACTCAGCTAATAGTCTACTTTTGTGTTGATATTGGTATCAAACAGATAGCCACTTTTGTCCAACCCACTCTACTCCAAAACTGAAACATTTAAATAAAATGACATCCAAACAAAATATACGATCAAACCAAAAAAAACCCACCTAAACAAAACCAATTCGCCTCCCTCCTTGAAGATCGCATTCACACATATTCGCGGACTTAGATCTAATCTTGACGGAGTAAGATCATTACTCCAAGTAAACTCCCCGGATATCCTAGCACTAAGTGAAATTAACCTACTTTCCTCAATCCCCTCCAATCGCTTTGACATGACTGAATACCTCCCACTCTGCCGTTAGTACTCATACAGACATATGCACGGACTTAGAATCTATATTCGTAACAACTGACTAGGGAGCATAATCTAGAATCATGTACTTTAGACTAACCTTGCAACACTCCATTAGCTACCGATATTTCCTCTACCGTTCTCCTTCGACACGTGACTATACCCTAATCAACCATGTAAAACGCCGGAAAGCACCGACGCCGAGTGACTGTTAGCGTCGGTCTAAATCTAACAAAGTACTGAAAAAAAAACATCCACCGTTGACTTTTTTGGGGTGGATTTCTTTCCAATTCATTTCAGGGGGCGGGATAAATATGAAGTGTTTTTTTCTAACTTGCTATTTGATTTCTTGCTTCCCCTCACGAGTTGAAATGGTTTCGTCCGTGAGCTAGAAGAGGGCATGTGTTTTATTCGCTAACTTATGCGTGACCGGGTAGAAGTGCGTATATTTTTCTATATACTAATAAATATACATGGGTCTTTATCATAAAATGTTGGACACAGTGATAGCCCTGAATTGTTGCAATAAAATAAGTGTGTTCAAACAATACAAATAAGAAGCAAAGTCTGACTATTCCCTCTTTTTGGCATAAAACCCAGAATAATGTTAGATTTGTGAGAGTAAGTCGTAACTTAAAAAAATTATATCAGCTCTCTCTCTCTTTTTTAAAAATTGATTTATAACAATGAACACTGTAAAAACACGTTTAAATAAATATCATTTCATTGGTTTTAAAAACGTATTTTTTTCTATTCTCATCATGCACGAGCGAGAAAGAGCGAGAGAGAAGGGAAGGAGAGAGAGAGAGTGGGTGAGAGAGAGAGAAGAGAAGGGAAGGAGAGGAGAGGAGAGGAGAGGAGAGGAGAGGAGAGAGAGAGTGTGTGTGAGAGAGAGAGAGAGAGAGAGAGTCATTCCGTAACTGTAGAATACCACACATGTCAGTCAAGTGTCCGCCAGGTGTGCAAGCTGTTGCCTCGTTTTATCCCCCCCCTGACCGAGCAGATAATGAATACAGCCCAGCGACAACAGGCAGAAACAGTTGGTTATTGTGGACTCTGTTCACTGTAGGATGAATGCTTCACAAGAGGCAATATAAGAATTATATTTTTTTCAAGCCATAATAATAACACCAGCAGGCACGAGCCCTTAAAAAGGAACACATTATGAACACGTGTCTACTTAGTGCAGCGGAGAAACATGCAAGAAGACTGAGTCTTTCACACGCTTACGATTGCTGATTGACAGGAACGAGGTTGTTTGTTTGTTATCTAGTAGGGGTCTATGAAGAGATACTCTGCTTTATTATAAGGCTACAGATAGCAAATGCTTTGATTGATCGGAAAATTGTCAGCAGTTTAATAGTAATTCTGTTAGGTGCCGCGATGGACTGTTCACCACCATTTATGGCAGGACTGCCTAAATATTGAGCAATGTATAACGCAAACAACTACTTCGGTTTGTTATGACTGCTAGCCGGATTAAATATGATACTCCATACTTCTGAAATAAAGAACGATGTGTATTTATTTGTATATTTGTATATACATAAATATATAACCATCCCGTCACGCAAATGTTAGCGAGTAAAAAATACTTTTTGATTTCTAGCCTCCAGACGACACCATTTCAAGTGGTGGTGGCGATAAAGCAAATAGCAAATCAGACAATCTGAAAGTTTGAAATTCTGGAATTTATTCGGAAAGAAATCCTCCACTCTAAATAAAAGGTCAGTCGTCGATGTTTTTTTTCTTTAAGTCATCAGAAATGATAATAATTTATATATTAAATTAAATTACTGACGTAATTCTAAGATGTTATATGAATACTAGAAGAATACCCGTCTCAAGACGGGTAAAATGAATTCCCCAAACAGCAGTTTCGCACCACTTTCATGTCTCCTAATCAAGATTAAAATCATGATAGAATAATAGTAAATCTCATGTCTAGAATCCTTGTTCCAATTTTAATCAAAATCTATTACATGATTTTGATTCTTTAAAAAATCTCTAAAACGTAAGCTTAAGCGATCTTAAAGAGAAATTGAAATCAAGGACATCTCGATTAATTGGCGTATAATAACTATGTATCAAATTCAATGCAAATCTGATAGATTACACATTTAAAATGAGAGGTTGTGCCAATATCATACCCCCTAAAGACACTTTAAAAACCTCCAAAGAAACAGAAATTTCAGCAATTGGCATCTAATACCTACTAGTATAATTTAACAGAAAGACGGAGGTATCTGAATATTCACGTAGGGCTTCCGCACCCTTTTAGCTTATTTGCACAAAACTAAATGAAACTAAATATAGTCCACATTACGACTCCTTATAACTCGCAGCTATGTTCCAAACTTCATAATAATGAGTTAATTAGTTTAGGAGTGAATCTTGTACATACACATATATAAACATATACGCATACCTAACTAAGGATTAGTGCGAACACTGGCGAAAAATATTTTCCGTCATTTTAGTATTATTAATATTCTACATCGTTTGTATTCATACAAAGTCATTAAGTCCAACCAATACAAAGTAGAAGAACAATGCCGACACCGAACTGTTTACCATGTGTAGGGTCCAGATAAACCCACCCAAATGGTCTCAGGGTGAATGAATATAACGAATGCTTTGACGTCTTTATTGTGTGTTATTTGCTAATTCCATCCTTCCGGACCTTTGGTTGATTACTTTTGGTGATTAAAATATGTGACGATGATTCCTTTTTAACATATCTATAGTTTTTATTATTTTGAATTTTATGTACGGATATGTTTTATTTATTGAATGAGTATGGGTGAAAGAGAGAAAAAACAAGGGCATCATCTACGCATCACTAAAACAGACCAATCGATGACTAGCAGTCATTTGTCCTTCCGACTCGTTTCCTGTGTAATAATTAGCTTTATCATTTTGTAAACCTCCAAGATGCGTGGTAATTTCTCATTCGAAAATTAGCTATTAGTTCTTCAACTCCCAGGCGAGGAGAAGGCCAAATAGGTGACTATATATATACTGCTTATGTATGTGTGATATCTGTTGTAAAGTTAACTAATTCGTATATTGCTGTATATATTTTCATTTTACTTCAGTGTAAAATCTCAGAAATGAAAGGGGCCCCTTCTTGTGGCTAACAGTTTATCTATATATGAGATACAAAGATCTCCAAGTGTTTAACTAAAATTCTCCTTTACCTCTCAAACGTTGAGTTAGTAAAGAAGTGAGGAACATTAATTCTCCTCTTCTACATTGAATATATATATATAGTCTAAACACGCTTTTAGTCATTTTAAAAACAAAAGAAAAAATATGGAAAATGCAGTTTAAATTTCCAGAGAAACTAAATCCAAGATATCGCTGACTTAGCATTCGTTGGAAAATTCATTAAAAAAATAAAATAAAAAAGGGGATTCAAGTATCTAACAGTGAAACAAAAACAGAGGACCTTAACTTAAGCGTGAAATATTAAAACGGGGATCATCAGCTGTTTACCATGTAACTGTTTCGGGGATTTAAAAACAGGACAGTAATAATATTCATGGCTCTCCAATGGTATCGATCAAGCGACCATTTCACTAATAATAATAATATATATATATATATATATATATATATATAGATATATATATATATATATGTGTGTGTGTGTGTGTGTGTTCGTGTAATATATATAGTGGATCAAAATCCAACAGAATGTATTGGTAAAAATAAAATGTAAACACAATAAACTTAATACAAAGTTATGTATAGATCAATGTTTCGCCTAAAATCTTTTTATTTAAGCTTTTTCAAGATACATGTAAGGAGGCCGGAATTATTTATATATACAATAGTGGGTAGTAGGGGTCACATTATAAAATGCGTATCAGCAAGCGACGAAAGTGTTCAAGGGTAGTAGAGGTAGATTCCTTACAAAGCAGATGTCTTACCCCCTCTGTCTCCCTGTCCGTCTGCCTGTCTCTTTCTATCTCTCTTTTTCTCTTTCTATCTCTCCCCCTCTTTCTCTCTCTCTCTCTCTCTCTCTCTCTCTCTATCTCTCTCTCTCTCTATATATATATATATAGAGAGAGAGGATACATTCAACAAGGCATTTATTTGAATAGAGCGAAATAGTAGGACATACACATATTCCAGTCGCGAAAAAGAAACGGGAAATAGAACGAATACATATGAAATAATTGTATACGTAAAGGACAAATCTACACATTGAAAGAGAGCAAAATCGTTTTTCCTATTAGCCCAGTTTAGTTGTATTGTTAGCGTGTTGTTATTATAACACTTGACAAAATGTCGAATGTCAGAGCTGAGAGATAGTCGATCGCGGCCATCAATTTCTGACAAGTGCAATCCTCATTTGCACATCGACACACGACGATCAACATCTCGACTCTTTGGCGCATCACTCTTTTCGGCCATTTTGAACGCAATCGAGATCTTTGGCCGGTGCGTCTTGAACTTGTTATTTCAATATCACCGAGTTGAATAAACATAAACTAACGCGCTTATAAATATGTACCCACATAATAGACTTACTCACCTACAACGTAAATATATGCCTACGAGCTATTCATACCCGGCGTTGCTCGGGATTTTGTATTTAAACACATATTGTATTTGATCAGATCATATTATTAATAGAGAACTGAAGAAGAAGAGGAGGGGGAGGAGAAAAAAAAGAAGAAAAAGAGGAATAAGTAAAAGAAGTAAAAGAAGAGGAAGAAGAAGAAGAAGAAGAAGAAGAAGAAGAAGAAGAAGAAGAAGAAGAAGAAGTAAAAGTAAAAATTAATAGAGAACTGAGGGAGAAGAAGAGGAGGGGGAGAAGAAAAAGAAGAAGAAAAATGAAGTAAACGAAAGGAAGAAACAGAAGTAAAAGTAAAAAAGGAGAAGGAGAAGAAGAAGAAGAAGAAGAAGAAGAAGAAGAACAACAACAACAACAAGATGACGAGGAGAAGAAAGAAGAAACATAAGAGGAGAAAGCTTATTTAAAATGTATTTTTGTTATTAAGACGTGTCGTACTATTGAGTGTTTTTAATCTCAACAATAATTTATTTGGAATATCGTATAGAAGGAAAATTATTTAATCAGTCCCTTTCTTGCGATTTGTAACCATTTTCCTTCCTGAAACAAAGTGAGAGAAGGAGAAACAAGCCTATTCCCGCCGTGTCTCTTTCAGTAGACATTAACCTCTGGACATTTTCTCAAATGGCCGCCATATTGAAAAGTAACAGGAAGGGAGAATAAGTGAGTGAGTGAGTGAGTGAGTGTGTGTGTGTGTGTGTGTGTGTGTGTGTGTGAGAGAAATAGAGAGAGAGAGAGAGATCTTTTGCTTCCAGTATGTTTCAACGTGAACTCTGAGTAGGTTTAAATATACTTAAACTTTCTTTATATAATACCTTAAATAATAGATGTATTCATCCCTGGAATTGTGTTTAATTGCAGTTACTATTGAAAAAAGGTCGGTTACGTACGTTTTCAATGTCCGAAATATGATTTGATAGAAAACGAGCACTCACTTGGTTTTCATCGTTAAAGGGATTAACGTGTACACCAATTCTTTGCTTGATTTGTGAAGAAATCCAACTGACATAGGCTGGAGTGTTTATATCAGTGCTACTCCTATGATAATTGCTGCTATTTCTATTATCCTTACTATTGTTTGATCTATTACCATGACGATTCATATTATTGATATTATTACTACTGTTGTTAGTGCTATTGGCAACGACCTTATTATTATTACTATAATTCTTATTGCTTTGATATTTGACAACACATTCGTAAACGAGACTACAATACATACAATCATTTTAAGAAGGTAGTCAGCGATTTTCTTGCTTCTTCTTCTATTTCCTATTATTATTATTATTATTATTATTATTATTATTATTATTATTATTATTATTATTATTGATCTCTAAATTATTCCTATGTTTATAAGTTTTCAGGATATGATCTATTGATCAGGCGCTTCTGTTGATTATACATGCCCAGCTTGACTAGTCTAGTTTTCTTTACCATAATATGGGTTATGATATTAATTTTTTTTACTAAGGTTAATGGTACCATCCGTAAACCTAATCTCATCCTTATATCTTGAGTTTCTAAGTACATTATTATAGTAATTTGCATTTTGATTGAATATATGGATATTAGAGGAAACCATATTTGCCATGTTAGGAATGATACCCCTTGTTATTGATTTGGGCTATTTAGATTCCGTATGCACATAATAGAGGGTTTGGTCAGGTTTATGGTACGGTGAACAGGAATTATTAATTAGCTCTAGTGTAATATCTAAACAGTCTCTTACTTTTTTATTCGAATGTATCGCTATTTTTCGTAGAAATTGCTTAAAAAGTTTACAAACCTCGTTTTAGTTTTTGTTCATGTGAGCGATTAGTTGCATCAATAGTGGAAAGTGGAACGCTCCTTTATAGTCCACTAAATTGATAAAAGTAGAATGTATTAATTATTTAGAAGTAACACACCGATCCTATCCTGTCTGAATCTGTCAAACCATTAAGGATATCAAAGTGGTCGGTTGTGTTTTTCCTTGCCCAGTATTTACCGTCAAATTAGTTCTGTGATTGAGTTATGTTTGAAAAAGACATCTGTTTTAATGGTTTAATTTTGCTGGAATTTGTAATTAACTGAAGAAGTCATCCATCCATCTCTTAGGTATCTATGTATTTGTGTTGTTCCTCTCACTCTCAGTTAATTCAACTATTCTATAATATTTCTTATTATCTTCGTGAGCATCTAGAGAAAGATTGACTCTTATTTGTCGTCATCTAATGTACATACGTGTGTCTGTACACACCACAAACACGTATGTAAATTAGATGGGAAAATAACAAGTCTCTTTACTCTTTTATAATAAATAAATAAATAAATAATAATAATACTTCTATTCAATAATAATAATAATAATAATAATAATAATAATAATAATAATAATAATAATAATAATAATGATAATAATAATAATAATGACTTTACGTAAAAAGGCGAGAACGTGGAAGAGGACTGGTAAGTATAAAAGACTGCGTGGATGACACAAACCAAAAAACTAGAAAACTAGAAAAATATATAAACAAAATCACTGAAAAGCTGATCATTGTTGCAAAATACAGCTCCCAAAATACAGGAAACGAAAAAACTGAAAACAAAAAAGCACGAAAAACAAAAATGGGAAGAGAAGCAGCTACATGGTTGATTTATCAGACTAGAGTAGACACACGACCACACCTGGACATAGCTATGAAGAGGAAAATTGAACAACTGCAACGAACAACGTGATCAGAACAAATTATATCAAAGCCAAAATAGAAAAAAATCAGGAAAACAGTAAATGTAGACTCCGTGGACAAAGAGACGAAACGGTAAATCACATAATAAGTGAATGCCGCAAACTAGTCCCCAAAAGAATACAAAAAAGACAATTTCTTGGGAAAGGCAGTCTATAAGGAACTATGCAAACGTACGCACTTTTAACATGCAGACAAATGGTATAATGAGTAAGTACTACTACTACTACCACTACTACTACTAATAATAATCCAGCAGATCACAGAGTGAAGATCAAATAAACGGAAAAACGAAGCAAATACACGGAACTAGTTAGAGAACTGAAAGGAATATGGAGCATAAAGAAAGTCAGTATAATAGCAATAATTGTAGGTGCACTAGGAACAATGCGAAAACATCTGAAAAAAGACTAGGATAAATTGAAATCAAAGGGATCATTGAAACTATACTAAGGACGGCAATGATAAAAACAGCTGCAATCTTAAGAAAAATCCTCGAATGCGGAAACCAACCCGCATAAGCTACGGAAGGTCACATGGAACTTACAACAGGAAGAAAACAAAACCACAGAAAGAACCTCACAGCACAAACCAAGGAACAGAAAATGCAAGAAACATCACTTCATAAGCTCCTCACCCCAATAAATTACACTGGACTCGGCTGACACCACACAAAAATGAACCAATAAACAGTAATAGCAAGAAACACCATAAGCTCCGCTTCCCCGCTCTCCTTCCCCGCTCTTCTCCCCCGCTTTCCTCCTCCTCTCTCCCCGCTCCCCCTCTCTCCCCGCTCGCCTCTTTGTTGTTTTAACAGTATATGCTTATCTTCGATTCGGAAGTAGAAATGGTAAAATAGTTACCCGTGTGAATTGTGGACTTGACATGTTGTTTTAAAGTTCGCCCGATAATGTTAAGTTGCTTTGTCTAATACTTTTTGAAAAGATGTGTAACCTCCCCATAGATATGAATTAATCAGTAGAGTATAGACTCTCCATCTTTTGTAGACCAACTAGCCGAAAAGAAGAAACACTTAATTTCCAAGATCTTTCAATCGCTAGAATATATTGCTAGGGGAGTGCTCCCCTGCAGACTACAACATGTTTTTTTTATAAACTGTCCTCATAAGTAATCAAACTTTGTTTATTCCATTAATCATTTTTAATCCTTTCATAATATTCTTCATCATTTCAACTGACAATTCATCAATCTCGTTAAAACTTATCCTCAAGAAGCTTCTGGCCTACATAAATAATGTCTCATTAATAAAGAAGAAACACTGGTTCTTCTCTGCTGATATCAGCATTGCTTCCGATCGTCTTTGATTTCTTTCTGGCATTGGACCTAAGCAATGGAAACAGAAGTGCAGATAGTGACTGCGCAATCATTGCTTTACCATAAACTCCACATACCACAGGAACAATTCCAAATGATATCTATTTTCTCCTAATACAAGTAGATGCCAAACTCTTGTAGTTAGAATTTGTATGGTATTTGTTATTTAGATATTAATACGATACTTAGATTCTATAGAGCTTCCATAATCGACATTATAAACGTCATTTCTGTTTCGAGAGAAAGAAACATCTCAGAATTGCCGGTAGATAAAAATGAAGGTTAAATCAAATAGGCAAGACGACCCATCGAGAAACATTGTAAATGCGCCGGTTGACCGGAGGTGTCAAATCTAGACTCGTTATCGATATTACGTTCGCTTTATCGCTCGTGTTACCATTGAAGAAAAAATGTCCAAAGCTGATATCACTAGCCACGGGGCCTGTATTCAGAGCGGGGATCCGATAGTTTTAGCAGTTTGATGGCGACTGGTGTTGAGATTGTCAAATGAAATCGGAGGGGTGGTGACCCGAAGTCGCGAACCTCTACCTACGGACCCAACGGTGTTTTACGTGGATATTTGCTTTCGGTCATTACGATCCGCCTTCAGATCGCCATATTCTGATATAAGAATTAAATATCATATCTCCCTTTTACTATGCACATGCACACACAGGAAAACTTTACACACAAACACACTCACATGAACATAAACAAAAAAAAACAACGTATATATGTAAAAGTAGTCCGAGCACTAAGTTACGATGTGTTGTGTCATATGCTGAACATGTTGCTTTCAGATCTAAGTTTTTTGGTTGTTTGTCTCAATAATCTTCATAGTCTGGATCAACTCGAGCAGAGCATTTTTTCGAAGCATCACTATTGAATAACTGCAGATAGTATCAGCCAACGTGGTGCAACGTGCGCAAAAGTGCATAGATATGAAAGAGGAGCACTTTCAACATCTCTTATATCATGTAGGTAAGTGAAAAATACGCTTTGATAAAAATACGTACACATTTAAATACTTGCTTACTTACATTCTTCCAGTCGATTAATATTCCGGCTACTTTTAAGCGGACCAGTCTGTATATAAAGACGAAGACAGAAATTCCCACGCATTTACTCATACGAATGTATGTATAGAGATTCTAGATTTAATAAAGGTATAAAGCGTAGCGAGATACATTTACTTTATGGACTGAATATATATTAAGCTCAATGAAGTTCAGTTTAGTAAGACAAATTAAAAGCTATGAAGTATTCTTATAACTTATTACTAACGCCGGTGAAATTCTAGGGTAGCTTTTTAATCTATATGTATAATGTTTTTGAAATAATCATTTTTATTTAAATGATAAAAGTATGTAAAAATATTAAAATATTAAATATATTAAACATCTCTTTTTCTATTTCTGTAAAAATAAATGTCATTGTCAGATAAATGATCTTTTAAAAAGTAAAATCAGTAGGTTTATTATTTATCTATTTATTTATTGAAAGTTATTACAATTTGAATCTTTTAAAACAAAACTTTTATCTTTCTATTTATCGTAAAAAAATAATTGCCAGCGAAATATTCTTAAAATAAATAAACATTTATTTATTTAAATGTATAACTATGAGATGCTTAAGATTATATTAAAATAAAAACAAATAAAAGCAGTTTTTAAAAAATTGGTTTAGCCGATAAAATTCGATTTTGGAGCAATTTAGTTTTTAAACGGATGAAGTCTAAATATTTTACTAGGTACGTGCAAAATGAATGGCCGATCCCCAAAATGTATACAGCATTTTGACCCCTCCCTTCAATTAAAAATCTACCAAAATTCAGTAAATCAATCAATTTTAATGAAATGTTCAGTAGTTATTAAATAACAATCACGGAATATAATGAACTCATTATTTATTTTTTACTCTTAGTGAAAATGTATTATTTTGTGTAAACAAAATACACCTTTACTAAGGTAATATCTCCAAGTCCCCCCCCCCAAAAAAAAACGCATGAATTTATAATTTATTTTTATGACAATAAAGTACCGTAGATGATAACAAATACTTTAAAAAAAATATTTCTTATATATTACGAAAAAAGCGCTTAAAGTCCGTGTTAATAAAATCAATATAACTTGAAGAAAAATTAATTTCTCGTATTATCGATATTATCATTGAATGAAGCATTGTTTATTCAGTATTTTCACTAAAAATTAATATAATTGCAAAAAATATTTTTTGTGATTTGAATGATAACAGTTTACGGGAAAGCGTAAAAGTCGATATTCTAATATTTCCCTTGTGCGCATGGACGTGTAATCACTAGCGTACATTTTTTTTTATAATATCGAAAAATAAAATCGAAAACATTGACGTTCTGGGCCATAACGAAAACATAATTTAAAAAATTGGATAATTTCTACTAACGATTAACTTGGAGATGTATGGGTGTCCAGTATTGCAATAAACAGACGGAATTTGCACCGTACCCTCGCCACAATCGAAATTTTATTTTCAAACCCCGTCAATTTCACTTTTCACTGTCAATCATTTTAAAAAATAAAATGTAAGTTTTCTTTTTTGTTTTTATCATTAAATAATCATTTTCTTTCAAATTTGAATTCTATTTAATTATTAATAAATATTGTTTTAGCTTATTTTATTTTCAATTCATAATAACATTTTCGGTGTAGTCATTGAATTTAATTTCCTTTTTTACACTTAAGATGGCCTTTTAATTTTATTTAACAAGAATTAATTAAAATTATCTTCATGACACGTTTAAGAATCAAGCGAGTAATGTAAATTATTTTAACAACATTTTACAAAAGTTTTAGTTCAGATTCCAAGGATAACATTGGTAAACATACGTCATCAATAATTTCCAAATATTACTGAATTATAAAGTAATACTAAGTTAAATATGAATAATTTTAAATAAAAATAAATAAAATCTTAATTGTGTACATTCACAAATATTTAAATTAAATAAGCATTTCTTTTTTATTACAACAAAGTAAAGGTACTTAAGTTAATTACATTTTTTATAAACTTTAAAATAATAAATAAATTAAGGTATAATAATTTTTCAATTTCTATAAACTATTACAAGACCATTCTTCTATATAAAGTTAAAAATAATAAAAATAAATATCATTACAATTTTTGTATCTCATATATTCTGCCTAGCGATAGCGACTTTGTTTACTGTTTGACTGAATGCCGTATTTTACTAAACTATTACCTTTTCTTGATAATTTAGCAACTATTTTAGTAATAAGTAGGTACATTTGAAAAAAATTAAGTATCTTATCAATTTAATTTAATAATTATCTTTGAAATCGTTCCAGAAACTGATATTTATCTTTCAAGGGATTTTTACATGTAATTTTTTCAAAGTTCAAAATTCACTGAATTTTTGTTTTTCGAGCCGTCATGATAACATTTTTCATTCAAAATTTTTTTTCACAGGTAAATATGATTTTTTTTTTCCTTTTAGAGATCAAGTTTCGGCTTTTATCTTTCAAACAGCATAACAATTTATACGGAAATTAATTAAAAAATTAATGATAAGCGCTTTTTAATAATTATAGTCCGTACAAGGCACGCCCATTTTTGTACGTACCTATATTTTACCTTAGTGACACCAATTAGTTATTTCATATTTGGCGATTGGGTCATCTTATTTTTTCAAATGGGTGTGGTAGGTTATAATATCTCTTAGCGTATTATTATATAGATTATTATTCATCTGTCGCCAGTGATTTATTGGCGGTTTTCCCTGGAATCTGACTTCAATATTGCAGTGCTTTACTCACCAGTGGGTTAATTTAATTGATTTATTATGATTTTCTGTGTGTCTATTATTTTAGTATTTACACAAGCATAAAAAGATTGATGATATTTGATGGGAAAAAGTGACTCTTCACTTCGCATATATGTGTGAAGATAGGAGTGATATAAAATCGTGTTCTATATTATGGACTTATCACACCAGTCGTTATCAGTAATTTCTATCTGATATTAACCAGTTGATTTCTCTGTAGTCTGTTTTACATCAAGTTTCTCAAGATTCTAATACACTCCGTCCCCTTGCAGTTGTCGTCTGGATGATACTCTCCCTGCTTTTTGCGCGACCATTGTACAAATCGATGTTGATGCCACTTGTTTTTTTTATGTGTGTCTGATGTAAAGTTGTTGTTTTTATTATCACTAGGAGTTTCAGTCATTATTAGTGATTGCTCACTGCCAATGAAAAGTAGTGTTCTCTGGAGTCTGAGTGACAAAAATCTCCCTAGATTTCTAGCACTCCCCGCCGCTTTCGATAATCGTTGCAAATTATTTTTGCGTTGTCACAACAGCCGTTTACCATTGATTTCTCTCTTATAACGACCGTTAGCTTTCTCTGTAATTTGAGTAGCATTAACCTACTCCAAGATTTCAGTATTCTTCGCGCCCTTTCAGTGGAGGTCTGGATGGTGCTTTAACTTATTGGTCTTTTCATCTTCCTGACCCTTTCACGACTCTCTTCTGGTATCAGCCGAAGTTGGTGTCACCATTCTTTTTGGCAGGAGGGATGCCAGATTATGGGTTGCCTTACTACTACTACTACTACTACTAGAAGGCGAATGAAAGGTGCTTTAGTGAATCATACCCCTTTTAGACATGCCTATGTATGTGAGCATGAATTGAAGTGATTTAGGTAGTTTTTCGAATTATAAGAATACCGCTAAAGATATTTACTACTTTCTGTGTATATGCCAATTTGATGACTTTAAGTGGTGTTTTACATTACTATTATGAGTAATATTATTAATTTTGGCAAAGAAAATTCGTCATTTCGTAAATTGGATATTCTGTATATGTGAATATAAAATAACGAAAACTGAACTGGTGGTAGCAGAAATAATTTCACCTCTGAAAATAATGTACTTGCGAAACAAACAGTTAACATAATATTACTATTAAATAATGCTATTTTCATTGGTTAATTCCTTCTGACTTGGCAAGACTATAAAAAAAATAGAACGGAGTAAAATCCAGGAGTGACTAATCGCTAATCAAAAACAGAAGCGGTTCCAGATACTAGAAAAATCAAGGCCATTGTGTTATTGGCGGCCAGGTTGGTAATGAAACATATTTTGTACATAGAATCTTTTATTCTAGTATATTTCCCAAACTGTAAATATTTTATTAATAAGGTAGGGGGAAAATGTCGAGTGAATAGCAGAATGTCATCAATAGTCCGAATAGTGAAAAATTCCGGTTTCATTGGCAAAAAATGACTCACCAGAAGGAATACAAGTGATAAAATTGGTAAAACCTAAAAAATAAGGAGGCAGATTATCGGTATATTTTCTTCCTAGGCAGAGTAAAAAACTATGATAGTTTAAACCTCAACGGACAAAATCTGCGATTTAACCTAAATATGTTTAACATTTATGATCCTTAGTTTGTGCTTTTTGGGACATGTCTACATTTTTTCATCGAAAATGATTTTCTTCTGCTAAAAAAACTTTGTATATTTTAAAAATATTTTTATATTTTGAAATCTGTGCTAAACAGTATATAATTTTACTGTTTTATGCCTATAATCTGATGATAAAAGCATACATTTTGAAAATCCATGGGTTAAGGAAATGAAACAAAATTTATTTATATAATCCTTGCCTGAACTATTTGATGATTTAATAAATATTGTACTTTTTCCAATTTTTATTATAATCACCCATTTCATTATATTACTGCTCTATCTTGTATATTAGGCATTGTCTTTTTAAGATAGGATATAATAAAAATGAAATGTTTAAATTCTTTTTTTATTATTTGTCCATTTATATATATATATATATATATATATATATATATATATATATATATATATATATATATATATATATATATTGTAGCGATATTTTCGAATAATAATCATGTAATGGTTTTTGATCAAAGTTTCAATAAAGATTCTACGTTTAATATCATTAAATCTTGATTTTATTTTTCGTAAGGCGACATAAAACCGATAAAATCTGTTCTGTTCAGAGAATTAATTTTACCTTTCCTGGGCAGGAGATTCTTCTACTTCGCCTAATTTAAGCTATATATGAAAGTTCCTTTTTGTTGAACACTGTTACGACGACTGACTCTGGTTATTCGCCTGCTTTATATAAATAAGATTTATTTCTCATCTCGTCGTGTAACGGTTGGAATTGACCTCATTGTTTGGAGCATTCAGAATTGAGTTATACGTGATTCTTGTTCCGGGGTTCGAATCGTGCAACTGATGATTCCGCAAAGATAATACGTATACGTATTTAGATAATAATTAAATGTTTATTATTAAATAATTATATACATACCATTGAATATGACAGATAACTTATGCCTGAATATCTTTGTGAGGATCCTCTCCATTAGCCGAATCAGGGTCTTGTTTCGGTGGAGAATTGATCGATCAATTTGCAACAATCGTTGGTGTCCCAAGTACTTTCGAGCCCATCCGGGTCCATCTTCAGATGAACAGGTAAATACGATGCTGTGGATATTAATAGGAAGTTTTGGATATAATTATATTATTAATACACAACTAAAGTTAGCATTATAAGTATCGAAACAAAGACCCTGATTCGGCTAATAAAAAGGACCCTCACAAAGATATGCAAATGTGGATTGTCTGTAATAATCAACGATATATATATATATATATATATATATATATATATATATATATATATATATATATATATATGTTTGTATGTGTGTGTTATTCAAATATATTATAAAAGAGTATTTTATGAATATATTTTCAATTGTATGATGAATAAGTTCCTCATACAATAATTATGCTAATATTGTCAATAGAGCATTATTATGGTTAAATGAGAGCATTATTATCATGAGTAAATCATAGGATAATCAAACATATATAGTTACATATTTATTTCATATTTTCTTAATCACAAAAAATAAAAATGAAAAATCCATTATTTATCAATTTCTAATTATAATATCGCATAATTTCCATTTAAAAAAGATTTTATGTTACTTTAAAAAATCATTTAATAATTTATATTATTTAAAAATAAATATTTTAAGCTTTTTCTTTACCAAAATTAGTTTATCCTTCTGATAAGAAGATTTTTGAAAAATCATGGATTTTGAAAAATCATGGATTTAAAAGACTCATATTGACGCACTTTTATTTTTGTTGAATATTAAGTAAATATAAAAATAAATATGTTACTATATATATATATTTTTACCGTCACACTCATTTAACCATATATATATATATATATATATATATATATATATATATATATATATATATGCATATTTATATAAGTATTATTTAAATTCCAATGACTAAAATACAGTCATATTTCCCATCATTTATTTTTTGCAACGTGCAAATGCTATAATTAAACGCAATAACACGTTGATCTTCAGAAACCACAATGAAAGGCATTTATGAAGATAACATCTCGTGCCTAAAGATTATAGGAAAAACAGAAATCAGACAACACTCACGCGTGATCCCAAAAATAATTAATTCCAATCGAGACGCCATCTTGAATCTAACGCCTATATCTATCTATCTATCTATCTATCTATCTATCTATCTATCTGTAAGTAGAACTATACATATATATGTAACACATTACTCAATAATAAGTCCTGGGACGATTAAGCAAACATGAATATGATTTTTATTAAGTACTAACTTTCAAATGGCACATGTAGACATTTGAGTCAAACATAATTTATAAATTACACGTATTTAAGTGAAGCTTCTTTTTCTAAATTTTTTAAATACTGGAAAAGACTGAGTTTGTGTATTGATTTGCGATGGAAAAATTGCTGTTCTATCAATGCAATGGCTTGATAACTGTTATAGCAGAAGAGTTGGAGATAGAAGGCAGTGTATTCACTATTTCACATGAACATTTGCCAATGGTTTAACAAAGTGTTTAACAAAGTTGCTGCGTTTGCTCATAGTCGATCAAAACAACAATGCGTCGACGATTCAGAGCGTTGTTTGCAACTGTTTCAACGCAATAGAAAAAAGTTTTTATCGCCAATATATGACTATGGGAGAAACGTTGATCTATCACTTCACTCCGGAGTTAAATCGACAGTCAATCGAGTTAACAGCCGCTGGTGAAAGCCATCAGCTGGTTATATTTTTGCTTCGTATCTTAGGATATGCAAGATATTATGTTCATCGATTTCTTTTTAAAAAGTAAGAACCATCAAAAATGAATATTATATGGCATTATTATTTCGTTCGAAAGAACCAATCGCCAAAAAACGGTCACTAAATAATAAGAAAAATGCTCCTTCACCAAGACAATGCACCGTGTAACAAGTGAATCCTAACAGTTGCTGAACTACACGAATATCATTTCAAACTATTTCCGTACAACTTTATTCTCTATATTTAATCTCACCGACTACGGGCTGTTTGCCGATCCCAACAGAATACTAAAAAGAAAGAATTGGCTCCACTGAAAAAAGGTATATCAGAAACTGTAGCATATTTTGAAACTAAAGGATCCTTCTACAAAATGGCATCAAATTGTTAGAGAAGCGTTGGAATTAGTGTAACACACTAGAAAGAGATTAATAAAGTCGAATTTTGCCTAAAAGATTTTGTTTTATTGTTAGGCCCGGTACTTATTGAACGATGTGTTATAATTTCTTTATTTTCCTCTCGCCATTTCTGGCCAAAATAAAATGACGCCATTCGTCTTCAAGTAAATGAAATTGTTTCCTTTTCTTATGAAATAAAGAAATACAAATTGGAGATTTACAATTTGTTACATTTAGTAAGGAAAGAGAAATACTAATACGCAGAAGAAGAAAAGTCAGTAAGAAGATGGATGAGAAAAAGAAGAACTTGAAGAAGAAGGCCACATTGAAGAGATAAAGAAGGCAGAGAAGAAGAAGAGAAGGAAGATTTGGAAAAGAAGGAGGAAGCAAAAGTAGAATGAGAATCAGAAGAATGGAAGCAGAGGAGGAGGAAAGAAGACGAAGAAGAAGAATAAAGCAGGAAAGAAGAAGAAGAATTAGAAAAACTGAATAAAAAGATGAGAAAAGGAATAAAAACAAAACAATTGGAGAAGAAGACAAGGAAGAAGAAAAAGAGGAAACAAAAGAAAGAGAAGAAAATGCGTTGAATCATGTGAAAAGAAGGCGAATAATAAAAATAAGCAATAAGAAAATAAACACGAAGATTTTAAAAAGTCACTGAATAGAGGAGAAAAGGAAGAGTTTGTAAAAGAATGGAACAATGAGGATTGGCAGTAGAATAAGAAGGAGAGAAATTGAATCAAAAAGACGAGAAGAAAATGGAAGAGAAGAACAAGAATTGGACAAGAAGAAAAAGAAGAAAACGAAGATGAGAAGTAGAATGAAGAAGAAGGAAAAGAAAGAAATGAAGGAAGAATATGACAAAGAAATAAAAAGAAGCGGAAGAACAAAAAGGAAATGGACAAGAAGAAAAGAAAAGGAAAAAGAAGAAAAAGAAGCAGAAAATAAAATAGTAGAAGAATCAAATAAATGAGTAGGAAAGAACGAAAGAGAACAAGAAGAAAACAAATTCCGTGTAATTTACACGGGCATGGACGAGAAGAAGAAGAAGAAGAAGAAGAAGAAGAAGAAGAAGAAGAAGAAAAAGAAAAAGAGAAGAAAGAAAAAAACATGATAAACAAGAAGAAAATCAAAAGAGAGAAGAAGAATGTTTTTAATTAAACTTTCTCTACGGAAATGACACTTGTGACTATTTGAACGTGTGCGATGGAGCCGTAGGTAAAACTATCAATGACGCCGAACGCGTACCAAGAAGGGCGTGGAAATGTCTGTTACGATTTTCCAATCAATGTCGGAGTGATGGCGGGGGAGTATTAAACTGTTAAGATTTTTTCTTTTTTTCTTACCTGTGGTGATTTATAACAATACAAGCTGTATATAGAGTTGTTCGCGTGGCTGTAATAAATATCACAACCAGAATAAATGTAAAACAAAAAAAAACCCATTGAAATCAATGGCGATGTCCACTTATTCATGGTTTTCTACAAGTCAAGATGCCCTCAAAATAACGTTTCAACCAAGAAAGCTTTTCCGGGAAGTCACACAATCTAATAAACAACGCCAGCCACCATGTGTAACTCATTTGGTATAATGAACACAGTCAGTCACCACATGCTGTCTACGTCAAATAAATTAAATATAAATGAATAATAATTATTTGGTATACCCCCCCCCCGTTTAATCTGCTAGTTAAATACAAAATTGGTCACATGTTTCATAATCTTAAAGTCGGCATTTTCCGTTAAATAACCGTTTCCATAAAATATTTAATAAAAATACTGTTAAACTAAATTATAGCTGTACACCAATTTTACAAACATAATCAAGAGTCATAATATAAATATATTAAACCGTAATAACAATGAAGAACTAATAATACACAACATAATAATAACGATAGTGATGAGTGTAGCTGTAGAAATAAAAAATAAATGCCCGCTACAAGGAAAGTTTTTAACTAAAAGTATAGTTTATTTGGGAACCATTTTCCCAGAAAAAACATAGTCAAGAATAAAATAACATAGGGGGTGCATAAATAAATAAATTGACATCTAGGCAGTATCCCTATTAAGATGCTCTGGCCCCTTCATAGACTAGATAAAAAAGTAGCCAAGCACCTAGACTAGAGAACTAGGAAACTAATGACTATGAACAATGTACTGCACTCGACTGATGATACTGACCGACTATATGTAAAAAAGAGAGGATAGGGTAGAGGAGTGTTAAGTATAAAATACTGTGTGGACTATACAATCAAGGAACTATAAAAATGCATAACCTAAAGTACAGAAAGGCTGATTACGTAGCAAGAAGCATCGCCCAAATGAACAATACAAAGAGCAGTGGAACTGGAAACAAAAAAGCGAATAAATTAGGAAAAAGCATACTTACTAAAAAGGAAACGCCCGAAAATACATGGACATGACTACAAAGAGGACATTTGAACAGAGCAATGAAAAATAGAATAGATCCCAAATAGATAGCATCCGGGAAAACAGTAAATGTAGACTCTGTAGACAAAGAGATAAACCAATAAACAACATAATAAGTGAGTGCGTCAAACTAACCCGAAAGAGAGACACAATTGTGTGGGGAAGGCAGTACGTACACTGGAAAATATGGAAACGTGTACATTTTGATCCTGCAGACTGATGGTGCAGATACAAACCAGAACCAGTCGCGGATAATGAAACTCATGAAGTCCTCGGGGATATGGAATTACAAATGGACAAACTCATCCAGTCAACGAGACTGAACATGATAATAATCATCCAGAAAAAATAAACAAATCTTAACTTTAGCCGTCCGAGAAGTTGAGAAGTTGCAGAAAAGCAAATACAGGGAACTTACTAAAACACGAAAATAAATGTGAAACATGAAGAAACTTACTGCAATACCAATAATTGTAGGTGGGTTTAGAAAAGTTCCGAAATAATCTGGAAAAAGGACTAGGAAACATTGGAAAAAGATCATGGGATGAAAACAGAAGAAATGTTAAGGTACATCCTTGAGTGCGGAAACCAATCCACACAATGAGGGGCATGTTTACAAATAGAAATGGAACAACAAATATATAAATAACCTCATACGAATCCAAAGGAAATGAAACTGTCAGAAATCATATAATCTGATACTTCCTGCAAGTAGTGGCACTAGCTTCGACTGATACCACACACAATAGATGTAATGGGTAAAAAAGGATAGAATGATCGAGGAAGGAGAGCACCATCCAGACGTTTACTGAAAGGACGAGAAGAGTGCTAAATAAACAAAGGTTGTTATCAGCTAGAAATAAAAAAAAACTATTGTACCCTTCTCCTCCGCCTCCTCCTCCTCCTCCTCCTCCTCCTCCTACTACTTCTACTACTACTACTACTACTACTACTACTACTACTACTACTACTACTACTAATAATAATAATAATTATAATAATTATTATTATTTACTCATTAACAGTTTGCACAAGATTTGTTATCAGTGATTTCTCACTGGCAATAATAAGTCGCGTTCTCTGGCGTGTGAGTTATAGCAAGTCTCCCCAGATTTCCAGCAATTTACGTTGCAAATAACTAAATAATTAAAGACTCGTGAATCTTATTTGTTATCTTGTTGGTTATTTTGTTTGTCGCCGTGAACATTAGGTGACGTCACAAAGAGATGACGTTGTCTACTAAAACACGTCAAAAAAATGAAATAAAAAAGATGACGTAATTCATTAAAGAACAGAGAACATAGACGACCTGTGACCCGATCCTATCATGTGTGTCTGTCTCTGTCTACGTGAACACTGGATGATGCCATAAGAAGATGGCGTAGAAAATGACAACATTCCATAAAACACATGGAAGAAACCATAAACACGCGTTATGATATCTCAACACATAACGCGATAAAAAGAGAATGTGATGGAAAGAGGAGAGAGAAGACGTAGGAGAATGAAAGAAGAAAAGGGAAAGAAAGAGAAAAAAGAAAAAATACAGAGAGAGAGAGAGAGAGAGAGAGAGAGAGAGAGAGAGAGGTTGTCTATTATGACATTACAATGGATTCTAAAACGCTTTGACATTGTAAAGATTGGATGTATCGAAAAGTGTTTTTTGTCTATTAATTCTGTTACAGTTTCTTAATATATTAATGCTATTGAACCTGACTAACTTTTTACCGTTGTTTCGATTTTATCGATATTTCTATTTATCTTGGGTACAAAGTACCAACGTTTGCACAACGTGTTACGGATCGGTTAATTCTATTTAAAATAAACAAAAAAGATTATTGATTCCTTATTCAAAACATCTCGAAGACAAGAATCAATAGAGAATATTTCCAAGCCTTCCACACGAGAAAGAGAGCCAGTCACAATCCACAGTTATTGACAGGCGCCGTTTGGAAAGTTAGGAAAGAGTTATTCGAGCTAAATGACGTGAACAAGTCTGCTTGCTCGTTTTTGATTGCTTAACCAACCAACTCTTTTATTAACAAACTAGATATAGATGCAGAAATGAACGATAAAATTAAAATGATGGCGTTCTCTGACTTTCACTGAATACTCTTAAAACATATATCTATATACCCCGGCATTGATTACAGCAGAACAAGATGGCGTCGACACCATTCAACGCCACGGGTGAATTCAACACGAATCGTAACAGTGGTTATACATTGCATTAGGTAACACATAGAATGGCTACATTTTAATTAATTTTAATTAAATGAAGATTATTTTATTTATAAATGATTTTTTGTAGGGCAATGATTACCTTTATCTCTCTTTGATACACACACACACACACACACACATATATATATATATATATATATATATATATATATATATATATATATATATATATATATATATATATATCTGGTTGAACAGGAGTGCCAACTTCTGTTTATTCTTTTTTTGATCCAATCTTTCTATTCGTTGAACAATACATCTTATACTATCAACCATGGAGTGTAGGAAATCTCCATATTTCACGCAAACGTTTTCGACCTTCATTGGTCGTCTTCAGGCGGATGATTGATCAATGCAAAATAAAATTAGTGAATTTATCAAGATAACGTTTCCATGTGATTAAAAACATTCAACAGCATTTCAAAAAGCCTTCGCACCCCTCATAACGAGCATGGTAGATGTTGGGCTTTTTTAATTGAATGAACAATGCTTCCATTATGGGGAGGCGAATACCGCAAAATGACACAGCAAGGATGGATGTACTACCGGTTAAAATATTTCTAAAATTATCTTTGGAGATGTTATGTGCTGTAAAGTGTTTGCAAATGGAGCTTAAGTTAATCGACGTGAAATACTGGTTCTAATCATGCCAATGTTTGATCGTATAAGATCTATTGTTCGACGAATAGAAAGATTGGATCAAAAAAAGAATAAACAGAAGTTGGCACTCCTGTTCAACCAGATATGTATAAAAGAAGGAATGTTGCCTAATTATACAATATATATATATATATATATATATATATATATATATATATATATATATAGAGAGAGAGAGAGAGAGAGAGAGTTATTTACTAGACACCATCCTCGAATGTCTTTGGTCTCTCTGTACAATGGTGTGCCACACATATGACATGAGGATACTTCACCCTACTAGTAAACGCTGACCAAATATTCAAAATCACATAGCATTCGAAGCCCAAATATGATCCCTTCGAACACGGCTATACACTGGCTCATACGAGAATTGGTGCTTTGATTCGTCAGCTGTTCGTTTTAAGAATAGCAATCCGATATACTTTTAAGTGTATAGTATGTAAATAAACGCAGACAACATATTTATAAACACACACACACACACACACACACATATATATATATATATATATATATATATATTTGTTCTAAACCTTAACCAGAAACATTGAGAATTCTAGTCTACGAATGTAGGCGTGGGTTCGAATCCCACTTCTGACAAAGTGTTTTTTCTTATGGGGAGGACTTGAATGTCTACTAGACACGACCGTCGGTCTCTCTGTACAGGGGTTTGTCAGAGACTCTGACATGAGGATACTTTTTACTTAAAGTAAACCCTGACCAAATATTAAAAAAATGGTGTGCTGTCTCCTCAAGCCATCAACCACGTCTTCCGAATTGCGGACGGGAGCACCCCCTCTATTAATAGAGACAAGCTTCGAATAAAGAATTAGAAACCGTTGACAATGAGGGAATTGATAATAAAAAATATAAATAAAAACAAAAATAAATACTGGCAGGCCGACACACAGGATAAAAAGGGCCCATCAACCCGTTCATACACCAGGCAGGAAGATGTAAGCAATGGTGTAAACCTTCCTGCCTCTGGAAATGGTGCTCCAGCCAATACAGAGGCCAACCAGAGTCAGCCATCAGGCGTGAAATAAAAGGTTTTGGCCCCTTATCTCCATCAAATACAGCAACAAAAAAAAACATAAGAGGCTTAAAAGCCCAACCATGAACTGTTGCACAAAAGAAGGTGCTATTGTTGGCTACCACTGCTCAAAGTTGGAAAAGTGGAGCAAAACATCCAATGAGATTCTAGCTGATAAGATCCAAGAATCTACTCTCCTCGAAGAAAAAAAATACACGGGTTGCCCACCTACGATCGCTTGTTTCCCAGATGGGAATATATATAACAGAAGAAGAGAGCACCCTTATAAAAAATGCAGCCATAAGAGAGGCTGAAGAAGACTGCCTTCCTATCAGGGAAGAAGAAACTAGACGAAAACAAGAGTCTAAATGGAAGAGGGAAGAAAAGTGGACACTGTTATGGGCTATGAAATATGCTCAAGCAAAATATACCAAACAAAAAAAGAGAACAGATACCTGGAGGGAAATATTTTTCCACTTCTATCCAGGCAAGAAAAATGTTCCACCACAAAAAATAACTTGCGATATATAACAGTATGATCCTGTTCAATAAAGTTGAGCTGGACTATACGGAATCAGAGGTATCAGCCCTCATAAGAACCAAAAAGTGTCCACTTGAAAGCCCCATCAAAATTCCCACAATTCCCATCATCGTTCAAAACACCACACCACAGGTACAGCAGAAATAACATTACCATTCACCCATGAATGAAGCCGTCAAACTGTTTGGGCCCATAACAACCCACCATAAAGCTACATCAACACCAGACTCCCCTTTAGCAAGGGGCTCCCCGACAAGTATACCACTACCATCAGCTGTCTATTTAGAATCAGAAGATAGCCCCTCATTGAACCTAAGTTCTTCCTCACCACTATCACCGAGACCACTGGTAGACCCTGAATTCCCACCATTACCTCAGAAAGTACTGCTACCAGATGATGAGTAATTGGCCTTGGAAGAAGAACTTTGTAATAATTGAGGAAGTCCAGATGATGAGGCTGGAGGAAAGATCTCAACTGTCCAAAACGAAAGCTTCAAGAGCTTCCGAGGCAGTAATACAAAACGTAAACATCGCCCTCCAAAGACTTGTTCCATCTAACATATCCCTCACGGAGCTAAATCAAGTAACATACGCTGCAAGACTTTACATTGTTAGGAAAACACTCCCTCAATTAAAAAAAACAATGGGAGTCCAGAGCACGAGCCACCACAGAACCGTGGAAACTGAAGCTCTAGAAACAACTTAACCTTTGCAGAAAGGAATTCTCTCAAATTAAACAAATCTTTTCTGTCTCTATAGTGCGGAGACGACTGAGAAACACCATCTGCAGACTTAGTTTTAAATACAAAACAATGTATAAGAAATTGTAAACGTTGCGAGGGAACTTGAAGGCAAAATCCCAGCACTTGCCAAAAGAATTCAAGAAAAAAGATAACAAGCACCGAACGAAAGTTGAGAATAGATAGTTAAAAAAGAATACAAGACTATTCTACCGAAATTTGGTTGGAGAGAATATAACGGTGGAAAAGCCACCAGAGGAGAAGGAGCTAGAAAACTACTGCAGACCTTTGTTTGAGAATGAGGGACTATGCAACCAAGACGCCAAGTGGATTTTAGATATAGCTCGAAGTAATAAAAGCAAGCCCAAAATGCCAGAGCCTGAGATAACGTCTGGAATGATAAAACGAAAGCTAAATCAATTTCAGAATCACAAATTCTGGCTGAAAAAACTAACATCACTTCATAGCCATTATAGTAGCTGCTTCACCAGACTGTTGAAGGGTTAGGAGGCCACACCAGCATGGGTAGTAAAAGGGGTATACGACCCTCATACCCAAAACGAGTGAGACACAAAACCCTACAAAATACAGACCTATTTGCTGCCCTACTACAACCTACAAACTCTTCACTGGTCTGGTTGAAGACAGCATCTACGAACACCTCTCTTCTGGAGCATACCTGGGAAAAAGAACAAGCAGGGTGTAGGGGGAAGTGTTTAGGCACCAAGGACCAATTGTTGATCAATAAGACGATCCCTGAGGACTGTAGGAAAACGTAGAGAAATCTAACCCACGCATGACCTCTGCGCTGACTTGATCTACATAATATCCATCCGGTCATCAAGAAAATCATGGCAGTACAAATACATATGTGGAAAACAACTATGGCATTAAGACACACTAATGGAACAATAAAAATCCTTGACGTCAAGATCTGACGAGGAATCTTACAAGGAGATAGCTTATCTCCTCTACTCTTTTGCCTGGCATTTGATCCTAAATTACTAAACAAAACCCAGAGTGCTTACAATCTGAGCCAGGGCCGCAAACAAGATCTATGCTCAAGCTGAATGTTAGTTCAGATGCTGACTTAAGCCGACTATTACAGGTTGTACATACTTTCTCCAAAGATATTGGAATGAAGTTCGGCCCGGACAAATGTGCCAAGTTCTCCCTCAGAGCTGGGGAGAAGATCCAAACGGAAAACATACAGCTTGATCAAGATACTGACATCAAAGACCTTGAAGAACAGGCACAATACAAATACCTTAGCATAGAATAAAATGATTCAATTCAACATGCTGAGATGAGAGAAAAAAATGGAGGAGAATATATACGCCGTACTAGAAAACTTTGCAAAACACAGCTAACAAACAAAAACAAAGTAACTGCCATTAACCAATTAGCTATGCCAGTGATAACATACAGCTTTGGAATTATTGATTGGCCACAAAAGAACATTGATAGATTAGACACTAAAACGAGAAATATTTTGACAATGTACAGAGTAATGTACAGAAACCAGTGTCTACCAAGGTTGTATCTGCCAAGAGGAACAGGGAGTATTGGGTCTCTCAGAAATTGACCATCAACATCGAGCCACTATTTTGAGCACCGGCCAATATCTGATTAGCTCCCAGAAACCAAACCTTATGATGGTATGCCAACATCAAGAAACCAGAGCAAGAAGAACAACCTCTATCACAAAACTGGCCAAACATTTTGGACAGGACTGTTGTACAAATGAGGCAGAAACAGACAACAATGCTGCCACAGAAATAGCCCGCAAAAGCCGTCATAAATACACAAAGACCTTCCATTCAAGAAAACTGGAAGAATGGGGTAACCAACAACGTGCTAAGTATTTCTTAGGTGAATTATCCCAGGAATATATAGATAAGAAAGGCTCTGTAGTCTGGCTGAAAATAGGATCTCTCCACTATGATCAGGAGAGAATGATAATGGCTGCTCAAGATCAAGGCTTGATGACCAATGCTATTAAAAAGATGAGTGGTTTCAGCAACAATAACAAGTGCAGGTTCTGCCACACAGTGTGAGCCACCTGACATCCAGTTATAAAGTTTTCCTGGGGGATGGCTATTATACAATGCGACACAAAGTCGTGTGTAAATATCTTCACTGGACTATTTGTAAAAAGTTGAATATCCAGTGTAGCAGCAAGTCTTGGGAGCATATACCAGAAAGAACAGTTGGAAATAATTTATACACCATCCACTATGACTATGCAATCCCTACAACTACATACCAAGAAAACGGAGCTGTTAAACCTGACATCGTAATATGTAACAAAAAGGAAGTAAGTAGCAACCCTAGTTGAAGTCAGTGTCCCTAATGATGCAGGATTAAACAGAGCTGAAAGAGAAAAGATTACGAAATACCAAGGTCTTATGTACAACATGAACAGAAACTGGAATCTTAGGAAAATCTCCATCACACCAGTAATTATAGGAGCAACAGGACTAATGAGAAAGAATTTCAAAAGCTAACTGGCGAGTATACCCGGTGAACCGAGTGCAAGAGAAATACAAACAATTGCACTTAAAGGGACAGTTAGAATCTTAAAAAGATCTCTAGGCTGGTGTGTGTGAAATAGCCGGCGAATGTCTGGAATCCGGTAGGATGCCCCATCTCAAGCAAAAACGGAAAGATAATTAATATATATATATATATATATATATATATATATATATATATATATATATATATGTATGTTTGGTAATCCCTTTTTTGTTTTTTCCATTTTTCGAATGATCTTTTTAACAAAAGGGATTACCAAACAGAAGAGTTCTTTTGTTTTCAACAACAAATGTCTTAATGAAAAAATGCTGCCTAAATACACACACACACACAGATATATATATATATATATATATATATATATATATATATATATATATATATATATATATATATATATTTAACTCAATGTATGTGTGTGTGTTTCTATGATGTTTGCGTGTTCTTTATAGAAAGAAATGTCAGATTATCTACATATAATCTAAAAGTATATTCTTATTTTAAATCTACCGGGAAAGACAATGGAAGTTCCCGAATGTCTAAGCGCCCCACTAAGGGGGCTATAAGGACACACCCCCTTTGAAACTTTTAATATATATATATCCTTTTTTATGGAATGAAATCTTGTGTATAAAATCTACCGGGGAAGACAATGGAAAGGGTTCTGAATTTTTAAGCGCCCTCCTAATCTAAGGAAGCTATAAGGCCGAATCTCCTTTAAAACTAAAAAAAAATATCTTATTTTATTTATGAAATTTATATAATATGTATAAAATTATCCGGGGTAGACACTGGAAGTGATTCTGATTCTCTACGCTTCATTGTATGTGCCGAATATCTACGTGTCCCTCACCACTAAGTGATCCATAAAGAGAAATCCCCTTAAAACTTCAAATAGGTATATCTGATTTTAATGAAGTTTAAACCATATCTATAAAGCACTAAAAGAGAGTTTTTCACCATATCAGCTTCTTCCAAATATTAGGGGACGAAACAGGAGGAAGAAGCAGTAACAACAAAAAAAACGTAAAATGTTGTTATAGTACATCATGGTGATATTCAGTCCCGAATAACGTAAACTCTTCCTGATAGTAAAATATCTATAATATATATTTTGTATTATATATATATATATATATATATATATATATATATATATATATATATATATATATACGAAACACAATGTTTCAAGCAAACTACATCAACCTCTTCACACACACTTGTATAATATATATATATATATATATATATAGAGAGAGAGAGAGTTAAAGGGAGAGAGAGATAGAGAGAGAGAGAGTGAAAGGGAAAGAGATAGAGAGAGAGAGAGAGTGTGAAAGGGAGAGAGAGAGAGAGAGTGAAAGGGAGAGAGAGAGAGAGAGAGAGAGAGAGAGAGAGAGAGAGAGAGAGAGAGAGAGAAGGGTGTTTCGCCCAAAATTATTCCCAATTTCACCTTACCAACTTGGTTTGAGGGAACTTTACCTGTAGCTGAAATATGCATATATGTAGTCCAAAGTGTTTATATACATTAAAATTCATACTAAAATAATATATTTTTAACTTGTTATCGAGCACTATTATGTGAACAGTAAGGATTCAAAGGATGAACAAAACTCCACTCCCAAAATATATATCGGGAAAAATGGAAATAAAAATTAACTCATTTCGCGAGTTCCAAATGAACAGAAAACATAAATTAGTAGTCGAAATAGCAAAACTATGTAAAAGTTTATAACATTAAAAAAGTATTAAAAATGCAACGGCTATATCTAAAATTTTAAAACTAAACCCATGTCATGTGATCATGCTACTTGCAACCTCTCTGCTGAAGCATTTTTCATTCTAAATTTAGCCTCCCTACTAAGGACTTGAAGATCATCATCAGATTTCTAGCTGGAACTGAACTCTGTTTGCAGATCTGTAGCCAAAATGTATACTATATATATATATAAATATATATATATATATATATATATATATATATATATATATTCATTAATGATGGACATTTTAAGGGAAATAAGGTAAAAGTTCTGTAATTGTCATAATGTATGTTTTGAACTTTTACCTGCAAATGAATAAAATTAAATATGTATTCCTTTTTGGTCTGACAGAAAACAAAATGGGATAAATAAGTTAAATGAATAACTTTGGAATGTCGGCGGTTGTATTTTTTCTTTGGCTTGATTATGCTGGATAAAAATGCCCACTGATGAAGCAAATGTAAGTGTTTGGAATGTCCAGAAACAATTGTTTGTATGAAAGTGTTCTATTTAAAAAAAAAAACGAAACATTTTTGAGATCATTATCGGAAATGAGGTATCGGTGACTCTTGCTCCGGGGTTCGAATCATGCGACCGGTTTTAACAGTTATCTCTACACTGCTAATTCCGAAAAGTTGTAACGTACACGTATGTAGATAATAATTAAATATTTATTATCAAATAATCATTTTTAGCCCCCTTTCGGCCGGGACCTTTACTGAGAAATAATATAGGCTGTATAATCTAAGCTATGAATGCAAGTTCTTTTCTGTTGAACACTGTTATGATGGTTGACTATTTGACATAAATATGGATTTATTTCTCATACGGTTTAAATTGGCCTCATTGGTTTGAGCGTTCGGAATTGAGTTAAAAGTGACTCTTGTTTCAGGGGTTCGAATTATGCGTCCAGTTTGAATAGTTATATCTACACAGATGATTCCGCAAGGATAAAACGTATACGTATGTCAATAATTATATATATATATATATTTATATATATATATATATATAAATATATATATATATATATAAATATATATATATATATATATAAATATATATATATATATATATAAATATATATATATATGTATATATATATGTATATGTATATATATGTACATATATATATATATATATATATGTACATATATATATATGTATATATATATGTATAGGTACATATATATGTATATGTATATATATATGTATATATATACGTATATGTATATATATATACATATATATATATATGCCCCACCATCCTCACTCATATATATATATATATATATATATATATACACACACATATATATATATATATATATATATATATATATATATATATATATATATATATATATGTTCCACAATCCCCACTCATATATATATATATATATATATATATATATATATATATACGCCCCACCCATATATATAAAGAGAAAGATTGAGAAAAGGGGTCAACAGAGGGTGAATGCAAAACATGCAGCCGGGAAGAGATAAAAGCGATCGAATACTAACGTTCATCAGTTTGAATTCTCTGACCTTTGTCGGTCAAGCCGTATCCAGTGTAGCCCGAAGGAAAGGGAATATGCGTACGCGGTCCATCCATCATCGCCTTCTTTCACAAAGGCAGATGCAACGGTAAGGCCGAAGGGGCATAGGTAGCCCAGCAGCAGTGGCCCCCAACAACGCAGCAGCCATCACAGAGAGAGAAAGAGAGAGGGAATGTGTGTGTGTGTGTGTGTGAGAGAGAGAGAGAGAGAGAGAAAGAGAGGGGCGGAGGCGAGCCAACTATGTCTCGATGTGGGTTGGGTGCGAACCCCTGCAACCTTAATCGTAAATATGCCAGTCATAAAAGGCAGCAAGATTTGATGTTTGTGCTCCTTGGTCAGCGAAGCGTATTTTCGCCCAGTGTTGGGTCGGGAAGATATTAGGTTTTCACGACGGGAATGGAAGAGGATTTGGTCAGGGAGAGTTTTTCTAAAAGCGAACAGTTGTATAGATAGATGTTGGGTTTTATATACAACTAAAATAGGTTATTGCAGTATTCTCAAATGCGGAGTCACTTGGCTCCCAAGGGATGAATGTATATTCTTGGCTGAATCGGAGAAGAATATTAGTTATTTCAAGAAGGCGTAGCTGGTGTATTCCTTATGGTTTTAGAAACAATGGATACCCACTGAAAGTATTATTCGTTTCTAATACCTCTTACATCATCACTTTTTTTTAACGATTTTATCAATTCAACCTTATACAAAATATATAGTTGGTATAGATATTAACACTATTAGTATTATATATATATATATATATATATATATATATATATATATAGACAGAGAGAGAGAGAGGAGAGAGAGAGAGAGAGTAAGATGATAAGTTAAAGATATAAATAATATCTTTAACCAGTAGACTCATTTCCTTGATGTCACTCTTAACACGGCCCTTTCATAAACCTAACTTGGCTTTTTTCTACGTGCACATATTATCAAACCACCCGAAGACAATCATTAACGCAATAGTCCCTTCGGTTTCAAATAGACTTTCTAGGCTTTCTGCAAACAAGGCGATTTTTAACCAGAATGCTTAGTTTTACAACAATGCCCTCCTTAACTCGGGATATTCTAATAAAATAACATATAGGCAATACCGACATGAAAACAGCCAAGTAAATGTAAATACACATAATATTACACTAAGCAATAATAACCGCAGGAAAAGTTATAGTAATAACGGTAACCAACAAAGGAATTCCATCAAATCTGATGAGACTGAACAACAGCTTATGCATTTGTGATCTAGCCCACGCGAACGCCTTAGAAGAAAAAACAGCATCTTTTACCAATAATGTTAAAACAAACATCCAAGGGAATTTTTTTAAATTCTAGAAAGCTCATTTAAAACTCCGCATAAATATAGTTCCATCCTCAATAAAAATCTATCAAAATATTTAATTCTACTATGCCAAACATTGCCCAAACATGTATAGCAGTCAACAATAAGAAAATTAGATCTATCCAATCTGATGAAACACATTCTAACCCCACATATACTTGCAACTACCAGTGCTCTCGTCAATGCCCACTAAATAACAACTGCATACACACTGACGTGGTATATGCTTGCACGGTAACTGAATTAAACAATCCAACAACGAAACCTACAGATCCCAGTAATGACAGTTCGAACCAATCTTCACACCTACGCCTTATAACTAATACCACAACAAATATCTCTCGCATCCTTCCATCACATCAACATTTTGATAACGCCCCTCCTATAGTCTTTAACAATAATGATTACCCTAATATCCAGTCGTTTGATGGACCTAACATAGATGAAGAACCCAGTTTAGACAATAATAATATAGTACCTCAACACACACTCGATAATTGGAATATCATTAGTTTGAGTAGAATGGCTTATCCTAAGATGTACACTTATATAGGGGCTTCGGCCAATTTAATTAGATTTTTTTACTCTTTTAATAGTGATGTAAGTAATAATAAGACACCCTTGACTTGCTTAGTTAAACATCTTAGATCTAAAAGTATCCCACATTGCCTAAAATGGTTTATCCTGAAAAAAAATCAAGTTCATACACACCAGGCTCCAAGGCCTGCCACCTGTGCAACTCTGAGGCAGTTTTGATAGCCACTGCTCCTAAACTATTAAACTTGATCAACTCTAAAACTGAATTGGTGTCTAGATGTAGGCATAAGAGAAAATTTAAATTTGCACAATTTAGTCCACCACCTAACCCCCTTAACTATGTAAGATCCTCCCACTACCCGCTTAGGTTCATTTGAGTCTAATTATTCTTTACCTATCTCTAACCAACTATTCTTATAGTTAATCATATACCATATTTTGATTATTTGATATTTATGACTTATTTAAATTTTTAACAATTGTTTTTAGTTTATTCTTAGTATCTTTATAAAGTATATCTTATATTACTAGTAATTCTCTTCATCAATATTTCACTCTATGTCTAATTAGTTTTATATGCTTGGATAGACATCAGGATAATAATTATTATATTTAGTACAATTATTATTATTATTATTATTATTATTATTATTATTATTATTATTATTATTATTATTATTATTATTATTATTATTATTATTATTATCATCATCATCATCATTGGTTTAATTAATGCTATTACTATTTTTATAATTATTATTTTTATTATTATTATTAATATTATTATTCGTATTATTATTACTACTATTATTATCATTGATATTGTAATTAGTGCCATTATCGGTATTATTATTGGTATTACAAGTACTTGCAATATTACTATTATTATTATTATGATTTCGATTATTATTATTATTATTATTATTATTATTATTATTAATTTATTACTATTTTATTTTATTAGTATTAGTATTTTGTTAGTATTATTATTATTATTTATTTATTTATTATTATTATTATTATTATTATTATTATTATTATTTACTCACTAGGAGTTTTCACACTGGTCATCGTCAGTGATCGTCAACTGCCAACAACCTGTGGTGTTCCCTGGAGTCTGAGTGACAACAAGTCTCCTCAGACTTCCAGTATGCTCCACCTCTTTTCGTTCATCACCGCTGATGACCTTGCGGTATCTCAACAGCCATCCACCACCGATTTCCCGCTGATAAGGGCCATTGGTCCCCTCTGGGGCCCGAGTGTCAACAAGCCTCCCCAAGGTCCCAGAGCTGTGCGCGCTCTCCCAGTGGAGGTCTGGTTTGCGCTTTCCCTTCTCGACCCTCGGTCCATAATTTTCGTGGCGTCAGTCTATGCTTGCGCCTCTCTCGTGCGGTTGTATTTTCCCCGGTTCCGTTGTCTTGTGCTTCCATGTGTTTGTTCTCCATTCGTTGCTTATGTGGGTTGGTTTCCGCATTCGAGGAGATTTCTCAGGATTGTAGCTGTTTTGATCATTACTGTCCTTTGTATGGTCTCAGTTATCCCTTTTATTCCTATTTCTCTTAGTCTTTTCTCTATGTTTTTGGGGACTGTTCCTAGTGCTCCTATGATTATTGGTGTTATACTGACTTTCTTCATGTTCCATATTCCTTTCAATTCTCTGGCAAGTTCAGTATATTTGCTTCTTTTTCCGCCTTTTTGATCTTTACTCTGTGGTCTGCTGGAACGGCAATGTCCACGATTTTGCAGGATTTTTCTTTCTTGTTGATTATTATCATATCCGGTCTCCTTGCTGTTATTGGTTTGTCTGTTTGTACATTCATATCCCATATGATTTTGTGTTTTTCGTTTTCTAGTACAGTTTCTGGTTTGTGTTTGTACCGTTTTTTTGCATATTCGAAATTCAGTTGTTTGCACATTTCCCGGTGTACTTCTTTCCCCACGCTGTCATGTCTGTTCTTGTATTCCTTTTGGGCTAGCTTGCTGCATTAACTTATTATATGATTTATCGTTTCGTCTCTTTGTCCACACAATCGGCATTTGCTGTTTTCCTGGGTTTTATCTATCTTTGCTTTAATAAAGTTTGTCCTAATCGCATTGTTCTGTGCGGCCGTCAGCAGAGATTCCGTTTCTCTTTTCAGGTGTCCTTTTCTTAGCCATGCCCAGCTGTTTTCATTGGCTTCATCGCTTGTGAGTCTTATAAAGCGTCCATGTAGTTGTTTTTCTTCCCACTTTTCCTTTCTTGTCTGTTTGTTTCTGGGTTCAGTGCTTCCGGAGTTGTTTGTTGGCTGGTGTCTCTTGCTGTGGTGATCAGTCTTTCCGTGTTCTGGGTTACATATTTCTCCAGCTCTTTTTTGGTGTCTTCCACACGGTCTTCTATATTTACCAGTCCTCTACCTCCTTCATTTCTTTTCATGTAGAGTCTTTCCGTATCGTCTTTTGGGTGCAATGCATTGTGCATAGTCATTAGTTTTCTAGTCCTTTGGTCAAGGTGCCTGAGTTCTTCTTTGGTCCAGCCTATGAATGGTCCAGAGTATCTTATTAGTGATACAGCCCATGTGTTTATCCCTTTTACTAGGTTTCTGCTATATAGTTTAGTTTCTAAGAGTTTCCTTGTTCTTCGTATTATCATTATTATTATTATTATTATTATAATTATTATAATTATTATTATTATTATTATTAATTTACTAGTTTTTGTTTTTTTATTTTGTATTTCATGTTTTTTACTTGGCTTATTTTACTCTTTATTTTTTCTATTTCTTTCTATTTTGTATTTTTTATATCTTTATTTTTATCATGCATATATTCCTTACAGTTCCATATCATCTTTAATTTTAAGATATGCAAGATTAACACCAATAAAGTGTAGACTTATTAATACCCTAACTCAACAGATTTGGCCACTTTGACTCATATTGCCTTACCCCTTTATTACCGCTACCCATCCCGATTGTGCCCCCCCAATTATCAATGATATATCAATTAAATACTGCTTCGCATTTTATTTTCCAACCATAAATAAATGTATCTATGCCTACTTTTGTTGTTATAGTCATTATCAAGCGCTGTATATGTATGTGGGTCTATATATAAATATATATATATATATATATATATATATATATATATATATATATATATATGTATATATATGTATGTTAGTGTGTGTATAAATATACATGTGTGTACATATAACATGCATCTGTGCGTATATGCTTGTATGTACGCATGTGTATGAGTGGATGTGCGTATGTTTTTTTAATTTGTCTGTGGGTATGTGTGCAAATATCCTTGTGTGTAGGTATGCCTGCGAATCTATGGATTTATGTAGGACCTGATACCTCAACCCGCTTTAACCTTAAATCTCTCGCCGTAGTTGCTTAATTTTCATGTCTAGCCGATGCCACATAGCCAGACAATAGTCTCACGTCACTTTGCTTCTATATCCTTCCGGCCCGTTTCCCTCAATGTATTCTTGTCTCTTCCTTTTTCCTCTCTCTCAATTTAATTAATATTAACTTTCTATCTTTCTTTAATACGCCCACCTTACAACCCTACACCATTTTCCTTTTGACACTGGATTATATTTTATATCCTTCCCTCCTTTCTCTTCGTATTCTGCTATTTCCACGAACCTCCTACCTAAAATACATTTAAGTTTTCGTTTAAGTTGGCTCCTACTGATTTTAAATTTAAGCCGAATATTGAGTATTATATTTTTCATTTTCCAATCCCTATCTAATTAACCATTGTTTTTTGATCGCCTCTTACTGCATATTTCTACTCCATCATATTTGTTCTATATATACGTCAGACCAAGAAGTTATGGTTTGCAACACCCCTACCATCAGTTCCTAAGAACCCTTAATTAGACATTATAATATTCAACACCGAGTGAGTCTTCTGAACTTTTTGTATGATTTTGCTTTGTCTATGGTTTATTAGTAATTTGTATACATCCTGAATACACACTTCATTGTCATCTACTGCATCGATAGCAAGAAAATTTCCCGCCTGGATAACGTTTTCGTTTTTTGGACTACCATTCACCACCTAGATTGTTTTTTAATCGACTTCTTTGACATTTTTCTTGACATTGTTTGAAACGTTATGACTTTGATGAACTGTAAAAGTTTAACAAAACAGTGCGTTTGGGGGCAATATATTTGATGTTTTATATATATTTTATATTTTTTAAATATATTTTCAAAGCTTAATTTTTATTACCTGCAGTAATGTCATTGCGGCAATGCTCCTCTGAGGAGAAGATTTTCTTTGAAAACTCATGAGTTAAGGACACAGTATCACTCCATGTTTTTGAAGTTTAATAAAATCTGATTAATATCTCATTTTATTATGTCATTCAATTATATATATATATATATATATATATATATATATATATATATATATATATATATATATATATATATATATATAAGGAATCAGGAATAATAGTCATGTGACCAATTTTCCTCCATCTTTTTGCTTAGTATTATTCTTTCTGGATTTCACCGACCGTGTTGCATCACAAAAAAAACCTTCTGCCTGATGAGACCTCAGCTCTTGATAGCTGTAGATCGATAATATCGACATGCCAGTGTAGCAGACTTTGTACATCTTTGAATAAAAAACCATTCATATATATATATATATATATATATATATATATATATATATATATATATATATATATATATTGTTTAATCATTCTTATTACTAAAGCAACAGCTGCGGGTATAATCTCTCAACTATTACAATTCACCATGTTCATCCCATGCATTTAAACTTAATATTGCGCATTCTCGCCCTTAATTATAAAAGGTTATACAATGATAAGTTGTAGTTCCCGTTTCCTTGTTCACTAAATCCTCCTATGGTTTTGGAGATAGATCTCCCATCAGATATATCATGTTAATCAAATGGGGTTAAATAATATAGTAAGATCAACGTTCGTGTCGGACACTCGTAAAAAATGCATTTTATTTATAATTGAAAAAATAAAGTAATGACATAGATGGAAATTTGCTATTTAAGACATGGAGGAAGATTATACAGGTCAACTCATTATGTCCCTGGAAACGCCATGTGTGCCTCGAGGGGGCCAAAGACGATACATTTAGCGAAACGCTCATCAATCATTCACTTTACTTACACACTTGCCATATAATCAATGCGTAGAACATTATTGGGTCCTAACCCTAACATTTAATTTCTTACCATTAGAATTTGAATATTATTACCGCTCAGCACATACCAGCATGTAACACTGATGTTAAAATTATGATGTTAAAGTGAAAAATATAATTAAAAAAGCTAATATAGTTTTATTGGGTGGGACAAGTGTACATATTGTTTTTCATTCAATTTGAGACAGCGCTATTTCTTCTTGCTGGTATATATATATATATATATATATATATATATATATATATATATATATAATATTTTGAAAGTAAATATTAATTATTTTACCTACAAACATCGATGTTTCATGCTTACGCAATCTTCGGTGTAGTGATTGTCATCTATGTAGGTCGGAGGGCTCGAACCAGCTTTCCAAGTCGCTACTGACTAGCAGTCGAGTATCTTTACCCTCGGCCGCTATCAATTAGCATGGACATTAGGAGAGATTTAACTCTATAAACGACAAATCAGCGCGCGATACAGTGAACAGAGGGACATGATTCAACAACAACAACAACAAAGAGGTTGGAATATAGCATTTATATATATATATATATATATATATATATATATATATATATATATATATATATATATATATATCCAAACACCTATATTGGCCATACTACAACAACTTTCTCTCGACGTCTAACTTACCATTTATACGATACCAGCGCCATCCAACGTCACATTACTACAGTAACAAAACACTACAGTCGGCCGATACACGGAATATATTAACAACCTACACCAAAATAATATACAAAAATAACTGCATCAACAGACTTAAACTACTGGAAGCAATATTCATTAAAACTAAACAGCCTAGTATTAACAAAATAGCTTTCAACACAGGTACTAACATATTACAAGTATTCCATATTTAAATGAAAATAAAGTAATAAAAATAAATAAATCAGAGTAATAATATTAATTATAAGAATAAATAATAATAAAAAAATAATAGTAATAATAAGAATTAATAAAATAAAAAAATAAACAATAAAACCAAATACACAAACGATAAAATAATATGACCTCAACCACACACCCTTTCATTCGCCCATAACAATACCTATAAAACATTACCTAAAGTATTTAAAAAAAAAACTACTCCTGAAGACGACTAAGAAAGTCGAAAACGCTAAAAAAAATGGCCGAATTAAGAACAATCGGTGAAATACTCTACGGACTGCCACCTGAAAATAGAAGGATAGCTCGACCGTTTGAGAACTTCACGAAGAAGATTTAGAAACGAGAAACAAGAAAGTTCCGTGACGTTCAACAACGCTTGCTTGGATAATGACTTGGTACCTATGTATATATATATATATATATATATATATATATATATATATAAAATTTTATAAATCAAAGCATTTCTTTTACTGTTCTAAGAATTACATCAAGTCCATTATAGCACAGGATCGTTTCCAAAAGTTTAGAAATACTTTATTTTATTTTATAATTTTATATATAGCAACACGTCTTAGAGAAAATTAAAAAAAAACTTAGTTCTAGAGAAACATCCATTGAGAGAAGTAATCACAGGTGGATACGTTGGTAGCATGAGGGAGGTAAACACACAATGATACTTTTAAAAAAATCACCGGAAATATTGAAATGATAAAAATATAAACTTGGACAATTTACAAATTTATTAAATCATCAAGTGTTTAAGCAAGAAATATAATAAATCGACCATCCATGGATTTTCAAAGAATTGCTCTATTCTTCAGAAGGGAAAACACAAGGGAATTACAAATTATTGGTAAACGTTAAATTGAAAATTAAACATTTTTTTTTTAAAGATATGCATAAAGTAGAAATAGTTAAAGGAAAGTTTTAAAAAATAGGTAGAAAATCATTGTAACAATGTAGATATTTAAAATCCAATTTGAATGTGGCATTGTGCAGTGAAAAAATTAAATCCAATACAATCCAGAGCCAGAAGCCTGTGAAAAATCAGTTATTGAATAGAAACGTAATGCCCGAGGAGAAGAGCAATTCTGTGAAAATCCACGGATTAAAAGTCAGTTTATTATATTCCTTGCTTGAACACTTAATGATTTAATAAATCTGTAAATTATCCAATTTAATTTTTTTCATTATTTCAATATTTCTTATATATATATATATATATATATATATATATATATATATATATATATATATATATATATATATATATATATATATTCTTGGGTTGAGCACACTGGTAAGTTATATATATATATATATATATATATATATATATATATATATATATATATATATATAGTAGCATTAAAATGTATCTCTGGCACAGAGGAGTAGTATAATTATCATATATATATTTTATACTACTACTAATAATAATACTAATACTACTACTAAGCATTGTTGAAGTAAATACTGAAAATCAATACAAAATATATTATATCACCTTATTATATTATATTTGTATATAACGTTAAAACAATAAAACAAAATATGGAATTTACATGTTCATGTTGCTTTTTACTATTGTTTCGCTGTATTATATGCTTTATTGCAGAATAATGCATACATTTACATGCAACATTTATACATGCAGTATGCACATGTACATTCGAGTTAGCAAGGTTGAAAGTGTACTCGCTGTCTACGTGCATATCTTGTATACGTATAAATGTGTGTATTACTCCGAATAAGCTGTATATACAGCGAAACGTTTATAAAGCACGACATTCACATGACAAAATTATGTATCTTTACTTGTTTTCTTGTTTCATCATTCCGCATTATGTGGCTCGTCGCTTTGTGGGTTGAGCTCTGTGGTAAGTGAATGCGCTAGCTGCAGTTTGCGATAACCTAAAGCTCTTCGTAAAATCGAATAGATCATTATTCAACTGCTGATATTGTTTATACAAACAGTTAGATTTTGTCCCTTCGCTTGCATCAATGGCACAGTGGATAGAAGCTCTGACTGTCGGAAAAGTGATCGGGTTAAAATCTGAGCTTGAAGTAATTTTCTGTCTAGCCACAAATGCTGTAATACAGCGAAACAGTGTATATGTGGATAACTTTATACGACGCCATCTTTTCATGGGTTGAACATTGTAAAAAGTGAAGTCGCCGTCTACCATCAGTGATAATGACAAGTTCTTTGTCAAAAGGACTATAGAACCTTTTTGTGTGTCGGTAGCGCAATGGACGGACATTTCGACTGTCGAAAATGTAATATGGTTTCAATCTCAGCTAAAAGCACTTACCTGTCTATCCATACTATTTTTTTTTGTTTTGGTCCATTATTGTCAGATGTTTTTAGATGTCTAAATAAAATATGATTTAAATTTTTTTCCTGCGTTTTATTAAAGGTATTTTATCCCTATATATAAATGTCAATATATGTGTGTGTGTTCTCTATAGGAAGAAATGTTAGAGAATCTACATAAAAACTAACCGTGTATGTACCTGTAAGATTTTACCGGGAAAGACATTGAAAATTGTCCCGAATATCTGTGTCTATACTAAACAGAACTTACAACTTCAATTATATCCTATTTTGATGAATTTTAAATCATATGTATGAAATTATCCGGGGAAGACAATGGAAGCGGCCCCCAATCTCTACGTGTCGACTCTCTATGAGCCTCTCAAAGGGTTGTATAGGGGCAGAACCCTTATTAAAACTTCAAATATGTATATCTGATTTTAATGCAATTTAAACTGCACGTATGAAAGAAGCATTTTCTAAGAGTTCAGTTTCTTCAGACTGTATTAGGAAGCTAAACGAGAGGGAGAGTAAAAGAAAAAAACGAAAAAGTAATATGAATCTAGTTCAAAAGTACATAGTGTTTCTCATTAAATCCCGAGCAAAGCCGGTTCTTTCTGCAAGTTTATTATAAAATGTACCCCTGAAGTTATTATGCAAAGTCATAAAGTAACTTTTTACTTGAATAAAAAGGGAATACAATAATTGACAATTGATCGATGTATACATATGATAGAATAAACAAAAACATGACAATTCTTTGAAGAAGTTACATTTTAATATCGTAACCTTTCTCCTCAATAAAAGTCAGCAATCCATTATTCTTTGATATTCTTAATTTCCTTTACTTAAGAAACTCAATTTCCGAAACGGTGGTTGTAATTGCTTCTGATAGATACTATTGTCATATTATCTGCTACTTATTTCATCTTTACAACTGGCCATATATTTTCCATCGGAGTTAGATCAGGTGTATTAGTTGGCAATCCCACTATATTTATGTGTCGTAACGACAATGCTAATTCTAATATTTTAAGGTTATCCGTGAATGTTTTGAACGTAAAAGGTTTAGCGGTGAGTTTATAAACCTTTATATACCCGTGTTGTCGTCCAGCCAGGTTCTTGCTTGCTGTGGTACAAAACCACTCGGTCGCTGATGTTGATGTATAAAAGGTTTTATTTAAAAAGAGAAGAACCGTCACAAAAATATCAGAGAGACAAGATACTTTCGTACGCGAGAGAGAGAGAGAGAGAGAGAGAGAGATAGTTTGTGTGTGTTAGAGAGAGAGAGAGACA
>OY744523.1:95096793-95119293 GCA_963556195.1 Sepiola atlantica
TAGTTTTTTAAATTGTTGATTTTAACAATTTTATCGAATCAAATTGTTTAATTAAAATGAAAATTGATTTAAAAATTACTACTTAAAAAAACAAACACATTGCAATGAATTTAATTTAAGTAAACTTCTTCTCGAGAGCATTTAACAAACTAATCGTGTTTGCTGTATTTGATTTTTTTACTATTTTTCTTTTACATTTTTCCTTTTTCATTAAAAATATTTATATGTATGGGGGAGGATAAAAAATTTGGGGGGGGGCGGTCAAAATTTTTTTTTCTTTTCTTAACTAAAAATATTCCTATGTATGGGGGAGGGTAAATAAAAAATTTGAGGGGGGTCCAAACATTTTTTTTTCTTTATTTTTTTAAACTAAAAATATTTCTATTTATGGGGAAGGGTTATACAAAAATCGGGGTGGGGTTGAATTTTTTTTCTCCTTCATTTTCATCTAAAAATATTCTTGTCATAAACAAAGAATATCAACGTCTAACCACCCAAGAAATATGACTGAGGCTTTCATCGGTTTACACGTCAGCGTTCATTTCTGACGCGGCAGCCTAGCAAAAGTATGCGACCGGAGGAAGCATATATTTGCTAGTATATATAATGTCTTTTGAAAACTTATGAATGTGGCTTTATCTAATCGACGAATTGACATCGTGGCTCAAACCGCGGACCTTCTGTTAGCAACGACTATACTAATCGGTATCTGTAGACGATTTAATTTCATTCATGGAAGAACTTTAGCTCATATAAATATCTATCTATCTATCTATCTATCTATCTATCTATCTATCTATCTATCTATCTATCTCTAAATATATATATATATGTATATATATATATGTATATATATATGTATATATATATATATATATATATATATATATATATATATAATAAAAATGTTTTGAAAAATCAAAACAGCGTAACTTTTTTTTTTAATTATTCATTAATTCTAAAATCTTGAGATCTTTCGGCGAATACGCCTTTGTCAAAAGTATAGGCATTTTATTATTTGTTGATTGTTTCCACTCTGTTACCTTACGTTTGGCGTTTGTCACAAGACCCGCCTTTCGTATGTTTCGTAAGGATAGTTTATCTGATATCAAGTATACTAATGTTCTTTATCAGTTTAGTTGACAGTGTGATGCTGGTTATATACGGTGACCTCACTTGAACTTGCAGGCCTGCATAAACCAGCACGTTCCATTCAAAATCCGATAGGGAAAACCGTCATTATGTCACTCTTCTTCCACGACTTTGGACTCTGCTATCGGTCGGCATGCCATGGAAAATCCTTGCTGTGCCAAAAACTATAAAATCGAATGTTTTCAGGTTGTACATAGTACGTATTCCAAAATGATTCAATCGGCGAAAGTCGACTGATGAGTGTTCCGCTTTAACACGTTCTCGACAATCAGTCCAAAAGAGACTAGTCATTTCCATGGCCTTTATCTGTCGGACTGTGGTATATGTCTTGGGTAGTCCTAGGAGGTCTACCTTCTCAGGCATTGCCGTTTCTTTTTGGTTGGTTTATTGCCAATTGCCTGAGTCTTCCCTACCGAGGAATGCCGACGGGGCTGCACAAGCTAATTTTAGAGGCCAGCTCGGCTCTTCTGCTGCGACGCTGGCTTTCTCCTCCGATATTCCAGCCTTTTGACACATTTTCCTGCCGTAAGAAGGAAATAAATAGAGCGGATTTCAAAATGATTCAGTCGGCGAAAGTCGGCTGATAGTTGTTCTGCCTAAACACTAGTCGAGAATACGTTCCCAACAATCAGTCTGACAGAGACTGGTCATTTCTGGGGGTTTTAAGTCAAATGTTAATAAATTCTGGTAAAGCCGTCCTCTAAAATAATCAAATTTTGCCCAGTGAAAACCATAGTCTCGTATCCCCACGTTGTTGTATCACCGTTCACCTGACAAACTCATTAACCCTTGTCCTCAGTTGCCTTTCAGTATCTTATTACAACTACAGTACGCTGCCGACCCTAAATTCATCCGTATATTGGCACGATTATAATAGTGTAGACCTGTGCAGTGTTTTTAAGGTTGCATTGAAAATACCTGGTGCGGCATTCATTATGGAAATTGAATTCAAATACGGCCCTCAGTCGCATGAATATCTGATTCGCGGGGAATGACGGCGTTGATCTTTTCAAGTTTGTGTTCAGGTAGGTGCCGCATACCTCTCAAATACAGGGCCTGATATTCACACATGGTCACTCATCATACACTGACAAGACTCAACGTCTCTTAACTTTAACAATCACAACAGCTCTTTGCAATTGCGTTGAGAACGGTCGTTCGAAGCCTTTCACTCTAGATGCCAAATAGAAAACTTACATCCAATCTGTTGCTAAGGTTGCTGGAACAATGGTTGGATCATCCTACCGCTATAATCCTCCCATGCAATCCTCCATTGAGATAAGAGTCGAATACGTCTAAAGATGGAGCACTACTGATTAAAGCCTCTTTTTTGCCTTGACAGAATACAAAGTGACTTCGAAATCTGGTGGGGTATGTTCTCTACAGCCCGTTAATCACAGAAGAGACGTTGCTAGTCTTTGACTACTCTATCGTAATTTCCATGGAAGGTGCTAGACTGTGCTCCAATATCTGGTTACTCTTTGTAAAGAATTCGCAACAAAAACTACTATTGTTACCACAATGGAAAACACTTTCCTTGCTTCCTTTTTTATTTGTGAAACACATTACCAGGGGAGTGCTTTACTGCAGACTACAAAATGATCGTTTTGAAATCCAATGGCACATTTTGTTAATTCCATTCATCCTATTTTCATCATTTAACTCACAATTAATCCATCTCATAAACATTAATCCTCGAGGTTCGTTTGGTCTTGATAAGTGTTAACGAATCAGTAAAAAAACATGAGCTAAAATGGCAGTTTTTCTGACTTCAAAAATCTTAAAACTAACTTACTTCCCATTGTCTATATAAAGAAGTCAAGTATGTAAATTTTTGGATTATACTCATTTTAGTCAACAAGGTATTGGCCATTATCTTCTTCTTACTTATTGTCATGTCGATGAAAAAGAAACCTCAGTCTATTTTCTAGTTTTCTTGTGAAATCTTCTGTTGTTATTTACAAGAAAAATTCATGGTCAGGTGAACGTGATTAGACAATGTATCCATCTGTCACGGGCCACCTGTCAACTTTGACGCGTTAAAATAAACTTTCTTGGTCGCTTACATGAAAAACGTCCTTTCAAAGTCGGTAGTGTGTCAGCTTAGTGTCATTTACGCATGGTTGACCATTACAAAATGTTACTTTTATCATTTAGGCTTGTCTCTGCCCGTCTGCCTCTCAGTCTTTGCCCTTCTCTCTTCCCCATCTCTCCCTTTTTCTCTCTTATATATATATATATATATATATATATATATATATATATATATATATATATATATATATATATATATATACCTCTCTCTCTCTTTAAATCTCTCTCTCTCTATATATATATATATATATATATACCCCTCTCTCTCTCAATCTTTCTCTCTCTCTCTTTCTCTCTCTCTCTCTCTCTCTCTCTCTCTCTCTCTCTCTCTCTATATATATATATATATATATATATATATATATAACTGATTAACTGTTATCCATACTGGTAATTTAATGGGAACCGCTTCACAGGCGATTACCTCCAATTTCTTGGTTTAAAAGTCGTGGTTTTAGCAAATAAAACTGGAAGAATGTGTCGCCTGATTACTGAAATTCATAATACTTATCATTGTTGCCCTCTTTGTTGACATTGACCTCTTATGTATTGTATTGCTTCAGGAGGTCGCAGTAAAATTTATTTGTATTGATTACTGTATTATATATATATATATATATATCCATACATAATGGCAACAAAAGGCCATATTTATTATAAGTGATAATAAATTAAAATAAGACAGATGAAAAGGCTAGCCAACCGATTTCGTACATCACCCAACAGATCGAAATAGAGGTAGATTTACTAATAAGCGAAGCATGTTCTATGAGAATTACAGGGATAGATAGATGGGGCAAATAACAAATTAAATAGAAACTACACTAACTTTCAGAGGAGTTCATCTCTATTTACAGAACGAAAGTCGCCTTGATTTAATATATATACAATTTCTAACATTTGAGGTGGTAAAGAAGTGTTGCTTACTAGGAATGGAGAATAATTCAAACTGAGATTAGACACACGGATTCGTTTTTATAAGATGTTATGCAATTGACGACCCGTATATATTATTCAGAACGTCTTATGGTAAACAATTTGCCTAACGAATCTTTGAAGGCATACGCATTTATCCTAACATCTAATCTTTGACAATTACTTCCTATGTAGTGCAAACTACAACTACATTTTAATCAATAAATAATAGAATTATTACGGCGAGCGGGAGGGAAAATGTCTTTTCAAATAGATGTCAGAATCTGTTTGGTGGAAAAAAACAACTCGCGTGTTCGAAGCGAGATAACATTGTTGTATAGCTAAAGAGATTTGTTTAGTGTATCTATCGCCAATATTGCATAGCCAGAGAAAGCGAAGGTAAACACCATCTTTCCATAGAGGCATGTTTTATTTCTAATAATAGATAGAAAAATGTCTAATGAATAGCCATTGTTACAAATGGTTTTGGTAATAAACTTAATTTCATCATCCAGCCTGGTCTTAGAACAAATCATTAAGACTCTATAGGGTAAGGGTTTAACTACATTACTCTTTTTGTTCGTGGGACTAAAAGAGTCCCCAGGAGTTCATACTCATAGACCAGTAAATATTGGTTTTTAAATATACCGAAGTAAGAAAGCAAGAGGAGGTTCTACATATTAAGATGTCAAGACATACAAAAGAAGAATTACCTTCTTTGTCCAGATTAAACTTGAAAACTGAATGAATATTATTAAAGGACGTAATGTAACGGCTGTAGACAGCCTTATTACACAGACAAAAAGTGTCGTCCACATAGCGAAAAGAAAATATGATCATTTAGAACCAGATAACAAGCCATCTTCATGAAAACGCACAAAGATGTTGTCTAATGCCGGCCCGAAAAAGAGAACCCACGAAGACCTAATCAATTTACCTGCACATTATGTTGTCAAAGCTGAATTCAACCGACATTTTTTGGGTAAATTTCATTAATTTACCAAAAAACTTTCCGGAATAGTAGAGAAGAACAGCTGAATACTGCATACAGCATCAACACATATATCGATAGTCTCTTAAAAAGAACGTTGCTAAAGTCGTTGGGAAAATGTTGGTATCATTCTACAGCCCCAAAAGGTACTTGACTCCTGATACAATCCTCTGTCTGTATAATAGTCAGATTCGACCCAAGATGGAGTACTGCTGCTAGCCTTGGGGAGGTGCCTTGATAGAGTACAACATCAACTTCGCAATCTAGTAGGGAATGATTTCTTCTATTTCATGTAGCCTTTTTAATCACAGAAGACACCTTGCTAGTATTTCACTACTCTATCGGTAGTTCCAGCTCTGTTTACCCCTTAAAAGCTTCGCAGCAAGAAATTGTCTTCCTACCAACATTGAAAATAAGTTTTCCCTCCGTCCCCTGTGTACCTAAAATCAAACAGAATTTCCATGAACAGAGTTTCTTTCCAAAGAATGTTTCACTACAGACTACAGCATTGTCGGTTTTACATCAACAAAAATATCCCCAGGCAACGCCGTATAGGGACATCTAGTCTCAATAAATAATTGTTACTATCAAAACGGCCTACTGTTTTTTAAATAAATAATACAACATAGTCTGTTAAAATACTGTATATATCGTAGAGAGAAAAGCTCCGAATACAGCTATTTGTACCTTACATAACTAATTTTTTAAACAACTTATGATAAATTAATGTTTGGTGTTATTCATGTATAATTTTAGTGTCCTTTTTACTACATATATATATGCAATAGTTTTGTCAATATTTACAATAACTAATTTAAGCGATTTAATAAAAAAGATAAATTATCAAAATTTAAAACAGATTATATGTACAATAATTGCCAAGGTATTTTAAATGAAAACTAATATATCTTAGCTAGCTAGAAGAATGTCTTAAGTCGAATAATTTTCAAATACTAGTAGTTGTTGTGACCCGACGGGTCACTGGTACGTCTAGTAATTATGTAAAAATATCACTGCATAACAAATTACGAGTATGCGAAAACCATAGCCTTCAAATGTGCTCATAATGTTTTAGCTATATTTGGCAACTCAGTTGGCAAACATATAACAATGACTATTTTAACGATTGACATGACTATTGCTGTCTATCAATTATTATTCGCATGTAATTCATTGAAAATGGCCAATAAATACATCCGAGAACTCTAGGACGATTAGGAATAAAAATATTGCAAGACCAATTGAATTTTTCTTATTCCATTAGTGAAAAATAGGACTTATCTTTATCTGTCCAATAAACTAGAATATTTTAAGGGAAGTATTGTTGTCTGAAATATACCGTGATTATATATATATCTATACATATATATATATATATATATATATATATATATATATATATATATATATATATATATATACAACCATTTTGTATTTTTCTATTAACTCCTTTTCTAACCTCACGTTAACACCCATATATATGTGTTCAGTTGTAAATACTGAAAAACATGATAAAAAATTATATAGAGGACATTTTACGCTATTATTCTAGTATATATATTTATTTATTTCAATATTAGATAATATATATGTGTATCGCTATCGTTTCCTTTCTCTCTATCTCTCGTCCCCTCTCTCTCCCTCTCACCTCTCTCTCTCTCTCTCTCTCCCTCTCTCTCTCTCTCTCTCTCTCTCTCTCTATATATATATATATATATTGTTTTATCCCGACAATCCGGATTAAGTAGGCTAAGCCTAAAACAAGACAATAGTCGAAATATGTCCGCACATAGGTAGCGAATTTATAATATATATATATATATATATATATATATATATATATATATATATATATATATCCATACATGTGTAAAATAGAAAAATAAAGGCAATTTATTCTTGTAAAGCTATCTTCGATTATCTTTGACCCCTCGATAACAATATGTCTTACACACACAGCCATTGTCGATGACAATAAAGGTTTTCACAGTTGTATCGAACAGTTAGCTTTTGAAAGACATAGCATGACCCGAAAGGCGATAAATCGAATAACCTCTGATCACATCACATTGGTGAGAGTCACTCCTAATCTACAGGAAACATATACAGGCATGAAGGTGGCTTTGTCTTGCAAATGTTGATAATAGCAACCGAGAAAGGTCACTGTGATCGAAATTCAAGCCGGAGTATGACCCAGCTCTTCCTAGTCACCAGGGCTTAAGAGTCTGATGTTGTTTGGAGACATTAAATCCAACGTGACGTCAATCTCATGACACTAATGAACATGAAAATTGACGTATCTCGACGATGTCCTACCAGAACGGAACATTTCATGATTATATGCCCATTTCTCTATCCCTTAGTTCGCTTCAGAAGTGCTTATTGAAAAGAAAATGTTATATAGCTTGCTTCTATTTTGGCAGCTGACACAAGGACACACCTATTTAAGATCTACCATGATATATAAATATATGTGTATGAAATATGATAATCTACAGACAGCTATTTTCTTTCTTTAATAGTCATCAGTGTGGCTAGACGTACAGATTTCACGATCCTGATAAACAAGAGGATTCAATTCTCTTTACGGAATAGTATTTCGTTACGCTAAGTGGAAACGCTTATTTCCTCTAGCAAAGTGTACGACACATGAGCAAGTATATATATATATATATATATATATATATATATATATATATATATATATATATATATATATATATATATATATATATACGGATCGACATTATCATCGTACAGTTGATTCGTCGTTTGACGACATATCAGAGTGGTTAGAGACGTAGCGTGCGCATAAACCCCTATATTCAAAACCAGGACGAATATATATATATATATATATATATATATATATATATATATATATATATATATATATATATATATATATATATATATATATATATAGTAAGTTATGAAAATATATTTATGGCAATTAAGCTACACAGAGGGTTCAGCGTTTCATAACCGTAGGGAATCGTCAGGCTAACGTCAGGGATGTAACTAAGAAGTCTCTGTGTAGCTTAATTGCCATAAATATATTTTCATAACTGACTACCTAGCTCTATTCACGTATTGAGCACTGTTGAAGTAAGTACTGAAAATCGATACATAAAAGATTATATTCCTTTATAACATTTTATGTGGATACATGAAATAATATATATATATATATATATATATATATATATATATATATAAACATATCTCGTGATTTGTTGAAGCTTAATATAGTAGATAGATCATTTATATACGAATAATGAAGTGATGAAATAGAGAACATTTGCATAGTTTACAAGTTTATTAACTCATCAAGAATTCAAACAAGGAATACAAATACAAATTGACATTTATGCCTTGGCTTTTCAAAGATAACTCACTTATTGTCAAGAGGTGTGCCTAACAACAATTAAATATTAATTAATTATTAGAGGTAAACATCTTTAAAATGCAAAAGTTCAAGAAAATTTTGAAAATTATTATGAGAGAAAAGATGTTTCAATATAAGTTCTGAAACAGATAAAACACAATTCGAACTATGGACAGTGTTGTATCAAATTTAAATGATCCAAACGTTTTAAACAGTCCAAACAAAGAAGCCGAACAATTTTCTATGTTATTTTGATATCTTCAGTGCTCCAAGAAATGATGTTGTTAAAGGTTACAGATAATCCCGGATATTTAATCCCGAATGATACTTGAAAATTACTCAGAGAACAATAAAATTATGTATAAATCCAAGCCTTCCTAAATGTGACTTCAAATTGTTTAGAGTAAATCGACATTAGAAGTCGAAACAATTAATGGATGTGTCAATTAATGTTAGAGTTGAAATTTTAAAAATAATGGCTTAAAGGTAATTTTGTATTTGTATTCATTGTTTGAACACTTGATGGGTTAATAAACTTGTAGACAATGCATTTTTTTCTATTTCATCACTTCGTATATTATATATATATATATATATATATATATATATATATATATATATATATATATATATGTGTATATATATATGTATATTATATATATATATGTATATTATATATATATATATATATATATATATATATATATATATATACATACATAAAGTTATGAAAATATATTTATGCCAATTAAGCGACACAGAGGCTTCTGCGTTTCATCCCCGGGGGATCGTCAGACTAAAATACACGGAGTTCGTTTTGCCGGTTTTTTTTATATATACATCTAGCTAGTTAACAAATCAGATTCTTTGTTGTTCTCTTCGTCAATTGTTTGGTTTCTCACAAACACAGGTTCGGTTGATTTTACTTCCTATTTCCTATACTATTGCCCTGTTTTCTATAGGGTGACTCATCCCTGTTTCTTTGTTGTTCTCTTAGCCAATCGCAGGGATTCTGTTGATTTTACATTCTATTTCCTATTTTATTGTTCTGCTTTCTATAGCACTGTTGAAGTAAATACTGAAAATTGATATATAAAAAATTATATCTCTTTATAACATTTTATGTGGATACATGAAATAATAATAATAATAATGATATGAATATATATATATATATATATATATATATACATATATACATAGAAGAGAATATTAAAATTAATACGAGAGAAAAGTGTATATTATAAGGATGATACTGTTAACATTTTCAATATTTAATTATTTCATATTTCCCTAAAATATTTTCTGCTTATATTGTTGTATTTTGTGTTCAAAACGATTTTCAAAAAAGTAAATGTCTAAAGATAGCAAACACATTAGAAGCACCAGTAGCTTTCAAAAATCAAATGTAAACACCAAATGCACAAAAATAATGTAAACAACAATAGATATATATGTACTATATGATGATAAATATTGTTAATTTTTATCTACATCAACATGTGTTTCATCTTTTTCCGGGAATCATCAGTGTGGAGGATGACTATTTTGCCGATCGCACGATTAGAACCCCAGATCCAAGTCATATTTTAACTTTTAAGTCCATTACTCTCTATCGATGGGGCCAACCCAACCATTATAGGAACAAAGCGAATCAAAGTTTATTCATGTCTTTACCAGCGGATATATTTAGTAAACTTATTAAACAATTATACGGAACATCGTATTGCACATTAATTTTGTAGCCTATTTTACTTCTCTTAAAACGTCCAGCCTTCATTAAGAGGGGCTATAAACAATATAATAATAAAAATTTCGAAAGGATATTATTTTCAAATAGAATTGAGAACAGTCTTTCTGTTCTACATCTTTCCTCTGTATCTGTTGTTATAGTTTTGCACACGGTATCAATCCCGCGTTTTATGTGTAAGTTTTAAGTTTTTTTTATTCCTTTTTGAAACACAACCTTGGAGAATGCAAACCAGCTTCGGCTAAGCATAGGAATACTAAATGTTTTGGTCTCTTAGAAGCACCGAGATAATAGGTAATACTATACGTCTTGAAATTCTTAGTTATCCGTATTTTGAAATAACATAAAAGACAAAAAGACAAATAGTTATTAGTATATTTTTTATTATTTCTTTTAGATATATCTCATTATCAAAAAGAATTGTCGACATTCAATAGGTAATAATATATGTTTTGGAAGCCATATCAGAAAACACAGATGTCCTCAATGTATTCTATGTGATGAATAAGATGTATCTCGAAATATCACCGAAATATATGCGAGTAAGTATGTACTGTTGTGTTATTGCATTGTATTTTATTTACTTTTTTATAGAAGTCGCTAAAGACAAAGCATGAAGCAACTTGATATAAGGAGCTAAAAAGAACGAAAGATGATTACTGCAAAAAGAGAAGATGGCTATTGACCTTAGTCTTGAAAGGGACAATGCTATAGGGAGGAGGAAAGCAGTCTGCAAGAAGAGAGTTTCACAAACCTGTAGTTTTGGGGATGAAACTACTGGCATAGGAAACTGTATTATAACAGGCATCAGCTCAGCAAATATGTGAAAACCACTAGACTAACATGTCAAACGAGCTGGAACAAAGAAGTTTGGGAATAAATAAGAGAATTCTGAAAAACAAGTGTCATAATAGTACTCATAGATTAGACTGAAACTAGCAACATTACGTCTATGAAAGAGGCTGCAGAGATGAAGAAAGGGTGGGACCAAACAAATGTTAAAATGTGTATTGATAAAGCTTGTAATATACATATTATATACACATATTTGTGTGTAATAACACACTCATTTGATAACTGAATTTTGCCTTAGATGAGACGCAGTCATTCCGATCCTGAATAGTATGACCCTGTGTCAACCCTTACATAAGCTGTCTAAATAAAACCAAGACATATAACAGCATACTTTTAATAAACACATTTGAAGTGGTAGTGATATAGGCAGAAAATGGAGAAATGTTCCGTTTCAGTAGAACATGTTCGAGATGCGTTAATTCTCATGATTCTTAATGTCATGATCTTGGCACACACTTACAGCCCACATCCTTACAGGCCATTTTCGATTCCCACTTGTTTTAGTTCCTCAACAGATTTGACCAGTTTTCAAGCGATGATGAAGTGAAGTGGCTAAAATCTCACTATTTGTGTTTCTAGGCTGAAGAAACACAAAAGCTTGTTTTCCGATTAGAAAGTGCACGTGAGTTAAAGAATGGAGATTATATTAATATAATATGATATTACTTACGAGACTCACGAAAATTCCACGGTTGTATCCGTCATCTGTTGCCTGCTGCTGTAGTACTTATGGACGCCCGGTGCGAACGTAGACTCATCGATATTATTGCACCACCTTTATTTAAACTGAAACATACTTGTCTAAGTACTCTGGTTAATGTAGTTTTAGACTATATCTGGTTATAGGGGGTCTATCTCCAAAGCCTTGTAGGAGGGACACATTACCATTCTATGAACGTCCGGCGTTAACGCAGATCCCACGATATTATTGTACCATCTTTAGAAAAAACAGATACCGAACTTTGATCCTAATGGAAGAAGTAGAAAGTGTTCTTTACTTGTTTTGCATTGAATCGTCGGCAATCGAGCGATCCCATCTTTTAAAACAGGCGTGGAGGGTGATAACGTACGTACGAACATGGAATTGCCTTAGCGTATTATTACATAGATATTATAAAAACCAAACCTTGTTTGGTAAAAACTGAGTTTTTAATTACCAAGTTTTTCTTATTTATTAAATACTTTCATGCAGCTCATTATTATATATAGCACTAGGTTACTGAATTTAGGCATTACATGCCTCAAAAAAGTTGATATGTCACTCAATAGCCCTTAAGGAAAACAATAACAAAAAACTTAAGACGCTTAAAATAACACAAACAATTTACCAAGGACCATGGACCTAAGGTAAACTATTAGGGACAAGCAGTGTGGTCGTGGTTTCGAGCCCTTGTCAAAGTCGAGCCGTAATGACGACTAGTAAATTTATGAAACGAGTACACGGATTTCTTTAGTGTGTGTATAAATAAAAATAAATAATGAAAATAAAATAATAATAATAATATACGTCATATCAAATGGAGGGTGGCGACAGAATGCAGTAAAATGCATATAAATAGGGAACTATCTTTATCACCGCTTATGTCGCGATATGTAATTGAATGAGCGTTCATTCGCTCAATAACTCCTAAGAAAAACAATAGCAAAAAACCAATACATATATATATATATATATATATATATATATATATATATATATATATATATATATATATATATATATACATGTATAAACTCAATCTGTGTATTGTAAAATAAAATTTAAACAATTGTACACATAATAGACAATGAATATTTATATAAAACAGAAAACATATTGTTAATTAATGAAAGAATAATTAACTATCAATAAAATAAAAGTAAATACAAAAAGAAGGATATAAATAATGATCTATTAATGATAAAATAATAAAAAAAACAACAAGATGAATTAAAAAATATACATAAACTTAGTAAAAATATGAATATATAACTCCTCTTTTCTGGTATCCTATTGTTTGATTGCAAATAATACATTACACAATCGGTATAAAAAAACAGAGGCGTGTTGAAGTAGCGGTCGACAAATAGATATACCGTGACACGATTATGTATGTTCCTCATTTGTTTGTTAATTATGTTAAATTAATTAGGGCAGTGTATTAAAAGAAAGGGGAGTCAACATACTTTTGAGTGTAGACAAACCTCATTGGAAATGATGGCTATTTCATGTATGAGTTTAGTTTATAATACGATAAGATCATATTTTTGATTGTCAGAAAGCACACTTACAGGATTATCAATAACTTCAGTTTATTTTTCAAAACACTAATTTTAGGAAAAGTAATTTTTATTCCTGAGAGCACACTAATCGCCTGATAATATACTTACCTGTCAACAATGTAAAAAAACGTTCTATTATCGTAATATACCAAACCCCTTTTTTGTAGTTTCACTGGAGCCCCCGCATACATGAGTTCAACGAAGACTTTCATTTTCTGACCAATCGTAAGAGAACAGAAAACGCAAAACGAGCTGTGATTCGTTACTCAATCAAAAAAGTCGCTTCAAGTTAAAATTCTACGTAAAAGAATCATTGTTTTATGGGTTTTACAGAGAGACAGAAGTTGGCAACCGATCGAAAACCAAAAAATAAAGAAGAGACTTAGAAGATAGTCTCTCAAATTCAACCTCTTCTGAGGAACAAAATTACAAATAAAACTTCAATGTTCCTCAACTATGAATTAGTACCACTCAAATACCTCAACTTGTTTTTCTCCAAAACAAAAGCAATCAAATATGTTTTGTACAAATTCTTGCATACCAGTGTTTAAATAAATATTTGTTGTTGTTCACAGCAAGTTTTTCTTGTTCTTAACTTGCTAACTGAACCGACCAATTATCTAATTCTCCGACTGTGTCAACATCAAAGTTGTGCTGATCTTTTGGGCGAAAAACGTTATATAGAGAAACCAGTCGGAACGTATGTGATCAACTCGGCATACAATATATGTCTGATGAGTCGTATTACGACAAAACACGTGTCCGTTCATAATTATATTTTAAAAATCTATGTGTCGCTCCCCATCTGGGACCATCACATTGGTGAGAAAATGTTCCCAATTAGCATTTAGACAGAGTGCTTTCCGTTCAAAAAAAGTATCGCAGGCAAAATAAAAAAATTAATAACATTTACCAAAAAGGCAATACATTAAGTACTAGCAGGAATTAGCTCAGTAGTAGAGCTTAAGGCCCGAGACTCTAGGGTATTGGTTTCGAATCCTGCTAGGTTCAGCCACGTACGAAACGTACGAAACTGTGGATAATTATATATATATATATATATATCAGTAAAGGTGATGATTGCAACTTTTTTGACATAAGAACATCTGTACAAGATTTCAATTCCCTGTTGTGGGCACATCGACGACTTAGCAGGCCCAACGTACTTTTATAAGTCTTGCTACATGTATAACATACGAGGCTACTGATTTCTATTTGTGCATAGCTATATATAAACCCTGTTTGCCACTTGTTTAGTCAGTTCTTACCAGGGATATCTGTGCATGTAGATGGCCATGCTGTGCGTTGGTACGACACACAACGCACGCTCTCTTTCTGAAATACGATTTCGAGCGCAGATTTTATATCAGAGTTTCCGTCTCTTAGATGGATGATCTAACAAAATCTACGGGCCCATCTCACCGAGTGGGGTAGTATCGCGCCTAAGTTCTATACTAGGTATTTCTACACCCCGCTTATTAAGAAAAACAAAACTCCTCTCTATAATTAGGTGCGAGTAGAACTATAAAGTGAGGGTCCTTTTGAATAGCGGATAAAAGTTTTAAATACAGATTTAATCATGAATAAATATGTAACATATTTTAATGGTAAACATTAAGGTATACTTACAGTAAAAGAAAGAAAAATGTATACATATATAAATTTAAAAAAATAAATGTAAATAATAAGAACAAACACTTCAGGCCATTTTGTATGACACCAACAGATAATATAATCCATTCACCGGCCCGAACAATCTATATGTAGTCAGGAAGTTAGAGACTACTAGACGAAGAACGTCAAATATGATGCAGTTTTTAGTGAAACGCTAATGACAATTAGTGAATATTAAGACTCTTTGTTTCTCACAAGTGAACACATCGTCTCTAACGGATTCTTTTTAAATAAAAAGAAGCCGTTAGAGACGAGTTGAAGAACGTCAAAGATTTGCCTTTCTGCTGTTAATTTTACTGACTGAAATTAAAAAAAATCCGTTGAATATCAACACATTTTGGTGTTGCACAGATGAATGAGTGATGACGATAGAAAAATTAGTTAAGATAAGTTCAACAACGTTAAACAAGGACCCTCACCCTAACCCCAACCCTAACCCTTACTTTCCTGATGTTGTTTCAGCGATCGAAATTTTAAAGTAAACATTGTTGGAAACGGTGATAAGGAGTACTGAATATGAAGACGTTTTAGTGTTGCAGAAGTGAACGAGTGATGACAATAAAAATATATATTAGAAAAACATTACCCGTACGGTCACGCATTGAGCTTGGGTTAGATTGTTTGAATCAGGAAATATGAGTTTTCGTAACCAGAAAAATGAAAAGAGAAAATCCAAAAATTATTTTCTTTTTTACTATCTTACTTTCTCTCTACAGCCTCGGGTTAAATAGTACGTGGTGATATTCCCTTTTGGTTATAATGGACGATACAAAACTTTTATCATTTTTCTATTTATTATTACAGAATGAGAGAGTAAGAGAGAGAAAGAGAGAGAGAGAGACCAAAGCGAGAGTGATAGATACCATATGAAATAGTAGTACCTGTAAAACAACATACAGTGAGAAATGGTTAGAGTGATAGATAGAAACGAAGTAAGAAATGGGTCAATTGGTCAGTTTGTTGTAATTTGCGGCCATTTATGATAGAAGATATTTTAACAAATATAACACAGTCACAAAACTGAGGAATATTTTAGCATGTATTTCATGCGATTGCATTATATTGGCTAAAAACTTTACAGACACAAACAATGATTAACTCAGCTTTAGAATATTTAGAATAATATATATATATATATTAACAATTCTCGACCTAGCCTGTGTAGACAAAATATTTTGAAGCATCAGTTGGAGATCTTTAATGATTCGAAACCACCATAACGTTAAGAGATTTCTCTGAATCGTTTTCTCCAACTAAAATAAGTTGTTCCCCTCATATCTCATTCGATGTTCTTAGTTTTTAATGTATCATTCTGACGTTTCCTCTTAGAGTGTCAGACGATAAATCCGAAATGGAAAATTTTAGAAATTTTTTTCCACCCACCCGTTTCATTAATTAAAAAATGTTTCCTCTGAAATTCATCCAACGATTTTGTTGTACGCGAAATTAACTTTTTCAATATATATATATATATATATATATATATATATATATATATATATATATATATATATATATATATATATATATATATATATATATATATATATATATATGGAAAGTAAAGAGTAAAGCCAAAAACTATGTTATTTATGTATTCATCAACGTTTCTTCATTATTGAAACACTTACTCAGGATTAAGAAAACAATGTGAAAAATCATACAGAATATTAATTTTGATTTGTAAGAAAGTGTCCAGACTTGGGCATGGCTGTTGATGCGAATAAGCAGACAATGAAAATCATGGCGTTTTCACTATCAGTCTGTCGCATTTAAAGTACGCGAACATGAATGAGATAATAGCTTTCAGTTATTAGCTTCACATGTTTATTTTTAGCTGAGAAGTTTGTCTGGGTCAATATATATATATATATATATATATATATATATATATATATATATATATATATATATATATATACATATACATATATATATACATGACTTTTTAAAGGTAAAATTGAGAATAGAAAAATTTCCGTTTTAAAAAGCAATAAAAAGTATTTATTTAAACGTTTGTTGTCCGAAAAATATTCAACAGAGCTGTTAACACATCACTCAAAACGTCCGGGGCCTAACTAATAAAAAACAACTTTTAGGCCAAATGTGACTTTATTCATCAAGTAGGGTGATACACTTCCAACGCTTCTCTAACAATGCGATGCCTTATTTTGTAGAACAATTTGCTTTTATCCTCAAAATACGCATCAGTTTCAGATATAGGTTTCCTTGGAGAATTTTTCTTTTAGCGCTGCGAATAGAGAATAGGTTGGTGCCTAAACAATTCATGGTTGCGATCGACTTGCAACACAGTGCGTTATCTTGGTGAACAAGCACGATTTTCTTCTTCTTCATTTGTTGCCGTTTTTGCGATTTCTACCTTCAAACACACAAATAATGCTATATAACATTTGTTATTGATGTTTCTTCCTATCTCAAGGTTAACGAGGAACAAAATACCTTGCGTATTCCAAAATACGGCGGTCGAGATCTTGCCTACATCTTGTGTCGCTTTGGACGGCTTTTAACTACTGCTGTTCACTACGCTGACTGCCGATACGACTCCAGAATGAAGTAGTGGATCAATGTTTTATCCATTGTCGCATATTGACGGGAAAAATCTGTTTTGTTGCGTTGAAAAAGTTGAACGCACCGCTCTGAATCATCGACGCGTTGTTGTTTTTGGTCGACTGTGAACACAGTTGTCTCATTGACAAAGGTTCATGATAAATGGTGAATACACTGCGTTCTTATATCTTCAACTTCTCTGCTATCTCACGAAATATCAATTTACGATTGGCCAAAACGAGTTTGTGGACTTTTTCCGGGGCAACTGTCGAATTTATGCGACCTGAACGTTAAGCATCATTTGTGTCTTTACAACCGCGTTTAAAGTCAGCATACAGCCTCTTAACCATTGATAATCCGAATAACATTCATCAAGCCATTGCTTTGCTCGAACAGTATTTGTAAATCAGTAAGTAATATTTTATCAACATACGGAATTTAGATTTTTTCCCATTGTTTTGAAAATTCGCAACAGTAGTTTACTTAAATAACTATAACTTTAACTAATAATCCGGTTGGGCTCAAATTTTGACACACGTCATTTGAAGGTTAGTACTTTATGAAAACGATACAGAAATTTTATTAGAAGCGCTATCTCTATGTCAGGTCCTGGACTTATTGAATGACGTGTTACTATTCTAACATTACAGCTGCCTTAAATGACAATCGTTAGATGGCCTTTCTGAAGTGTTTTTTGTTCTATATTAAACAAGCAGGGTTACACATCGTTGCCCGTCGCTCCCAAATCCCTGGTCGCCCCATTTCACTGCCCTGTCTCCCCGTTGCCACCTTCTCACTGTTGCCTTCGGCGAAAGCTGTTTCTTCCCCACCCTTCCTCTTCCGTTGCCCGGGGCAAAAGTATGATATATATCTATTAAAAGGACCACCTCTGTCTGCGCCTACTATATACGTACCTATCTCTGCCTCAGTGCGCATACTAATATACGTACCTATTTCTGCCCCGGTGCGCATACTATATACGTACCTATCCCCGCCTGGTGTGTATACTATATACGTACCTATCGCGGCCCCATTGTGCATACTATATACGTACCTATGCCTGCCTGGTTCGCAGACTATATACGTAGCTATATCCGCCCCATTGTGCATACTATATACGCACGTATCTCCGCCTGGTGCGCATACTATATATGTACCAATTCCGCTCCATTGCGCATACTATATACGTACCTATCTCCGTCTGGATCGCATAATATATACGTACCTATCTCTGCACCATTCAGTATACTATTACGCACCTATCGCCACCCCGGTGCACATACTATATACATACCTATCTCTCCACTTTGGTGCGCATACTATATATGTATCTATCTTCGCCCTGGTGCGCATACTATACATACCTATCACCTCCACGGTGCACATACATAAGAACTCACATGAATGCGCCCCTGTCGTATCAAAGAACTAAAATTATGTTCGTTCATGTTGTGTCACTATCATGAAATAATAACTCATATTAATGCGCCCCTGTCGTATAAAAGAACACCAATCAAGTTCATTCATGTAGTGTTACTATCATAAAAAAAAACATTAATGCGCTCCTGTCGTATCAAAGAACTCATATGCTACCTTTGTGCCCCTGTTCATGAAGTAGATGAAGAAGAAGAAGAAGAAGAAAATATATCCCATAGGGATGCAATATTGCACAAGCCTACTAAAAACGTATTCCATAGGGGCGCTATACTGCAAAAGCCCCCAAAAAGCGTTTATCCTGGGGGTGCTAAACTGCACAAGCCTCCTAAAAACGTATTGATTACGTGATTGAGTAAGAAGAAGAGGAAGAAAAATAAGTGGTGGTAAAGGATAAAGCGTAGATGCTGGTGGCAGTTGTTATGGTGCTGGTGGTGGTTAAGGAGAAGTGGTGGTGGTGGTGAATGTGGTGAAGGAGAAGGAGAAGTGGTGGTGACAGTGGTGGTGGTAACGGCGGCGGTGAAGGATATAGAGAAGTGGTGTTGGCGGTGGTTGTGGCGGTAGTGAAGGGAAGTAGTGGTGGCGGTTGTTGTGGTGGTGGCAGTGGTTAAAGAGAAAGAGAAGTGGTCATGGTAGTGTTTGCGGTGTCGGTGTCGGTGTCGGTGGAGGTGTTGAGGGTAAGTGTGGTGAAGAAGGAGAAGTGGTGTTATAGTGGTGATAGTTGTGGCGGTGGGGAAGGAGAAATAGTAGTGGCGGTGGTTGTGCTTGTGGTTGTGGCGGTATTGGCGGCGTCGTGTCGGTGTTGGTGTCGGTGGTGTTGGTGGGGGTGTTGGTGGTGAAGGAAAAGTGGTGGTGCCAGTGGGATGGTGGTGAAGGAGAAGGTGAAGTGGTTTTGGTTGTGGCGGTGGAGAAGGAGAAGTAGAAGGAGAAATCGTGGTTGCGGTGGTGGTGAATGTGGCGGTGGTGAAAGAGAAGAATATGTGGTGGTGGTGGTGGTGAAAGAGGAACGATGTGGTGGTGGTGGTGGTGAAGGAGAAGTATAAGTTGTGGTGGTAAAGGAGAAAGAGGAGTTATTGTGTAAGTGGCTGCAGTAGTGGTAGTGGTTAAGGAGAAGTAGTGGTGGCTCTGTCTGTGGTGTTGGTGGTGGTGTTAGCTGTCGTGTTGGTGCTGGTAGTGTCGGTGGTTATGGTGGTGGTGTTCAAGCAGAAAGAGAAGTTGTGGTGGCGGTGCTAGTGGTGGTGTCGGTGGTGAAGAAGAATGAGTAGTGGTGGTGGCGGTGGTGGTGGCGGTGAAGGAGAGGTGGTGGTGGTTGTGGTGGAGGTGAATTGAAAAAAAAAGAAGCGGTGGTGGCGGAAGTGGCGGAAGTGGCGGAAGTAACGGAAGCTGCGGTGCTTATGGTGGTTGAAAAAGAGAAGGAGAAGTGGTGGTGGTGGTAGTGGTAGCTGTTGTTGTAGTGGTGGTGACTGTCGTTGTTGCAGTGGTGGTGGCGGTGGTGAAGGAGAATGGGAGTTGTGGTGGTGGTGGTGGTGATGAAGGAGAAAGAGAAGTTGTGGTTGTGGTGGTGGTGACGGTGGTGAAGGAGAATGAGAAGTGGTGGTAGTGGCGGTTCTGAAAGAGTAGTGATGGTGGTTGTTGTGGTGGTTGTTATGGTGCGAGCTATTGTTGTAGTGGTGGTGGCTGTGGTTGTGGCGGTGATGAAGGAGAAGGAGAAGTGGTGGTGGAGATGGTAAAAGAGAATTGGTAGTGGCGGGGGTGGTTGTGGCAGTGAAAGAGAAAGAGAAGTGGTGGGTGGGATAATGGCAGTGTAAAGGAGAAGGAGAAGTTCTTGTAGAAGTGACGGTGGTAAAGAAGAAGGAGAAGTGTCGGTTACAGTGGTAGTTGTGATGGCGATTGGGAAAATCGTCATCCATTATGTACTGGCCAGGATAGGCGTTGCTTAACTTTGATTGTGCCGCACCTGGTCTTCCCATATCGTCACCCATTTAGTACTGGCAAGGATAGGCGTTGTTTGACTTGTATTGTATTGAACCTGGTCTGCTCAAATCGTCACCCATTGAATACTTGCCAGGATATGTGTAGCTTTACTTTTATTATATCGCATCTGGTCACCCTAAGTCGTCACTTATTTAGTACTTGCCAGGATATGTGTTGCTTAACTTTTGATTGTACCACAGTTGATCTTCTCAAATCGTCACCCATTTAGTACTGGCCAGGATAGGCGTTGCTTAACTTCTATTATATTGCACCTGGTCATCCCAAATCTTCACCCATGTAGTATTGGCAATGATATGTGTTGCTTAACTTTTATTGTACCGCACCTGGCTTCTCAAATCATCATCCATTTTGTACTGGCCAGGATAGGCGTAGCTTAACTTTGATTGTACCGTACCTGGTCTTCTACAATCGTGACCCATATAGTACTGGCCAGGATAGGCGTTGCTTAACTTTTATTGTACCGCACCTGGTCTCCCCAAATTGTCACCCATTTAGTACTGGCCAAGATATGCGTTGTTAATTTTTATTGTACAGCACCAGATCATGCCAAATCGTCACCTATTGAATACTGGCCAGGATATGTGTTGCTTTACCTCTATTTTACAGCAACTGGTCACCCTAAATCGTCACCAATTTAGTACTTGCCAGGATATGTGTTGCTTAACTTTTATTGTACGGCACCTGGTCTTCCCATATCGTCACCCATTTAGTACTGGCCAGGATAGGCGTTGCTTAAATTTCATTTTATTGCACCTTGTCTCTCTAAATCGTCACCCATATAGTACTGGCCAAGATATTCGTTGCTTAAGTTTGATTGTATACCACATGGTCTTCTCAAATCGTCACCCATTTAATATTTGCTAAGATATGCGTTTCTTAACTTTGATTGTACTGCACCTCGTTTTCCCAAGTAGTCACACATTAAGTAGTGGCCATAATATGCGTTTCTTATCTTCGTTTGTACAGCACTTAGTCTTCCCAAATAGTCATCTATTTAGTACTTGTCAGGATACGCGTTGCTTAACCTCGATTTTACAGCACTTGGTATTTCCTTATCGTCATCCATTTAGTACTGGACAGGATATGCGTTGCTTAACTTCTATTGAACAGCACCTGGTCATCCTATTGTCACCCATTTAGTACTGGCCAGGATATTCGTTGCGTATTTGTTATTTTCAAAGATAATAATGACAATAGAAAGTTTCTTAACATTGTATTGTCTTATTCCCGGATAACGCCAAATACTTGTTTCTATAAACATAAACTCAAGGAGGCCTCCAGATCTATACTAAAACCACTCTTTCTTATTCCCCTCCCTTTGATGAGGACAATAGTCCGAAGAGAAACGCAAACAAAAACAATAATAATGTGATGATGGCATAAAAATAATATCCAAACCTATCACTATGACGTCATGTACCT
>OY744523.1:95129293-95151793 GCA_963556195.1 Sepiola atlantica
GACCAAGGAAAATGCTATTGACCCATTAAGCGTAACAGACCGATGAAATGCTATTTCAAAATTAAGCTATACAAACCGACAAAATTGCTATTTCTAAATTAAGTGTCACAGACCAATGCAAATGCTATTTAACAATTAATCGTCACAGACCGATGAAATGCTATTTCAAAATTAGCGATACAAACCGACAAAAATGCCATTTCAAAATTAAGTGTCACAGACCAAGCAAATGCTATTTCACAATTAAGCGTCAACATTTCTATTTCGAAATTTATTGTCACAGACCGACGAAAATGTGATTTCAGGCTGATGCGTGACGGATCAACGGATTTGGCCTTTCACAACTTATTTGAGTCATTATAGGGTGTCAACAGTTTAGCTTTTTATGCCGTTTTCCTCTCACTATTAAAGGGAGAGAGAGAGAGAGAGAGAGAGAGAGAGAAAGAGAGAGAGAGAGAGAGAGAGAGAGAGAAAGAGAAAGAGAGAAACCGTTGACTTTAATTTTACGTTTATGGTTGGTAAAGCGAAATGTTAACAATTTTTGTCCGTTTCATATTTCACTTCTGTCGTCTGAACGACTTCCCTCCCAGCCGCCCAACTTGATACAGATATTTGATATGACGTTAATGTCGATTTCCAAATGCAGAATGGCCCACATTTACGTTTTTTTTTGTTTTTTGGGTTAGAGTAACTCCTGTAATTATTTTAATGAAGTGGACATATTTTTGATATTCAAATAAATTGTCAAATCTAATTTCGAAAACACTTTCGCATTCAATCGTTCACAAAAGAAACCAGACGGGGCACTTTCTAAACTTGTGAACGGTAACACTTTTTGCTTCTTTGTTGGCTGAATCACACGTTAGATGTAATAAAGTAATAATACCACCCATATTCGTTTAATCAACATATTAACGCAGTTTAGGATCTAAAACTAACAGGAAGATCCGGCGCTACCCGGAATTGAATGCTGAGCTCTATGCCATTTTGCGCCTAAACTACGTAACACGATAGCGTATTTTTATTCTTATTTATTTAGATTTTTTAATATTCAATTTTCGGAATGGAACTGAAAGATGCACTGGGAGGGAGGTGTATAGACAAAATGACATATATTGAAATAAGTTTTTAAAAAAATAGTCTCAAAGTACAACCGGCATTTCCCAAGAATCAATAAGGACCCCGGCCGTAAACACTGAACTCCTTATTTGCTTGTTTAATTGCTATAAATAAGTGTTGAATAAAACGACATATAATGGCTATGCCCTATTTTGATAAAAATGAAATATACTTATCCAAGTACTGTGGTTAATGTGCTTTCGGAATATGTATCGTTATAGGAGAGTATCTAGAAAACACAAGGAGTAATTTGTGAAAAAACAAACGTACAAACAGGAATTAAAATTTGATATATAGATTACAGACATTTCTTCTTTCTTTCGTTTCTCTTTCATATTTGTTTTTTGTTTTCTTTATACATTTGCATTCATTCGCCAACTATGACACCTACTTATTCATCTGTTAATTAAATGTACAATTGTTTGCTTATTTGGTTGTGTCACTTTCTAAAAGACAGCCGAAATAATGGATCAGTTGACAGTTTGTGAATACTATACGAGGATCGAAAATAACGAATGGAATGAAAAAAAACGCAATGGCACATATTCTCTTCCTATCTTCCCTGACGACTTTATTTTCTCATCTTTCATTCTACCTTTCCATTCCTTAATTCCGAATCCTTATTTTACGTCCAGAATTAATTTTCTATTTCTGTCTTTTTCTTCTCTTATTTCTATCATTCAGATTCTCATATTTTCTTTTTATCTTTCATGGTTATTTTTTTTATACTTTCTTACACTCTTCATCATTAATATATAATTTAATAACAATTTCAGGGCAAAATAACTTAAACACTAGATGGGTATTGAAGTAAACACATACAATTAACAACCGTTACACGGAAGTAGTATATGACACACAATCGCTTATTTCGAAAGTACCCTTGTCTTCTTAGCATCCGGACCACAGCAGATAATACTGGACCAAATATGGAAACAGATACTATTCTTTGATCTGAGATAAAAGTTCATGCAAGAAATAAGAGTCAGATAGTCATACGATGGAGTACTGCTGCCACGTCTGGGGAGGTACTGCTCTTTCCTCACCTTAGTAGAGTACAACATCGATTTCGTAATTTAGTGGCAGATGATTTCTTCTATTTACACCCCCTTCTCACAGAGAAGAGGCTGCCAATCTTCATCTACGCTATCGTTATATCCATGATGCTCGATTAAGCTCCAATCTCTGGTTCTCCTTTGTAGGACAGTGACAGCCTTAAAACGTCTTCTTACCACAACTGCCAACAAATTTCCTTTCTTTCTCCGTGTGTCTAACATAAAACGGACTTTCCAGAAATGGAGTTTATTTCCAATAATGTTCTATTCATGGAATGCATTACTACGGGACTGTATTCCTGTCGGCTACAGCACGGTGGTCTTTATTTCCAATTTGAACAAATACTTCTCATAAACCGTCTACATAAGTAATCAAATTTGGTCTATTCTATTCATAATTCTCAAATCCTTTCATAATATGAATCATCTTTCAACTGACAATCTATTTATCTCATTGATCTTTATCCTCGAGTGGCTGCTAGCCTTGATAATTGATGACTCATTAGTAAAAAAAAATCCATCCTTCTCGACTGTTATGCTTTTTTGCTTCTACTATTTCCAACAAGATCTTACTGTCACCTTTTGCTTAATTCAAAACTATCCACTCGTCACTGCTTTCCGTTTCTCTTTCTTTCTTATTCAAACTAATTCTGCTCTTTTCATTGGCTCTCTCCCTTCAATGAAAACTTACACACGACCTTTTCTCTTCTTTATTTCGGTATGTCTGCATCATCAGCCTTTTACCCGCTTTCATTAATTCCCTAGTAATTTTCTTCTCCTTCTTATCCGCCATTTTCTTCGCCTCCCCACCCACTACTACTTCCGGTTCCTTCCGCCTCGACATAGTAATAACAACATGATGGAAAGAAATTCTACGCAACACATTTGATAATTAAACAAGGTTTCAGCTCAGCGCAAAGTTTTCGAGAGACCGCTTAACATGAGATTAAGCAATGTCGCTTTAAAAAGACCGGAAATTGTAGCAGCGTCATCTTGCGGGGAAAAACAGCTGGAAGCCTGCAATAACAATGACGCATGCGCGGAGCTGACTTGTGTGTCCTGACAGTGTTGCATTTAATCAATTAGACACGTGATTCACAGGCGATAACGCGAGGAACGAAACTCCTTTTGCAACTGCTCATTAAAAAATAATAATGACTATGGAAGACCGTTTGGGTAATAATGGTTACTTGAATCCCAGTAGCTTACTAAAATCAACAACATTTCGTTTAGAACTATTAAATGTTAGTGTTTTTTTGTATTGTGGTTTCTCCTTTCTGTTTTTTTTCGATTAAGCATAGTCTTGGTGATTGGTTTTGCCTTATTCGTGAATTATACATCACTTTGAATTGTGTATAAAGGTAAAAGCAGTTTTACTTTCTTCATGTAAAAGAAGAAGAAAGATACGGATGAAGAGGATAAGAGAGAAAAAAAAAGAAATAATAGAAAAAAATTAACAACGCCAAATCTTTACACTTTACAAGATTGTCTAGATTAAAGTAGTTGCGCCGACACGTGTGTCTCTAGATGCGATTTTCATTATCTATCTATTATTATACTAAAGCTGAGTTAATCAACGTTTTTTTTCACTTAAACCTACATATTTTAATTACATAATATATATACTAAAATATTGTCCAGTTTTTGGTATTGAATTATGTTTTAAAAACTTCCTGTAAATATTAGGGGTGTAGACCCACTAGTATATAAATTGGTCAGTTAACAATAAATAGAAATCAAAGTTTAGTCAGGGTCCACTTGCTCAACCTCAGACTTACTGAGGGTTTAGGAATGTATAGGAACGGTTTTAACGTCATATAGCTCAAAGAGAGAATGAGTGAGAAAAGTCGGCAGTTTGTTTGAAGCACTACACGTGTGAACATGTTATTTTAAAATGCTCTGATAATATATGATGAAATAGTAATTATCGGTTTCTTTTCTTTCTCCCCCACCCACTGGTCAGTGATTTAGAACGAAGATCAAGATGAATAAACCCCTCTGTCTTGAACAGTTTTATCTTGAACTTAGTTTTTTTTTTAGGTATGAAAGAACTTAGCAGACGGCGGCCCAAGAGTTTGCAAATATCGCAGGAGAAAGCAGCTAGCGAAGGTATGATTATGACCTTTAATCAGTTTATTGCACAAGGTTGAAAGGTAACACTTCAATTTTAAGTGTTCTAATTAGCCGCAATTTGCAATTAACTCACCATATGACTCATCTCTTGCTAAACTTCTATTTATTACACTCAACCGCTCTTACTCTATTTTGTTTGCACCCGCTCTTATTTTGTACAATAAGCATCACTTTTGCTTCAGTTACTCCCCCCGTCCCTCTCCCCCTCTCTCTCTCTCTCGCTCTCTCTCTCTCTCGCTCTCTCTCTCGCTCTCTCTCTCTCGCTCTCTCTCTCGCTCGCTCTCTCTGTTTCTCGATAGTCGAAGGAAATAAAGAAAGGAAATAAGAATTATTTGAATACTTCTTTGTGGTTGGTGAAGGTTGTCTAAGTAATGTACAAAAATTCTCAAAGTCGTGTTAGAATTAACAGCCTATTTAGTGACAGCTATGATGTTAAAGTAGGAGTACATCGGGTATCTGTACTGAATACGTTGCTTTTCATGTGTGTCTTAGAAGCGTTGTCCAGGGAGTTTCGTACTGCTTGTCCGATATGCTGATGATTTAGTATTTGCCTCTGAAGCAATGGACAGTCTACTTGTTAAATTAAATCCTTAGAGAAAAGCTATGGAAAGTAAAGGCCTGAGACTGAATGTTACCAATACAATAATAATGATGTGGTGGTACTGTTAGAAAGCTTTGCAGAAAGCGGGACGTTTACCAGTTCAGTTTATAAAAAGGGAGTTAGGAGCAATTTAAATTTTGTAGTACTTGTAAGGGTTGAGTACACAGTTAGTGCAGTGGACTTACATGTACGCTGAGAGATGATAACCTGTTTGTGTGGAAGAAGTGCAAGACAATGAAGACAAATGACAACCCAAATGTGGAGAAAGTATATTTGGAAGTTTGGTTACCCTGGCGATAAAATTGGAGCACGGGAAGCTGCTGCTCGTGTAATTGTAGGAGTTAGGAGTGGATGGAAAAGTTCAGTGAATTTCTACTATTACTCACCCGCAGAACGTTACCACTGTTAACCAAAACAAGTGTATCTGGCATGCGTGCAAAGTGTAATTATGTACGGAACTGAACACTGGTAAATGAGGGTTGGAGATATGTGTTGCATGAAGAAAAACGGCACGAGGAAGATACGATGGGTGAGTCTTGAAAACAGGGTTAAATCTGACGACGTCAAAAGATGATTACATCTTGTCAGTATAGGGAGATGTGTGCAGAACAGGATACATTTTTCATTGGTCATATTGAAAAAATAGATGATAGTTCTTGAGCTAGTACATGTAGAACAGTTGAGGTAGCAGGGCCAGTTGGAAGGAGACATCCAAATAAAACATGCGATGAAGTTATAAGGATGGATTTGAGAGAAAGAAAGAACAATAAATAGTTGGCAGAGGTAAGTTAGTTGAGAAGTAAATTTCTAAATGTCATCAAGCACATGCTAGCATGTAAAACAAACGTTAAACCGAATATTATGATGACAATGATGATTACATCTGCAACTTCCGCGTTTAAAGTAGTTTTATAAATTATTTGAAAAAAAATTGGCTGTCCTGTTTCGTTAAAGCTAAACACACAACGAACCAATTATACACATGAATGCGTTTACATAAAATTTAATAACACATTCTAAAGAAAAACAAAGCATAGATTAATTTGCTTTTATATATTGATATAACGCGGTGTCTATTTCAGTATCGTTGGCATAATGTCTTCTATCGTAGTTTCACGAATACTTTTACACGATCGATATCCTTCGTAAAACATATTATATATATATATATATATATATATATATATATATATATATTATGCAAACATTGTAAAAAGATTTCTGATGGTCTTTTTTGTATTCAAATAAAAAACTTAGTAGAAGTTCCATGAAATAAAAAAAATAAAAATAAAAAATATAATTAAACTAGCCAATTCGTTTATTTTTAAGAATGTTTGCATAAATGAGAAAATGCTGCCTCAATACACACAAAATATATATATATTATACAGGGTGTTTCAAAAGTCTTGGGAACATTACAAATGCGTATATCTCATGAACTATTCCAGGTAGAAAAATGAAACTGGTGCCATTTTAAAGCTTGCTTAATCAAGTTTTTGGTCATACTAATGATTTTCGTGTTATCTTTCCAGGTGAAGTAATGGCGTTCTCTAAACAAGACAAGGCATTTTGCGTCCTCCAATTTGCAAAGACTGAATCGTGGACATGTGTTCAGCGTGCATTTCGCAGGAAATTTAAAAAAGAAGCCCCTGAAAGGAAATCCATTGTCAGATGGCATGCTAAATTTGTGAAAGATGGGTGTTTGTGCCCAAGTAAGCGAACAGGTCGCCCTTCAACTTCAGAAGATGCAGTTGAGCAATTCCGGACAGCCTTTCAGCGGAGCCCCCGTAAATCAGTGAGAAGAGCCAGCAGGGAACTTGAGCTTGCTCCAGCAACTGTCTGGCGTGTCTTAAGGAAACGACTGCAAATGGTACCTTACAAGCAAAAGTTGGTCCAAAAGTTGAAGGACACTGATAAGCCACTTCGCCGTGACTTTTGCATTGCAATGCAAGAGAAGTTGGAAGATAACGGCTTTGATGACCGGCTTGTTTTTAGCGATGAGGCGACCTTCCATCTGAATGGCAAAGTTAACAAGCATAACACTCGCATATGGGGTACTGAGAATCCTCATGAACTTCTTGAGCACGAGCGAGATTCACCAAAAGTGAACGTATTTTGTGCAATTTCCAAGAAAGGTGTCTATGGACCGTTCTTCTTTGAAGAGGCAACTATCACTGGTGAATCCTATCTCAACATGCTGGAAGACTGGTTAATGGCTCAGTTGGAACAAGCAGAATCTGATGACTTAATTTTTCAACAAGATGGTGCACCACCACACTGGAGTCTTAGAGTAAGGCAGTTTCTTAACACAAGGCTGCCTGGTAGATGGATTGGGAGATCTGGGCGAGGTGATGACGTTCTCATGCCCTGGCCTCCTAGGTCTCCAGATCTTACCCCGTGTGACTTTTTCCTTTGGGGCTTTGTCAAGCAACAAGTCTATGTGCCGTCCCTTCCAAGAGATATTGACGAACTAAAGGCTCGAGTAACGGCAGTTGTGGGAACCATTGACGTCAAGATGCTGGAACGCGTTTGGCAGGAAATGGACTATCGACTAGATGTCTGCCGTGTGACGAATGGTGCTCATATTAAGTAACTTTGAAGATTCCCCACAAAACTTGAAACTTTAACCTTTCCAACGGTACCAATTTCATTTTTCAACTCCTAATAGTTTTTGAGTTATTAAAAATCGTTATGTTCCCAAGACTTTTGAAACACCCTGTATATATATATTTATATATATATATATATATATATATATATATATATATATATATACATTTATTTATATAAATATATCGTAGAGAATGGTAGTTTGCTTGAAGCATTGCTGGGTATAGTAGTAGTAGTATGTTTTTTAAAGGCTGTAGGCAATGCAAATTCCGGGTAAGATGCAAGTTGTAAGGAACAAACACAATAAATCGAATACGAAATATGACTTATTATTTATTTTTCGGAAAATCTTACATAACAGCAAGAGTGTTATTAGCTGTTTGTGTGATGTCCGGATAATTAAAAAATCATTATTTAATATTTCGGGAAAAGAAACTTCCCTTTGTCAAAAATAATCAATACCAGAAGAATTCCCCGACTATGCAGAGAATCTGACAAAATAAATTTGTCATCCGGACATCACACAAACAGCTAATAACACTCATTCTGTTATGTAAGATTTTAGGAAAATAAATAGTAAGTCATATTTCGTATTCGATTTATTGTTTTTGTTCCTTACAACTTGCATCTTACCCGGAATTTGCATTGCCCACAGCTTGTTAAAAAACATACTACTACTAATATATATATATATATATATATATATATATATATATATATATATATATATATACATATATTAACACTGCGGACAGCTATAACGTAATCTCCTAGCTTCCCGGATAGGTTTATCTTAATTTCAATTACTGTCTGATCTGATTGCTTGTAGCCGAGTGATCCTGAACGTTTGTCTTATAATTCTAGCCTGAATCTACGAACTGCGTACGATCCCATGCGACTGCCTGCAACCACAACGTTTGCACCGATGAGGGCAAAAAGCACGAAACGATGACGTCTGTAGGTAAAAAAACACTTTAATATTTAATTTAAAATATTTATAGCATATATATATATATATATATATATATATATGTATATATATATATATATATATATATATATATATATATATGAAAACCAAACCAATCTTTGGATTCCAACAATGCATTAGCACCAACAAAACAAAGCAATACAGAAAGAGCACACTTTACATTAAAAATAAAAAATAAAATAACGTACGCTTTATTTTAAACGAAAACAGTTTGTAGACATTGGTCAGTGCATGACCACTAGTAGTTATTCTTATCACATTCTTTAAACTAATGGTCGCAACCCTATGGTCTACACAAAATTTCCGATGGTCTGCAGAAAAATAGAGAACATCATTTCAAGTTTTATGAAGGTTTTGATTAGAAACTGACGGGCAACAAAACGTATTATGGATGGAATATATGTGCAAGACCTTATGTAATCTCGACGGAACACAGGTCACCATTTCTATTATTTCGAGTATTCGGAATACTGCTCTCTTTTACGATGTTATTCTCACAACGTTTCGACCGATTTAACCATCGACCATCTTAAGGTGTATCTTGTCGAACTCGCGAATCTGTATGTTGATGTCGTTAAACTGTACAGAATTTCAAACGGAACAATTTATTCAATCCACAGGGGTAGTTTGCTCTCGTTCCGTCACCTATTACTGGGCGAAATTCTAAAGTAATTTGTAATTGTATTCTTAGTATCGCCCGTACTGAGGAATCAACTATCAACTTCAAGAAGACTTTCACTTAGAACTGATTATCCCTTAGCACTTCTATCCGTTAAGCCACCGAATAGTTTTCCATCATTTCTGTTAACAACTAGTTACTGGATGGTTTACTGGTATAATTTTCTACACAGCAGAGAAACAAAGAAAAGGAGAATGGATAGAATTTTAGCAGTGAAGTATGAATTACGACGACACCGAAAACGTTGCCACGATTATCAACTTCAAGCTGAATCCATTAAATCTTAAGCAAGGCCTGAATGAAGAAAACATTATTAGTAGTTGCTAGGAATGATCAATAGGATGAGATTAATTTTATTAGATTGAATAATTGCTTTAATTTACAAATTCATTAAACAAATTTGATGTGTATTTTTGTAATCATTCCTATTTAAAAAATATGATTTTAAAAAATGCAGACCTCCATGTAACACAGAAAATTAGTTTTATGTTCTGAACAAAATTATTGAAATAAACAATTGTTTATTATTCTTTTTGATTTTTAGATATTTTTAACGCAATTCCCTCTGCTTTTAGCCAATTTTAAGCCACATTTGAACATATATATATATATATATAAATATATATATATATATAAATAAATATATATATATATATATATATATATATTTATTTATATATATATGTGTGTGTGTGTGTGTGTAGCGACATTTAAAAACTAGAGTTGAAAATCATAGTTTTACGCTATGATACTTCAGTTCTCTGTTGCAATTGCTTTACATTGGCAGATGTTCTTGATTCATATCTGAGAGTACTTCAAATAGCAAGGAACATGTCATATAAGAATTGTTCAAACCTTGCATGTTACAAGTCAGTGAAAAAGGGTTTTAGTAAATAAGCTGTACAGAAGGTCAAAACAATTAACAGGTTAATAACAAACAAAATGTAACTCTCATATATGTAAGAAAATGAAAGTAATTCCCATGTATGTAACAAACTAAAAACAATTCTTCCTATGCATGTAACAAACTGCATGGAAAAAACTGAAATAAAGTTCCATGTATATAAAACAAAACTGAAAGTAATTTCTATGTTTGTAACAAACTGAAAGTATTTCCCAGGTTTATAATCAAATAAAAGTATTTCCTATGAATGAAACACACTGTAAGTATTTCCTATGTATGTAGAAAACTAAAAGTAATTCCATGTATATAACAAACTGAAGCTAATTCCAACATATGTAACAAATTTAAAGTAATTTACATGTATGTAATAAACTGAAAGAAATGTCCATGTATGTACAAAATTGAATGTAATTTTCATGTATGTAAAAAAACTGAATGTAATTCCCATGTATGTAAAATAACTGAAAGTAATTTTCATGTATGTAAATTTAAAAAAAGTAATTCCCGTGGATGTAACAAACTGAAAGTAATTGCTATGTATTAAATAAACTAAAAGTAATACCTATGTATGTAAAAAAATGAAAGTAATTCTCATGTGTGTAACAAACTGAAAAGAATTGGTATGTATTTAAAAATACTGAAAGTAATCCTCATGTATGTAATAAACTAAAAGTAATCCATATGTTGGTAAAAAACTGAAAGTAATTCCCATATATGTAAAAAACTGAAAGTAATTCCCATGTATGTAACAAACTGAAAGTAATTGCTATGTATTAAAAAACTGAAAGTTATTCCCACGTATGAAATAAACTAAAAATAATACCTATGTATGTAAAAAAATAAAAGTAATTCTCATGTGTGCCACAAACTGAAAAGAATTGATATGTATTTAAAAAAAATCCCATGTATGTAATAAACTAAAAGTAATCCATATGTTGGTAAAAACAACTGAATGTAATTCCCATGTATGTAAAACACTGAAAGTAATTATCATGTATGTAATAAACTGAAAATAATTCTAATCTATGTAACAAACTGAAAGTGATTACAATGCATTTAACACACTGAAAGTAATTAACATGCATATAAAAACGGAAAGTAATTCTAATGTATATAACAAACTAAAAGTAATTTCAATGTATGTAACAAACTGAAAGTAATATCTATGTGTGTAATATAACTGAATGTAATTCCTATGTATAGATAAACTAAAAGTAATTCTCACTTATGTAACAGACTGAAAGTAATTCGCATGTATGTAAAAAACTGAAAATAATTCCCATGCATGTAACAAACTAAAAGTAATTCTTATGTATTTCAAAAACTTAAACTAAGTTTCAAGTATGTAACAAACAAGAAAGTAATTCCTATGTATGTAACAAAGTGAAAGTAATTCCCATGTATTTAAAAATATGAAAGTAATTTCCATGCACGTAACAATCTGAAAATTATTTTCTACTTATGTAACAAACTCAAAATAATTTCAATGCATGTAACAAACTGAAAGTAATTCCAATGTATGTAACCAACTGGAAGTAATACCCATGTACTTAACAAACAGAAAGTACTTCCAATGGATGTAACAAACTGAAAGTAATCCCCATGTGTGTAAGAAAGTGAATATAATTCCCATGTATGAACAAACTAAAAGTAATTCTCACGTATGTAACAATGTGAATGTCATTCCTATGTATGTAACAAACTGAAAGTAATTCTCACGTATGTAACAATGTGAATGTAATTCCCATGTATGTAACAAACTGAAAGTAATTCCAATGTATGTAACACACCTAAAGTAATTCCCATGTATGTAAGAAACTGAAAGTAATTACATGGTATGTAACAAACTGAAAGTAATTCCCACGTATGTAACAATGTGAAAGTAATTCCCGTGTATGTAACACACTGAAAGTTATTCCAATATATGTAATATACTGAAAGTAATTTCTACGTATGTAACTAACTGAAAGTAATCCCCATGTATGTAAAAAACTGAAAGTTATTCTTATGTATCTAATAGAATTAAAGTAGTTCAACATATGCTTACAGTGTTCAGCGCAAAATTCAAAAAATTACCGAAGGTATTTGAAATTTAGTTTGAAAAATGAAGCATTAAGCGAAGGGAGGGGAGATAAACAAAAAAAGCAGATAACATCTTAAGAAAAACTGTCTAATGTTATTTTTGTAAATTGAAAAAAAGTATTAACCTTTCTAATGATATATTTTCATAATAAAGCTGTAATATATAGCCACTCTGATTGTATATTTTGTCAGATTGTGTTTAAACTTGATATACATACACAGACAAGACAAAACAAAATAGATACTTTATGAAGATAATTCATACAGATTTTACATTTGAAGTCATCTTTCAGGTTCTTTCATCGATGACCAGTACTCTGAGCTCTGTAAAGCAGCAGTAAAATGTTTAAATCTCGATATTTTATGCAATGTGACATTATGTTTTGTTTGTTTAAGATATTAATATATCTGTCATATATCACTATTTAAGGATGACAAAGCCCCCCCCCCCCCAAAAAAAAAGCTTAGAATGTTCAGAATGTGGACTTAATCAGAGTAAATCGCCGAAAACCTCAGGATTACACTTTCGCCAGTAAACCGCCTTATTGTGCAATATCTGAAAAATCAATGACGGTACTTTGGGATGATGTTCTATATGTGTAAATAATGTAAATAGTATGGTCGAGTTATAAGTAATTGAAACAAATACTGATCGACATTCTTTATGTAAAACATCTAAAACTGACAATGTATGCAATAGTGCACTGTCAATTCAACATATGCGCTAGTAGAACACGATCTGTGTGACAGGATCACATGTAACATAAGCTTGGACTTGATGTTGCCACATACACAAACAAAACAATGAGGAAAATGAGGTCAAACAAATATAAAAGCTGTGGGGTTCAGAAGGACAAATCTGAGCGTCATAATTGACACATGTTTTTTTGATAGTCAGCATCGGGGAGGACCTGGTCGACATCCTGCGAATGTATGCCTTTATTATGCTAGGTAAAAGAATCCAACATACCAAATAATAGTAAATAAATATGATCAGCACAAACCCAAAAGCTCCTTTACATCTATATAGCTAAATATCATCGATCCAAACACCCTATATATATATATATATATATATATATATATATATATATATATATATATATATATATATATATATATATATATATAAATTTGTTGCGACTAATTATGCAATTTTCTGCATCTTATTCACTAAGGAAGTGAAACGATCGAAATAGAAGTAAGCAAAAAAAAAACAAAAAAACACAACAAACGCTGCAATCACAAATAAAAATAATTGCATGAAAATATATTAAATATTTAGGTGATAAAAATTCTATATATTTCAAGGCAATGCGTCTGGACCCAGTGGTAAGACACTGGGCTATAGACATCAATATCGAAGGTTCGATCCTCGTCTAAGTTAGCCATGCTGATGACGACTGTGAGCCAGAAACACGTGCCCATGAATTACTTTTATGTACGTATAAAAATAATAAGAATTTATATATTAACGATAAATACGTCCTATAAAGTCAATGCAATTATCTGCATCTTAATGACAAAGAAAGTGAAACAATCGAAATAGTAGAAAGTGAAAAAAACAACGAATACAAATATATTATATATATATATATGACTATATGAATAACTATATATATATATATATATATATATATATATATATAGTTATTCAAAGAAAGATGTATCGATGTATCACAACTTTTCAGTGTGGCTTGACCGTCTAGTAAACAGTCGGCGCTTCTATCTATTCAGCTATAAGTCACTCGTCACGATCAAGCAGCATCTCATTTTTTATAAACACTGTAAATTGCTGATGAAGCTCCATTGAATTTCACAAAGTTTGAATTTCCACTGATGTCAGTTTAGTGATTTTGCTTACCAAAGTCACAACTTAAGAGAGAAGCATATGTATTAATCAACATGGACACAGTCTGTTTCCATGTACCATAGCTTTTTTGTGTGGATAAACTTGCAAGGGCCTCGAGCCTTGGTAGTAGACGGTCGGCGCTCCCATCCATCCGGCTATGAAGGAATCACCGTGAGTCAGCAAAATCTCATTTCATTAATAAACACTCTCAATATATATATATATATATATATATATATATATATATATATATATATATATATATATATATATATATAATTTACGGTCTTAGGAATTGCGCGTAGATTAAATATACATGAGCACGGCAAATGTGTTGGGGTAGGTAGGAGGGGGTGTCTAATCGTAGGAAAAATATATGACATGTATAATGAAGTTAATTTTCTGCTGGAACGTGTTTTGTTTGATTTCTTCGGGATAAATTCATTTTTAATTTTTTAACTCATTGTATAGTCCCGACGAGACGTGTTAACGTCGAAACATTGGTTGATCCGCGTAGACGGGTTTTAATTTATATATTTATATATATATATATATATATATATATATATATATATATATATATATATATATATATATATATATATATATAATATTTGTTATTGTTTATTATCTATATATATATACCGGGTAATTTTCTAAACTAATGAACGGATCTAGATAAATTTTGGAATATATATTCTCGGAAACACAGTAAGTAAAATGGACATACGATTGTGTAATATCTTTTTAAAAGGATCGGTTCGCCCGTGCCAGCATCAATAATATTGTGCGACGAATACCCATAGTCCTTTCGAGAACGCTGATCACCTTGTGCTAATGATCGATACCATCCCAAAATCTCGCCCAAAAGCTGATCAGTCGTTACTCAAAACGGCAAGATACTACAGGCGGGCTAATTTGTAAATCCACCAAAGATAATATCAGTGACGGCCCATGGAGTGACACTTTTTCTCTTGTTGCTGATCAGTGTGCAGATGAGGTAACCGAATGAGTCAAAAAAGGCATTGAAGCAAATGTCCCCATGCGAAAATTCTACAGCAAGCCCTACTCTCACCAATGGTTCACCTCGAAAAAAGCTCAAGCATTCCGACAATTCAACCGCCACAAGTCAACTACAAATAGACAAAAACTTATAGCGGCAAATAACCATTGTAAAACTGTAATAGATGAACCAAAGCGAAGATATACAGAGATGACCAGAAACGATATTAAGTCATAGAAACTATTACTAACGATTTCTGGAAAATCGTCAATAATGTGGTGAATAATGGGCAATCAACAATTCCCCCGCTATCTAACCACAATGATGTCGTTTGCACGGCAACTGATAAGGCTGAACTACTTGCCCAGCGTTTCGCCTTAAACTTTACTTTGGACTCCGCAAACCACTCCCTCCAAAAGTTCCCATTGCGAACTGAAGCCATACATGATGACCTCACCATCACCACCATCTCATGTCCAAGACATCATAAACAACCTTTACACCTCTAAAGAATGTAGGCCTGATCTTATACCAATAATAATAATAATAATAATAATAATAATAATAATAATAATATTGATAATAATAATAAAGAAATGATTTGCTGGATATGCCCCTGTCCTCTCTAAACTCTACAACAAATGCCTTGCTAAATCTTGTTTCCTTGGTAGTGGGAAAATTGCCTCTGTGGTACCAGTCTTCACGAATTCTGGAGATACAACTGACTCTTAGAATTATCGTCCCATCAGTCTACTCCAGCTCTTCACTAAAATCTTTGAATCCTTAATCAATATAGCGATAGTCTGTCACATCGTTCATGCTAAACTTCTTTCTGACCATCAGTATGGATTTAGGCAAGCCGGATCTACTGCGGATATCCTAGAGCGGTAGCGCTTAACAGATCCTCCAGTCTGTAGTGGAATTGGAACAAATACATAGAAGACATTGCCAAGGCTGCTGCAAAGAAAGTGGGATCTCTCTACAGTGCTAGAACACTTTTTACACCTGACAGTATCCTATATCTCTACAAAGCCAGTATCCTCCAATGCACGAGCTATTGTTGTCACATCTTGTCTATTCCCCTTAAACAAGGTCCAAAAAGAGTCGCTAATCTAATAGGTCCCTCACTATATACCAAACACCAGTCTCTGTCGTACCGCCCCAATGCTGAATCATTGTACTTCAATGAAATGTGCTCCGAGAAATTGCTGCTCTGATCCCCCCCCCCCATCGACGTACATACACTCGACCAACCCGACTATCAGCTAAATCTCCTCTATTTACTGTGGAGGTCCACAGATGCCCCAATAGCTTTTTCCTTCGAGCTGCCGGCCTTTGGAATTCATTCGCTGTTCCTTGTTTCCCTGACTTTACCGATATGCAGAAATTTAAAACTACTACGAACAAGCATCTTGCTATACAGCTCCCAATTCAGGATTACCCACAAAACTTTTACCCTAATTCTCACTAGCCCCATACGTCTATAGTGGCAACTTGTCTCGTTTCGGGTGATCTAAGTTAAAATAAAAGTTACTCTCGTATTTCCAGACAATGCGTGGTTGGCACATCGGTACACGCTCCGACTACTGACTTAAATATGACTTTCGTATTGGTGTTCAAACCATGTGACAGGCTGCGATTGTCTCCTCCCATACTGATAATTGTATATTTGGCATAAAACACAAGTGTACATGTTTAATTTGAAAAACCTTTTTTATAAATAATTATATATATATATATATATATATATATATATATATATATATATATATATATATATATATATATAGTAGTATACCCGTTTCAGTTTCTGTGGCACACTGATAATGATACATTTTACAAAATAAATAATTAATGTGCCCACGTTAATTATCCTGTTTCCTAGAGTACAAATTCCATAATTCATAATGATAATTAGTGTAATAGTTTAAGATTTTACCAAGCACTTACATGTTATTGACCCTCATGCGCGCACCGATACCTTAATATAACTAAAAATTTGATTAAGAGAAATTCCATTTAAAAAATTTTTTTTTTGTATCTAACTAATTTTCAAAAATTTTTTCAGGTCTGCTGGTAACGATAATTTTCGATTAGGCGTATGCTTCTTCTAGCTTTTTCATAACCGATTATTAAAACACGAAAACAGTGGCAAAACATATATTATTTCTGTTATACTGAAATAATATCATTGTCCTCTGTTTTAGAAAAAGGGAGAGAAAGAAATAGAAAGCAAGAAAAGAAAGAATGAGAGAGATAGACAGAGAGGGAGAGAGTCAGAGAGAGAGAGAGAGAGAGAGAGTGAGAGAGAGAGAGAGAGAGATACTTTAAAGTTCTAGGGAATTCGTACTCTATTTCCTTTTCTAACACTTACATTATCACGTGCCTTTGATTCTCCGATCGGGTAGTTGTCAGCGCTGCAGATTTGGCCAACGTCATCGTGGCATCAGGTCAGGTTTCTGATCGTTTTCGTTGCGTATTTTTTCTCTCTGGAATTGATAGGTATTCGATTCCGGTATGCAGCCGTCATCATCTATATAGGTTCCAGTCCTAGCAAATTTATCGTTCGTTTGTCTAATAGCCTTAATGTATGCACTATTTTGTGCGTTATATATATATATATATATATATATATATATATATATATATATATATATATATATATATATATCTATTAGTCTTTGTTAAGAAGTAAATATTTTGGTAATAAAATATGTTTAATTAAATAAAAAAAATATGAAAACTTTACACATTTTTTTACCCACCATCTAGGGACGGAGTTAGTGTTTCACATGTGTTTGTTAGTTGGTATGTTTATTTGTCTGTTTCTTTATTCGTTTATAAACTAACAGAGTTACGCGAAAAAAAACTTGATGGGGAATTGGCACATGGACTTCGGAAGTGTCCATTAAATTTTGGTGCCGGTTGGCTAAAAGTGTTGATGCAGCAATTTACAATATTTTTTTAATTTACATTTTTAATGCTTCTACTTAGATACGCATATATTGATCAGAAATTGTGACCAGAAATACTGAAACACTTATCGGTGAGATGTAGTAGACACTTAATATGAATTTTACGCTGGTTAACTGCCTATTCCTACGAGGTTTAGTCGGTTAAAAATACGTATATATATATATATATATATATATATATATATATATATATATATATATATATATATATATATATTATACATTTTTATTCATACAAACATTATTGGTTACATATGTGCATATATGTTTCGGTTTTACTCTTCACAGAGAGTCCACATCTTGGAAAACTTTCATATGAAGTAAATCTTTTTTGGGATAAGATATGTTGGTCAAGCTCAGTATCGGATTACATTCATTACTTGTTAACTCTCTTGATTAGTTTCTATCTTTTTTATTATATTATCAACTACCGTTCTTTTTCTTCTTTCTTTTAAATTTTTTTGTAACCCACTTAGCTTGGATGCCTTTCGTCTCCATTTAAAACTTCAAAGTTTTAATCTACATAAATATCTGATCTTCATATAATCTTTACGTACACAAGTACACAATAGACATATATATATATATATATATGTATATATATATATATACATACATATATATATATATATATATATATATATATATATATATATATATATATACATACATATATATATACATATAAAATAAAACAAACACAAATATATACGCATATATCCATACACAGATATGCCCATATATACATACATACATACATATCCTCATATATATATATATATATATATATATGTATATATATAAACATACATATACACATACACACATGCTTATACATACATACATTGACACATACACACATATATATTGAAAAATACACATTAACTCATATACATACATACATACATACATACATACATACATTAGCCAATAGATGCATATCCTTTTTCACTAATTGTTTCACCATATTACAATATATATATATATATATATATATATATATATATAAATATGCACTTCTTTTGTCATTAGTTTAACGGTGTTTGAATTAACTCGTTATAAACACGTGTGCAGACTTACATTCATGTATATGCATCACTATAGAATGCGCCTCCATCCATACCTACTCTCTCTCTCACACACACATATATATATACATACATACATGTGTAAATGTATGTACTATTAAAATTTTACTTATACTCTTACATATTGATATACCATATACATATGTATATATAAAAATACATACCAATATATATGGACATTCACATACAGCACATACATAACTATAACCAGTGACATATAAATATGCCCATTAACCTACGCATACGTACACTCAACATTAATATAAAAATAAAAATATACAAATTTGACACCTGTATAAACATACCCATACATATAAGATATTAGTCCAAGTATCCATATACATACGTACGCATACATCTGAACCCATTTGAGCCTTATTTGCTTATATTAATTCACCATAATGCACACACACGCATGTCTACACATATATATATATACATATATATACATATATATATATATTCATACATACATATACCGATATATATATATATATATATATATATATATATGTATATATATATGTATATATATATATACCGATACATACACACATACATGCACATATACATACATACCCACATACACACAAATACATATACACTACTACATATGTATATATACATACCGTTTTATATACGTATACACACATACACATATATACATACATGTATATAAATATATACAATTGCAGATAAATGCACATATACATACACACATAACATAAATATGCACAAAATCATTATATATGCACGCAGACACATACACACATACGCACACATACACATGTGTATACATACATTTGTATGTATGCACACACACATACATATGCACACAAATATCGATATTTATATAATTAAAACTAAAATGCCTATATCATTCAGTATTGCTCCTTTCTATATCAGTTCAATTTGCTTACATTTATTGATACAAGGAACTTACAATATAAGTACCATAGAAGCAAGACAATAAATAAATACAGCAAAAGTTAATTCTTCATATAAACAAGTGACAGCTATGAGGAAGTACCAAAATCATAACATAATAGTGTGAGGTGTAGTGATTTTGGATAATATAGATTATTCAAGAAGAATAAAAAATTGAGTAGACTTTATATGAACAATAATGTCAAAATAATAATTACATTACAATGTGACGTAATAGTAGTTATTCGTAATCTAAAGTCTGCTTAATGTGTGTTGTTTGAAATGTTTGCAGTTTAAACTCGTTTCTTGTCTGACGCTGTGTAATCTTTCCTAATCTTTAAATTTTACAATTTCAAGTTTCTCACTCAGGCATAAGACACGGGGTGAGTTGAGTGATCTGACGTTTGTATAAATAGAATTTTATACTAAAGAATAGCTCTACTTGTTATTGAGCACTTTTTATAAACACTAGAGTTCCAACGGATTTACATCTACAAAACCTAATACAATACATGTACTATATATATATATATATATATATATATATTGTAACATTTCTTTTTATAGGAACACACACATAGATATTGACACACATATACACACACCTATATATCAACGCAGTAGATTTAAACATTCAAAACATATTAATTAAAATTTCAAATATTATTCCCCGGCCCCGAATAATAAACACTTAACAATGTTTATTCATATGTACGGGTATTTCAGAAGACCACTTTATTATCAACATTTCATTTAAGTAAAGCTTGAAAACGTATATTACTTTCATACTCAGCATGTAAGATTTTTTCAACAATAGTGCCAGGTAAGATCAAAATTGTATAATTAGAATCGCTAAAGAGTGAGTTAATGTTTAGATAAGGAACCGAATATGACGTAGATTTTTTTCAAAGCAATTCCCTATAAACAATATAAACTCATACATTGGTTCAAGACAAAACTATTGGTCATTCCACTTTCAAAATTAAGGTCTGATTCTTTAACGTTTTTTTTTCATTTTTTTTATTCAGTCACGAATGTCCAACAGTCTTCTTACCGCCTTTGCATGGAACAAATTGAAATCAAATTTAACGAACTACGACCCCTTACGCCTAGCAGCTGTGTTCTAAAATTCATAATGATCTGTTAATTAGTTTAAGAATGAATCATGTACATATAGATATATAAACATATACACATACCTACCTTCACATACACACATCTATCTATCTATCTATCTATCTATCTATCTATCTATCTATCTATCTATCTATCTATCTATCTATCTCTCTCTCTATATATGGAAAATGAAAAAAGGAAAACTACAATTATTTATGTGTTCATCAACGTTTCATAGAGATAATATAAAATAAAGACGCAACGTTGATAAATACATATATACTTTTGGTTTATCTTTTTTTTAATTTTCCATTACGTTGGAATATCATTTCTATTTTTTATCAGACGCATATATGTATATATATATATATATATATATATATATATATTTATATATATATATATATATATATATATATATATATATTCATGTTATCGTAAGATATCATCGATGCTTCGTGGATATACAAATATGTAGAATTGGCTTACGATAAAATGAAACACAACATAATGCTTGATTTGCTGACTCACTCCTGTTGATTTGTCTCAGTCCGAGGTGATTCGCAAATTTATGTATTCTATTAATTGTTATTTTATTTTCAGCCCATTTAACACACGCACATACATATATATATATATATATATATATATATATATATATATAACAAGTAAAGTATATATATATATATATATATATATATATATACATATATATATATATATGTATATATATACATGTATATATATATGAGTATAGAGTACACTATATATCATTAAATGAAATACCGTGGAAACAGGATATATGAAAAAGACAAAAAGGAAAAGTCAATTAAACAAAAGAAGGATTCACCCAATAAAGGATTTAGAGATTTGGTTCTGATCAATTATAAAAAAAAAGATTAAAAAACATAGGAAAAAGAAGACACAAAAAGAGATTTTTGGGGCACGGACGTAACTATTTGAAAAAAAAAAACGGCACGCTTGACAATTACGTTATATGGTATAAGCGGGATAAATCAAAAAGGAAAGAAGAAACAAAACAAATGGAAACATATATATATATATATATATATATATATATATATATATATATATATATATATATATATATATATATATATATATATATATATATATATATATATAATTTCGTTCAGGAGCCCAATCAACACAACAAAAGATTTTTTCACTCTAAAAATGATTTATTTATCATTTTGCAAATTAAAGAGTATTTTATCTACACGTGTTTCACTACCAAGCAGGTATTTGCTTCGCAGATCATCAGGGAAATTAAGTACCTTGAATAAGAATTACAACAACCGGCAATACACAATGTGGTGTTGCTTTAATTGAAGTTACTTAAGA
>OY744523.1:95154293-95174293 GCA_963556195.1 Sepiola atlantica
TTTCTTTTCTGGGTATAACGTGCGTATTTCGTCTCAGCTACTCTGTAAGTCTAACTTTTTTTAAAATTTAATTTTAGAGCTGACAACAGAAAGTTATATCTACTTATAACCCAACCTACGCGTCTCGCATAAAGCCATACTCCAACCACTAAATTATTTCTGTCTCCTTTGACTAATAAATCTTAACTGATTGAAAGGTTAATGACCAAACATCTTTACTCGACCACGATTAGCGCCAATCAGGTCATAAATCTTTACGATGACATTATTCTTATTTATGTACTAGCACATCAACCCATTTATAACTTACGTGCTTCTATAATAAAAAGCCGAAAACAAGTTGTTCTTGTCTTTTAGTGTTGGAGAGGTAAATAAGGGACAGGTAACTCTTCACAACAACTGTAGCTTTCGAACAATATTTTTCTAACCCTAACCCTAACCCTAACCCTAAACCCAAACCCTAACCCTAATCCTAACCCTAACCCTCACACTAACCCTAAACCTAACCCTAACCCTTTTATGTCTAATCGACGTTCTTCTTGCACAGTAGTCACATGTGCAACGCCAATTAAAGTCATCAGTTTTGATTACTGATGGCACAAGTCGCATCTCATGGCCACAGTTGCAGGTTTCTGCACCAGAAATTAGTCTGTGTGCTTGCAAAAAATCAATTTGTTTTGCATTGTCTGATGTAAAATACAGTATATCTTCGAACTTGAAAGAGTTAAGATCCATGATCGTAATTCCAGAGAAAATCGTGTTTAAAATCCGTTTTAAGAGTTACCTACCCCTTATTTACTTCTCCAACACTAAAAGACAAGAAAAACTTTTTTCGACTTTTTATTATAGAAGCACCATAACTTATATATTTTTACATAATCTTCCATATTATTCCCTTGCTTTACGTATTCGCACATGTTCGTTTCTAATTTCAATTTAAAAAGAACAGTAATACACATTCTCTCTCCTAATATTTCATACACACAAAATTCGTTTAATGTAGCACTATTCGATGTTGGATGTGTAAAATACGATTAAAAATGGATAAACTCAAGTAAAGTTAGTTAATCAAGAAAATTGACGTGTCTCGGTAGTTGCGTCATGGGTGGATATACATGGCAGAAAAGCAAGAGAGTTCCTGCCTTTCGTGTGTTTGGCGTCAAAATGAGCGGAAGGGGGGATTTACAGTTCATGTAGATATGAATTATTGGAAAGATTACTGTAAAAAGTTAAACCAAATGCCAAAATAAAGAATGGCGTTATTCGTTGTTTTTTTTCTATTATGTGAACCACAAGTTGAAAGAGAGAAGTAAATAACATCTCTATGAGTACTACTGTCACCACTACTGAGAGAAGACTACAACATGCCCCTATTTATTTGCCTCACCACGAGGGCAGAGTTAGACACACGGTCGGTATTTAATGTAGGGAAATCTACCTCCCCCAAAAGTGGCACTCTGGATGAGATAGAAATAAAAATTACCTTAGCCTAGAAGGATTTGTTTCATTCACTGACCGACGTCAGAACAGATGAAATGTATCAGAACAGATACTACACTCAGCTCCTTGCAAAATGCCAACGTGTAAATGAGACAGGTTAACAGCTGTTTCTGTCTACACAACACCGTCTAGTTTTTTATACTCATGGGTCACCACTTACGAAGGCCAAAAGTCACTCGAGAATAAGGGTTAGTGACATTTTAAAGTGGATGATGGAACAGTACTATAAAAGGATTGAGAACTATTATTAATCCACAGAACGACTCTACAAATATTTGTTGACATTAAACTTGAAAATGACTATGTTGTCGACTTTAAGGTAACATTCTCGCGGTAACAGATGGTAAGTTCTTGGAAAAAAAACTCTCTCCATGGTAGTTCTGTTTTATTTTAGGTACATAGAGGTAGAAAAAAATATTTTCAGTGTGGGTAGCAAGATGAACTTTTGCTGAGAAGGTTTTACAGGTTGTAATCAGAGCTTGAAGCTCAGTTGAGCACCTACACTGGAAATACCGATGTGAAAGACTAGTGACGTCTCTTCTGTGAAAAAAGGCTGTAGGGAAAGAAATAGACCATCTTTTATTAACCTAAGATGTTGAGTTTATACTTTACTAAGGCAAGAAAGTATGCACTGATCGGAAACTCCCAATTTATGACAGACGTACTCCATATTAAGCCGAATCTGACGATTATACACGTAGAAAATTGTATTAGGAGTAAGGTACTTTCTGGAGCGGTAGAATTATCCAACTATTTTTCCAGCGACTTCAGCAACGGGTTTAATGTAAGTCTTCCATTTCAGGTCCGGGTTGAAAGTCACTCCCATGAGCTTGTCAAAGCTACGGCTTACTCAATAAGAGAACCATTGATTTCAACTAAAGTTTGTTTTTATGTACTAATAAGTAAACATTTATCAAAGACAAAAACAACTCGAGAATAAAGGTTACTTGTTTACATTTGAGTTGAAAACGACCATGTTGTAGTCAGATTGGAAGCAAGCCCATGTTATTGTGTTCCACAGACGGATAATTATTGGAAATCAATATTGCTTACGGAAGTTCTGTTTTGTTTTAGGTACAAAGACGACGAAAGGAAAATTATTTACAATAATTGTTGTTAGACGAGTTTTTGCTGTGAAAGTTTTACAAGAATGAATCAGAGATTGGAGATCGATCTCGCACCTACCATGACAATAACGATAGAGAAGAGAAGGATTAGCCTCGTCTCGTCTGTAAAAGAAGAGGTTGTAGAGAGAAGAATATATCACCACTCACTAGATTTTAGAGTCAATTTTGTACTCTCTATCAAAGGAAGAAAGAGTACTTTGAGCGGCACCTCCCCATATGTGGCAGCAGTACTCCATCCTGGGCTGAATCTGACTCTTATAGAGGTAGAAAATGTATCAGGAGTCAAGTACTTTCTGGATAAATAGAATGATCCGACCACTTTTCCAGCGACTTTAGCAACAGCTTGATGTATGTCTTCCATTTCAGGTCGGGAGTGAAAGACAGTCCGAGGAGCTTGTTAAAGAAAGGGCCATGCATTTCAACTAGAGCTGTTCACAATGGAGATCGATGTACAGCCCACGAAATGTTACAAGTCGCTTATTACTCCGAGAATATTAAATTTACCTTAGTAACTTAACACTCTTTCAAACGTCTTGTTTTCCAGTAGTTGTTTTCGATCTATTAATGATACGTTACTACACATGGGCTAGTGAGCATTTTCTCCTTTCACACGTGATAAGCGATACCTATTTTCTCTATATCATTTCCTAATGACGGCTTTTTTATATCCGTTATCCTTATTTTCAGAAATCAATAACTAACCCCTTTGTATTCCTTTCCGCCAGTACACAGGATAGAACAACTAATATTAAGGATAACTCATCTCCAAAATATTAAAAAAGTAAGTCTTCATTTATTTTTTTGGAGGATATTCTTGATGAAATTAAAACGGATCACCTGGTTTTGTCATTCAGGGCTCGCGCTACGGCCGAGACCGAATAACTGGCCAGTCAAAACCACACGCTAGACTTAGCTCATCAACGTATCGATTACCGATTGAGCTGGGTAACCATTACCATAAAATGTTATACGTTCTACGGTCTGCGCATGCCTACAAGTAATTGTGAGCGTGGTGAATTGTTTTAACAACTGCAGGTTGGTGCAAGAAGTGGAAAGATGAGAGGGACAGAGAAAGACGGGGGCTAGAAAGACAATAAGAAGGCGTAACAGGGAGCTGAGTGACTATGGCTAAGGTGGGGCGACCTAGGATAACTCATGTGGGGGCTATGAAGAGGGGTAAGGAAACATTTATCTTGGGCCAAACTAACACCGAGAAAACTATAAAAGACCGCGGACAAAGTATGAAGTCATGAAATCAAAAGTACTTATCGAGGTAGAATATGCTGAATGGGCAGAAGGGGACGCCGAGTGTTTGAACAGCTAGAAAACAGGATAGCGTTGTGGGGAGGATGGAGCAACCAGACGATGTTTTTAAGAAATGCGAGTCAGGATTTTATCATGTGGCTTGCAATGTTACCTTCCTCACCGACCGACACCAGAAACTCACACCAACTTTGCGCCTCACTAGATTTAACCTGGCTTGCCATTCCGTCTTAGACAAACAGCCTAAAAAATCGATGGGCAGTTTAGTTAACCAGTTTTATTGGTCAATTATTTACAACTTTGCAAACGAAGGAAAGATCGAAGGATCAGAAAGAGGCTTGAGTCTTCGGGGAATTTTTTGTTGTTTTATTTCACATGACGCCTGTAGTTTTCCCTTTCAGAAGTTACCATCGAGTTTCAAAATATTTATTTCCCTACAATATTAGTCCATATATGATATCATGCAAACGACCTATTTATCAAATTATTCAAAGGTCGCTCAAAAATTGATGCATTAAGGTATGGGCTTATATTTTAGTATCATTAAATCTATCTATCTATCTATCTATCTATCTATCTATCTATCTATCCATATCTACATATATATATTTGTATCTATTTGTATCTATTTATCAATCTATCTACCTATATCTATCTATCTATATCTTTTTTTAGCCTTAATTCACCCCAGACAAGGCTCATTGTCACTGATACCTAAGAGGCTACTGTGGATAAGGGACCAGAAATTATCGACAGCATCCTAAGTGAGGAGTGGTTCAGCGAGATATTTGTCCACATTGCACTTTAATTTCTGCATGTCACTAGAGTGAGGGAAACATGGAACAGGGAAGGTTGTTCCAAAGGCTGGCAGCTCGAGGTAAGTAGCTATTAGAGTAGAAAGCCCTCCGGCATCTGGGGGCCTCCACATCTATATATTCATCAATCTGTATCTATATCTATCTATCTATCTATCTATCTATCTATCTATCTATCTATCTATCTGCCTGCTTGTCTGTCTGTCTGTCGCTCTCTTTCTCTCTCTCTCTATATATATACATATATATATATAAAGATAACTATTTATCTATCTATCTTTACAAAAGTTCCGCTCGTGCTTTCAGATATTCAATCCTATATGACATCGACTCTATGATATCGATATCATGAAAATTATCTATTTCCTTATCTATCTATTGTTCAGAGCATAATTATAACGGTTTCTATTTTGTTCTAACTATATATATACACCTTGCATTGAACAATTGAAATTTGAAATAAATTTGGACAATTGTCGCATATTTATCACTCTTTTTTCTTCTCTCTCTCTCTCTCTCTCTCTCTCTCTCTCTCTATATATATATATATATATTTATATAGTATAAAATATAATTATGGCAATTGAACTACACATACAAGTTTGTGTTTAATTCCATCGAAGGGAATCATATGCATGAAGACTTGGAATACAAGACGTGATAAATACAATTTCTTCGAATTAGACTTTACAAAAATGAATATTTAAAATCTAAAATTTGACCGATAAAAGCTTATTCTAATTAAAAGCAAATATAAAATTACTTTAAATGATAAGGTTAAGTTTATGAAATACTACATATTTTGTAGCAGTAATTAAACAGATAATACAACCACAACAGAACATTTAAAAACAAAAAAAAAACACCGAATAAAAAAAGCACTAGCGAACCATTTTTTGGAGCTCAAAGAAAGCGGACGCTCACCAATAATCGACTGAAAAATTGTACCACTGGCTAGTACATGTAGAAATTTAGACGACCCGTGTAGATTATGTATGAATGAGAAAATTTAAATCCTAGACTGTAAAGACCACCAAAATCTCTAACACTGTAGAAGTGAAATAGCAAACAACTGATTACACTGAATAACATTTATTTAGAATAACAATAAATAAATAAACTAAACTAACACCTACAAATAGAAATACAAGCACACATGTGTTAAAATAAGGTCACCTATATATTTGACGATGGAATGAGTCACCCCTATACAAAACAGAACAAAAGACAAGGAAGTAAACTCAACCGAACCTACTATTGGCTAATAGAAACATTAATCCGTGGAAATGAGTAACAAAGAATCTGATTGGTTAACTAGCTAGACTAAACACCACGTGTATGTATAAAAAACCTGGCAACACAAACTCCATGCATGTTAGCCTGACGACTCCTTACGGGAATTAAACGCAAAGGTCTCTGTGTATAAGAAATTTAGTTTTTTATGGTGTCTATTTTTTTAATCTCTTTTCTAAGGTTACGGTTAGGGAATTTTTTTGTGGGTGTGTGTCTGAGTGTTAGGGTTAGAGAATTAGGGTTAGGTAATTAAGGTCAGAGAATTAGGGTTAGTGCTAGAGCATGGGAATTTTTTTTGGTGGGGGGTAGGGTGAGAGAATCAGAGTTAGAGTTATGGTTAGGGAATTAGGGTTAGTGTTAGGGTTAGGGAATTTTTTGTAAGGGTCGAGTTTTAGGGTTACGGAATTTTCACCTGCCATTTGCACGAAACATTTCCCGGGCAATGTGGACAAATTAATGCCTTCCGTCGAAGGCCTTTTTCCTTGCAAAAAAGTGTGCAACCTTCTACTAATTGTGAAATCTCATGTAACATTGACAGATTCATTTAAGACGCACTAGGAACAAGAAAACAATAAAGGCATGAGGTGCAAACATTTCCAATCTGAGAATCTTCCGGTGTTAACGTCGTATAGTAACTAATTAAACTTGACATAAAATAAAGTTGTTTTTTTTCAATTTGATGGGGGGGGGGTCGGTAATGTTCGGAACGGCATACCTTGTTTCATCTTCTTTCGTTCGTTTTCGTAGCATTCGCTGTATATACGTCACGCTTACATCACACCTGTAAATTTTTGGTCGTATTTCTCGAAACCGTACCATAAATTATAATAAGTGTAACTATTACATCTGTCATATCTCTCTATATATAAGTATATGTCTATCTATCTATCTAACTACCTACCGATATATATATATATATATATATATATATATATATATATATATGTGTGTGTGTGTGTGTGTGTGTAGTCATTGATTAGATTAGAAGAAAGAAATCCAACAGAGTGCTCAATTATTTAAAATTATTTCGAAGTTTTTTAAAGATATAAAAATAAGAGCATAATAATTATTTATTAATGGTGTTACAGAAGATAAAGTCTGTTTCAAGTCGGTATTGCTAGAAAATCAATGAATCGTCAGTCATGTATATATATTTATAAATTATAAAATTGAAATATATCAAATTAACAAGGAAATAAGTTTCTTTATTCTTGTTTTTTGATGAAAAAAAAAAAAAGACTCAATACTGGTCACCCCTGAAGAAGGAATTTTATTCCGTAATCGATAGGATTAATGTAAAAAAAAAAATTAAAAAAATTAATCTTGTATTGCTAATTTGGCTTATATTTCAATTTTATTAACTTTCCATGCAATACTTTGAAACTTGAACGATACCACACACTTTAATATATATATATATATATATATATATATATATATATGAGGAAAAGAAGGATCATAGTATTCCGACGTAATGGGAAATGAAAATGAAAAAAAAAACAAGAGATATTTTTTTATATGTTCATCAACGTTTAATCTTTATTGTAAGACTTCCTCAAGATACCACCCACATGCTAAACCCACAGAGTTCCCCCTTCCCTCATCTTTCCCTAGCCTTTCAAAATCCATGACACACCTCACCACGACAAAAATCTAAGCCCCCTTTCATCTCTTCCACTGTAAGGAAACTTCACTAATATTCTCACCCCTCCCTATTTTACTGCTGCCCTCATAGTACCCACTTAAAGCTTTCCATATTCATTTAATTCTTCGCCACCACTGAATTCTTACAGCCTGGACTCTTCTCCAGCGGTCACAGTAGTCACGGCTACTACTTTTCCTTTATCACGCCATCATGTCAACCCAAAATTTACTTGCATGACATTTTTCTTCAAATTATCATCCTGAGGAAGTCTTACAATAAAGACGAAACGTCGATGAACATATAAAAACATATCTCTTGGTGTTTTCCTTTTTCATTTCCGAAATATATATATACGCCCCCCCCCAAAAAAAAAGAGGAGGCGACAGAATGCAGTAAAATGCATTTAAATAATGAAAAATATTCTTATCACTGCTAAAGTAGCGATATGTAATTAAATGAGTGTCCATTCGCTCAACAGCGCTAAAACTCACACATAAAATTTGAAAACAGCTCTGGACAGAGACAAATTGCTAGGCCACGCGCATCGTAGTCGTAGTTTCGAGCCTCTGTCAAAGTCGAGCCGTACTGAGATTAGTAAAAGTATGAAACGCGTGCACGGGATACTTTTATGTGTGTAAGAATAAAAATAAATAATATATATATATATGTATATATGTATGTATATATATATATATATATATATATATATATATATATATATGTGTGTGTATGTGTGTGTGCAGCTGTAAAAGAACATACGTTGGCCTATCCATAGCTCTGACCGAAATATATCTGCAAATGTGTAGCCAAAACCTTTGTAAAATTAAAGCATTTTATACCATAATATATATATATATATATATATATATATATATATATATATATATATATATATATATAATATTTAATTATTTTTCTAATAATAATTTATAAGGCGGTGTAGTCTGGACACACGACTTTCTTGATTAGTTTAATTATTTTCAAGCAGCGAATTACTGTATTCTTAATTACCCTTTGGATTAGCACGTTTCTTTCTAACTTAAGATTTAACACTGTAATGCACGTAAGTATTTAAGATTAGTATAATACAAATGCAGTCGCACCTGTGACCGTGACGTAGTACTAATATCTATGCGAAATACTCGAACTTATATATCGTCTCAGTTCAGCAGTCATGTCATTAATAGAGCAAGTATTTTACTCAGAACCATTAGAAATGAGCCAGACTTGGTCAAGTGAAAATGTTGAGTATTACGAAAAAGAAAACAGCGTGGGGCAGGGTATACTCATTAGACCTGGAATAGATGTATTAAAACGAATAAAGTTAGAGATAATGTAACCATGTAGAGGCACAGTCTTGGGTGAGAAAAAAAAGAACCAATGAGGACCGCTCTCTTAGCTCCTCCGAAGACAAACAAGTATAAACTTTAAGGAGGCAATAACAAGAAATCAGTTTATTTTTGTAATACTCAGTTCTGTTTCTCCTTTATGACAATACACCTTTCTTTCTTTTATTATATCGCGTGGGCTATTACTTTTCTACCTGAATTGCCACCTTGCTAATTGTACCCCTTTCGAAGGATACAATAGTGTCGACGAGGATTCGAAGGTTGCAACCCTAACTTAGAATCGTACACTCACTAAACAATGTGAATATACACATAAAATTCTACTAAATATCTAATGAAATATAACAACCCAAATGCCTTTGTAAATTCATTTTTTCACCATTATTCCTAAAGTTAGTAATTTTATTCTTAAACTTTTACGTTAGAGCTATGGGAGGTGGCAGTAATGAAGTGAATACTGACGTAGATTGACGACACGGCCGTGCAATGTTCGAATCATGCTGGCTCCATAGAACAACTATTATTATGGATGTTGGCAACCTTCACGTGACTCCTCTCATAAGTGTCTTATTCTAGACAGAACTGGGGAAACGAATGCTAACAACACAATTGAGAACCTTTCAGATCTATCTAAAAAGAAGAATTACAGCTATCAATTCCAAAAGTATATTACTCTATTAGAAGAAAAGTCTTACAGTGTGGTAGATTTTGGGTTGACTTTTTTCTTGCTAATAAATCATCATATTTAGAAACTAGTCTTGAATCTCATGAGTGTCCTTTTATCTTTCTGAGGTTGTCTTTGCTGCATTCCACTACCTATTTGTTCTTTTTGTACCGTTCCCCTTCTTTGAATGAATGCTCTGTTGTTGATACTATATCACGCAGTATCAGCATTATCAGCATTGCAACGTCATCCGCCGAGCTCCATTTGCGTTTTTGGTGATTTCAATGCTTATCATTGTGACTGGCTCCCCTATTCTAACCGCACATATATAGCTGATGAAATATGTCGTAACATTTCTCTGTCTCATGACTTGTCCCAAATTGTCAACTTCCCCACACGCTTTCCTGATAATGATCATAATCAACCATCCTTACTTGATGCTTTTCTCACTTCTGTTCCTGAATCATGTTCTATTTCTTCTCCTCCATTGGGGTTTTCTGATCATGCTGTTGTTGATGTTGAGGTTGATTTTTTGGTGGTGTCTTCTATTGATCGTCTTTTTCATAGGAAGACGTATAACTACAGGAAGGCTGATTGAGATAACTTCGCAACTTTCACGAGGTCCTATCTTTGGTATGTCTCCGAATGCTGGTGCTAGTGAGGTTACTGACTGACTTCTTGTTAGAATTGACACCTTCATTCCTCATCGTAAGTTTCAGACCAAACCTCATTATTTCCTATGGTTTCCATCTGTTTGTGCTTCTCCCATTGCCCTTTGTAACCATTACTTCAATCAGTATCGTGGGAATGGTTCTGAGGCTTTTAGACAATCCTTCAGAAGAGCTAGCAAGATAAAAATCCCTGAGGCTAAATCTGGCGATTCTCGAAGGATTCGTGACCCTTGTTCATCTCAAAGGGTTGACTCTCGTGATTTTTAGAGAATCTACAATATTGTTGTTAATAGTGGCAAGTATGATATACTTCCTCCTTAAAATGGCCTTCAGGTTATTTCATCTTCTAACGATGTTTATTTTCTTGCTCGTTTCTTTGTTGACAATTCTTCTCTGGATGATTCGGGTACTGTGCTTCCTGATTTTCCTTTTAAAATTGATCAGTCTCTTGATTCTGTCATTATCACCCCAAAGATGGTTGCTATGTTTCTTTCTGATCTTGACCAGTTTTAATCTTCCGGTTTTGATTCAGTTCCAGTTGTCGTTCTCAAGCGTTGTCCTGTTACACTTCCTGTTGAAAAGAGTCCAGTGTTGTTCATACTTTTAAACATCATGGTGATCGGTCTGAGACAACAAGGTATCGTCCTGTTAGTCTCTTCTACGTTATTAGCAAAGTTTTTGAAAGGTTTGCCAAGGGCAAGCTTGTTCATTATACTGGAAAGTCTGGGCCTTTTTTATGTTCGGCATGGCTTTCGTGGTTTTAGTTCAACAGCGGATCTTTTAATCGTTGTAACTGGGCGGCTCTGTCGGTTTATGGATAATTCATGAGAGAGAGAGAGAGAGAGAGAGAGAGAGAGAGAGAGAGAGAGAGAGAGAGAGAGAGAGTAGAGCCATTGCGATTGACATTTGGAAGACGTTCGACAGAATGCAGCATTCTGGTCTTCTACACAAACTTCAGGGTTATGGTATTGGTAGTGAGGTTCTTGACATTATTAGGCCTTTTCTTTCAGATCAAAACTTGCGAGTAACTTTGGACGGTGTTTCTTCATTCTCTTTTTCTATCAATGCTGGGATTCCTCAATGCTCTATTCTAGGCCCAACACTGCTTCTCTATATTAATTATCTTCCATAGTATATAATTCAGAAAATTTACATCTACGCTGATGATACCACTCTCTATTCTGGTGTTGTTTCTCGCCCATCTCCCTTAGAACAGTTTATCTGGTAGTTGACCTTGGTTCAGATGTGGATTGGGGTACGAAATGGCTTATTTCGTTTAATAATGTTAAGACTCCGCTTGTGTTTTTCAACCGTAGGCGTGCCCCTCTTCTTCCTGAGATTCGCATGGATGGCTCTGCTCTTGGGGAGAAATCGTCTCTGAAACATGTTGGTCTTTATTTTTCATAAAATCTTTCTTCATATATTAGACCCATTGCTACTTCTGTTTCTCGTAAATTTAGTTCTTCTCTATCGCTCCAAACACTTAATCACACACGAGGCTATTCTCTATCTCTACAAATCTACTATCGGCCACTGTATGTACTGTTTTTATATTTGCGCTGGTGAATTTGTCCCATTTGGATGTTCTTGATTATGCGCAGAAACGTATCTGTAATTTGATTGCCCCATCCTTTCTGTTTCTCTGCTCTCTCTCTCTCTCTCTCTCAGACGATATATTGCTAGTCTGTCTCTTCTATAAGTACTAATATGGCATGTGTTCTTCAGAATTATCTTATCTATTCCCCGCTTCTTTTGTCGCAGCTCGTTTGACTCGTTGGTCTCCATCAATTCGCTGTTTAGATACCTCATTGTAACACAGCTTCCTATTCCAGTAGTTTCTTCCCTGCTTACTGTTTTCCTCTTTTCGAGATGAAGAACAATAGGCATCTCCTGTCTTTGCGATAATCATTTTTCGTTCTTGTTAGCTCCTCACACCAAGTAACTTCACACCTAGTCTGGAGCGATTTCCATTCAAATAAATCTCGATAATTATTTTGAAAACATCAATGAAGTCACCCCCGAAATTTTTCTCGCTAGTAAAGTAGTAAAACCTACGGATTTATAACTTTTCATAATTGAGATCCTGTATTCTTTTTTATTAGTTTAGTCACTTTTCTTTGCACACCTTTTAATTTTGCTCTTATATGACAATTTCTATCTCTAGCTACTGATATTTAATGTTTCACACACTATTTCATATTAGTTCTTATGAAACATTTGCTTTGCTTAAAATAAAATTACCCATCATCCATCCAATCATGTTAAAGGCCTTTGCCATCTCGAAGGCTGTAGTACAGGAAACATCAATACCCCCCCCCAAAAAAAAATGTTTCATTAGATTAAACACTTGAATAAAAGGGTGTTACGATTAATTAATTGTGTTAACACGATAACCGTGTTGAGAAAAAAAGGGCACTGGACAAAAGTGGTTGAACAGGGAAATAACTCTTTTGTGTTTTGTTGGAATAAAATATCCGATTTTACGCGCGAACACACAGAGACAAAAACATATCCCCAACTCTCTCTATCTCTCTTCTCTCTCTCTCTATACATATATATATACAATTTTTAAGTGACACTTTTCATTTCTTCAACAGTGCTCGATAAGTGAGTAGAGCTAGGTAGAAAGTTATGAAAATATATTTATGGCTATAAAGTTACACAGAGGCTTCCGCGTTTCATCCCCGGAGGGAATAGTCAGGCTAACATGCCTTTTTAGCCTGATGATGTCCTCTAGGGATGAAACGCGGAAACTTAGGTATGTGTATATATTTATATATTTCCATGTACAGATAATTCTTTAAGGTGGGCACATTATGTTTTGTTGTATATGTTAACAATAAAGGGGTGCATATGAATTAAGTTTAGTATGCCTATATTTTTGTATATATTTAGTTGTAATGGATAAACTCCTAAACTTATGACTCGATTATTATCAATTTCAGAATATGTATTTTCGGCTGCACGGTGAATAACATGGGTAGATTATTTTTCATATAAACTTTGCAATTTAAAGAGTGCACCAACCCAAACTGAGAACCTCTCTTCAAAAAGCTTGAAAAAAAGTAAGACATAAAATATTTAAGAGAAAAAAATTGCTCTACATCAAATCTTGAGTTATATGAAATCATACATTTTAAGTGAATCGCTGCCCACGAGCGTCAATAATATGTATGTGTTTTGGTAAAATCCTAAACTATTGCACTTATCGTTATAAACTCAGAAATATGTATTTTAAGTAACAAAGTGAGTAACGTATTTTTTTTAGTTAACTTTGCCATTTAGGTGGGTATTCCCGAAACCATACATAACCTGAACATTTCAAACAAATGCTATATTCATTGCTTATACTTGTCCTGGGACATGTATTCTTCTAGTATATATATATATATATATATATATATATATATATTAGATTTTTTAATGTGAGATGATATATATAAGTATTTCCACAATCAGACAACGTCTAGAATCGAGTTTCGCCCTCCTTTGGGCTCATCAGTAGAACACATCCGAACTCAGCATTTAAAACCCACAGTCGGCCTTCGCCGCGGTTTGCTTTATCTGTGTAAGTTAATAGACATTCTTGTATGTGGTGAGGTAGCTCAGTGGCAGAGTACACGCCTAACATGCAAGTGACTCGGGTTTCGAATCCATGTGTTATACTGATAAACCCAAAGGTTGGCGAAACTCGAGTCTTGGACTTCCAGTTTGTTTTTTTCCTAGGTTGTGGGCTGCGGCCTTGTCTGATTGTGGATATATATATATATACGGAGAGTTGTTTACGCACATAAAAGTAATCCATTGACACCTGTTTCTGGCTAAGTAAGACAAGGATCGAACCCGCGATAAAATTGTCAGTAGCTTTACCTCTAGACCACGACGCCTTGTCCCGAATATGTACGATTTTTATCCCCTAAATATTATGTTTACCTATTTGTTATTGTTTTTACTGGCGACTCTTTATGATTCTGCATTAATCTTTACTGCTTAGGAAGTGGAAAAATACAAACACGGTTACTATCCCCAGTAAAAAACAATAAAACACATATATATATATATATATATATATATATATATATATATATATATATATATATATATGAGTCATTTTAATTGTTATTTGTTTGCACATTTGTAAATTTAACGTAAAAACTTGTATAATATTCTACAGTTAAAAATGAGATATCCGTTTGTACTGATTTTTATTTTTACATGATGATTTAAAATATTTAAAATCGTTTTACTAATTAATTTAAAAAATAAATAGTAGCTTAGTATTTTTTATATTGCTAATAACATTGTACAACAATATCAGATTTGTCAGCTAAAATGCTATTTGAGTCTGACTTTGAAATTCAACAAGATGACTTTATATGTTAGATACAAAGCTAATATTGTAAAATATGTTCAATTTGAAAAAAGGTCATTAATTATTCACCGAGACAAGCATTAGTAAATAATAAAAATAATTAATCTCATAGAATATGTCGCCATCAATCATTTATTTAATATGACCGCCTTTATTGATAGCGCCTGTCTCGACACGACATCGGAAAGTCGTGAAACTATTGACGATGAAGTCCTTCCATAGTATTGTTTACTCTTCTTACAATGGCACGCCTCAGAGAAGAATCAATGTTGGGGTAACATGTACTGTTGGTGGCCGGGTCTAATTTGCCCGAAATTGCCGCATCTAGTCGAGTCAGGAGTTGAACAGTGCACGAATTCAATCAGCAAAAATGAGTAAAATTGATAACGCAAACACGTAGAACTTTTTTGGCTGTGTGGTAATTGTCATAAAACAACTAGACGTATCCGTGACCCATCAGCTAAAAGACACTGCCACTATTTATTCTTCTTTAATTACTTTTATTCACCACAAACAAGGCACATGGCCACTGGGACTACCGTGAATTAAGGGACAGATTTATTAGGTCATCCTAAGTATGGAGTTGTGCAAGGAGATGCTTGCTCACATAACATTTAAATTTATGCATGTTGGTACAGTCGGGGAAACAGGAAGTATAGATAGAATTATAAAAGCAAGTGGTTAGAGGAAAAGCTATTAGAATAGAACACTTTCCGGCATTCCGGCATCTTTTCAGTGAAGATGTGAGATTTTGCTGCTTGTCAGGTTTGTCCGGGGTATGTACGTTCAGGGGACAGGAAAGTAGAAAGTTGATCTTTGGTATACTTTCGGCAGCCTCGTAACTCTCGCTTCCCTTATTTTGTCCTTTAGTCCTCACATTCCATGAACGATGTTTCTAACAAAGGGAGTAAAATTGCTGTTTTCTTGGTCGGAATATATCCATACAACACTTATTGTTGGCTAGTTTTTAGCCTCCACAAGGTTTCAGTGCTCCCCGCACCCTTTCAGTGGAGGTCTGGTAGGTTCTCTACCTCCTCAATCTTTATACCCTCATTGACAATTCATTATTATTACTATTAATTAAAAAAATATTATAATAATATTAATAATAATAAAAGAAGCTTCTTAATTCTTCTTATATAGAATTAATTAAAATGAATTTTGTTTTGTGCATAACTCAATCCCAGAACTAAGGTATGTTAGCATGTACTTTTATATGCAAGACTATAGAAAAAAACTTTTAGAAAACAAACGATTATGCACTCACATTTAGTACAATAATATATGGCCAGATATACGTAGAGCATAAAGACAATGTAATATATAAAATCAAACATTCATTTGACTTGGAACAACAATAGAAGAAACGTTTTCCGTCGGAGTTCACTATACTAAAAAAATATCACCTTCGCTTTCATCAAATTTTCAAAAAATGGATTAATGTCCTGGTGTGTAGAATTCAGCCCTTAATATGCAGTGTGGTTCTGGCAGTTTAAGGAGCTACACATAGACAAAAAGCTGTTAATTTATATTTTGTATAACTTTTAAATTTCACATTCCCTTCTATAGTTTTTCTACCACTACCAGATTTTCTATGGAATACATTACCTGTTGACAGTATAAAGAGTATTCGAAGAGAGACAAGAACTGTAATGACGATGCGTGTTGGGTCAACTCATACGAGAAGCAAGTAAAATACTCTTAGCTTTTTTTTGGACCTGCGAATACATTTAAAATGTCATGTATGAAAAAAATGAAAATCAATAACTGATAATCACAAATCTATTTTGTAGTCGACAGAGTGTGTCGATTTCTTCACAATACACTCTCCGCTTCGAACAAATTTTAGTCATCTGATAATTTGGTCTTCAACACATTTTTCGCGTTGTCTCATAATCCTCCTCTCTCTTTATATATATATATATATATATATATATATATATATATATATATATATATATATATATATATATATAGGGTCGGGCAGATAAATTGGAACTAATTTAAAATACTAATATCTTTTTTATTTTTAATCATATGATTACGTTTTTTTTTACTAAGGATCCTTAAACACTTTATTGCAAGACAACATAATTATATTTACTCAAATTTGTTTTAATATGGCGTAATCAGCACGAATAATAACTATATGCGAGTTCTCCTTCGGACATTGTTAAGAGCACTGGCTATGCAAAAACGACTGTCTATCGGGTTGTGGCTAATTTCGATGCCGAGTGTAAGGTTGAGAGAAGTCGGCACATTACTCGTAGTGATCGAAAGCGCACAAAAACTTTCCTGGTGGGACTAAAAAGGTCGATACAGGCAGACCCAAGTCAGCCGATGTCGAAACTGGCAAAAAAGCGTAATGTGAGTCGCAGAACTATCAGCAGAGCAATCAACGAAGATCTTGGGATGAAGTCCTACGTTAGGAGCCGCCGTAATCTCCTCACTGCCCGTTCAAAAGCTATCAGAGTTGAAAGATGCCCCAAGCTTATCAACCATCTGAAACCCAAAGGAGAACATGTGCGCATTTTTGTTGATGAGAAAAAGTTCATCGTGGATGAGGTTCCAAATCGCCAGAACACTCGAGTTATTGCTTGTGATCCTTCGGAAGTTCTTCCGGTGATGCAGAGCAAAAATACTGCTTCTGTGATGGTTTTTGCAGCCGTGGCAAGTGATGGGAAGGTGATGCCTCCTCATTTCATCGAAGCGGGTCTTAAAATCAACACAGTGGAGTATTTGAAATTCTTAATAATGTTTTACTGTCTTGGATCCGTAGAAACTACGACCCTACGAAAGTTATGCTCATCCAACACTCGGCACCAGCGCATGGATCAAAAGCAGTCCAAGATTTCATGAAGGAGAATCTTCCCTTGTTTGCGACTATTATCTATTCGGCATCGTCGAGAGACAGACTAATGTCAATCCACACCCAAATACAAACTCATTGAAGGCAGCCATTCAACGAGCATTTCGCAATCTCGATCCCAATAAAATAAAGAGGAGCTGTTCACGGTTTCGTCAAAGAATCTCCAAAATAATTGATGCAAAGGGTGCTCATATTGAATAATTTTGTTCAATAGACTGTAATAATTAAAGAAATGAATGTTAAAATGATATCTTTCGATATTTAATCCTTTAAATTATGAATTTTGTAAAAATAAAAAAGTACCAATTTAGCTGCCCAACCCTGTATATATATATATATATATATATATATATATATATATATATATATATATATATATATATATATATATATATATATATACATATATATATATATATACATATATATATATATATACATATATATATATACATATATATATATATATACATATATATATATATATATACATATATACACACACATATACATATATATATATATATATGCATATACAGTTAGTTATGCAAATACATTTATGGCAATTAAGCTACACAGAGACGTCCGAGTTTCATCCTCGTACGGAGTCATCAGGATATATTTTTATGAATAACATGTCCATAAAGCTATGTGACAACAATAGTTCACTTATCACACATATGCTACTCCTAAATCATAATATTAACATACAACATTTCCTGCAATAGCAAACGACACGAGCCTTAGATACCTCATCGAATTCAGTAGTATCTAAAAATAACATAGTACAAATACATATATTATTTCAAATATCTCCTAGTATCGCTAAAAATCCTAAACGAACAGAAACCCACTAAAATATATACGGGTTGACCCAACTCCAGTAACCTGATCTTTTCTAATTTTCTCTCTATTCCTTTCCCCGTTTCTCCTCGTTCTCTCTTTTTCATACCATACCTCACTTTTCCTCACCCTTATCTTGACACCAACCGATCTTGTACTACCATAACATGCACATCGTTATGAGTAACTATTCCCACTCCAAACCACTTATCACTGCTTCCATATCCTGCTTTCATATTCTATCCCATCTCCAAACGTTGTGTGCTATTACCGTCCTCTGTATAAAACTTATGTTTACTTAATAAAAATCCATTCCATGATTAACACTTGGTAGTTGGGTCGAAATATCGGAATCAATGCACATTTAAGTGTTTTTGTGGTTTTGTGTTAATATTTTTTATCATCTGATTTCATTTGACATTTCTTTAAACTAGCTCCCTATCACACACAACGTATATATATACATATATATATATATATATATATATATATATATATATATATATATATATATATATATATGTGTGTGGGTGGGGTGTGTGTGTGTGTTTATAGTGCGTCGGTATATGTTAAAAAGAAATCAATAAAGTGCTCAATCGCAAAAATGTGTAAGCTAAAAAATAAACCATCATCCCTAATATGTGTGTGTGTTTATATATATATATATATATATATATATATATATACAGGGCTTTACGCGCTCCACTACTTTTGGAGCTGCCCCCGCTCCTACTCCAACGCCCAAAATTGGAGCTGGCTCCTCTCACGCTCCCCGTTTTCATAAAAGAGCCGCTCCTGCTCCAACTCCTATAAAAAAGGAGCGGCTCTTTTTCAGTGCTCCATTATGAAAATGTACCTTTATTCATAAACATTCTATTCTGCCAATGAATGGTCGAAGGATAGGGGTCGGCGTCAAAGGATCTCATCGATATAGGTTGGGATGTCACTTTAAGCGTAAGACCGTAAGATAATATTTGACAAAATCTCGCTAATATTTTGAGTTATAGGAGAACATGTCGGACGAAGTATAGGATTATACGTTAATTTTCATTAACAACCTACTTTTTCAGGAAAATTTGACCCGATATCTTTTCTATTTATTTTGGAAGGGTATTTAGATTTGTTTTAAGTAAATAAAGTTTTACTTTTAAACATTATTAGTGATTCTTTTCTTTTTAAAGAAAACATTTCTCTGGAAGAGGAGAGACAGCCAGGGCAACATTACTCGTCGTGTTATTGTTTAATATTTGTTTGTTTTACGAACCTAACTATTTTATTTATCTTCCTCCCATAAAGTATTTATTTACTCCTCTCGAGGAGTTAGGCACAAGGCCAGTTTTATCTTACTCCCACTAGTAAGATGTTACCCAAGGTCGGGTCGGGAAAGTGGGGTTTGAAAAGCCAGCGCAGGAGAGGTGAGCACTCTGGCCATTAAAAATTGCCTCGGTAGGAGAGCCTCAGGCAGTAAGTAATAAACTTACTCCTCCACAAAGAGGGGAAGCGAAGCCTGGGAGAGTGGACCTCCTAGAATTGCACAGGACAGACCCATAGACCGGCGTAAAATCAAACCCCGAAGGTCAAGACAATAC
>OY744523.1:95181793-95191793 GCA_963556195.1 Sepiola atlantica
CATGACGTCTATACTTTGATTCATAATGTCTGTGAGTGCAGGTTAGAAAAACATTCTTCATATATTTCAATGTTTATACCACCCGCTTCCCGCAGGGATGGGCAAAAACAAACATTCGATAAATAGCGTGCGGAAATATTCAGACAACTGACCAAGAGAGAAAGAGAAAGAGAGCGAGAAAGAGAGAGAGAGAGGTCAATCTATTTATCTTCTTCGCCACGTCTTCATTTGGACTTTCTGTCCATGACGTCTATACTTTGATTCGTAATGTCTGCGAATGCAGTTTAGAAAAACATTCTCCACGTATTTCAATGTTTATACTAATAATGTAACGTGGTGCGAGGGCCATTCTACGCTCCCCACACTTTGTCTGTAATTCACTTCGTCTTGAGAAACAGCTCTTCGTCTCTCTGTGGTCATTGGGATAATTCTGTGTTATTCTCTCTTCGCTGTAATAATGGATGACCATAAATGCAAAAACCCCAACAACATTGATGTTCTTTTTTGCGGCATTCTTTTAGAAAATTTCCTTAGCTTTACCCGCCCGCTTCCTGAAGGAGCTGATGAAGACAGAACTTCGAAAAACAGCGTGCGAACACACGCAGATCACGGACGAAAAGAGAGAAAGAGAGAGAGAGAGAAAGAGAAAGAGAGAAAAAGAGAAAGAGAGGGGAAAGGGAGGGGGAGGGAGAGGGGGAAGATTGCAAGCGAGAGAGCGAGAGAGCGAGAGAGCGAGAGAGAGAGCGAGAGAGAGAGAGAGAGAGCGTATTCTTCTTCGTCGCGTCTTCATTTCGAACTTTCTATCCGTGAGATCATACCGTCACATATAATTCTAACCTCTATATTGACTCCACAAAGAATTTTTCCATTCTTTTACTTAATTTTACCCTGACGTGGAAATGTCCGATTCTTACCTTACACATCCGCATCTAAATATTGGCTTTCGTAGTCAGTCACGTACTTATTAATTGGCGTGGATCCCGCCTCCGTCACCACCGACATCGCCACCGACACAGCCACTGCCACGACCGCCATGGCCGGCAAGGCCGCCGCTGCTACTACGCCAAATGCTATATAACCAGATGAAGCATGATGGCACATATTTGACAGATGATTTATCATGTGTTCAAAGGGTTTGATTAGGTGCTGAGAAAAATTAATATCCAGCCATATGTCCGGTTCGATATACTTTGGTCAGAAATTTTAGACCATGAATTGACAATAGACACCAGCGGAAATCAGCGGAAACCGTCTAGGCGAATGTGTAAATCTGATCATGCCCGATGTCGTCCATGGAACAAACTCACTTTCGGTGAATGGCGACTAAAAGTTTATCCTATAAAAAGTCGCGAGAATTAGGTCACTCGGCTTACTCAAGCTGATAGCTAGAACCACTTAATAAGTTTGGAACGTATAAGCACATAAAAAGATTAAATTCTTAAGCAAAAACGTCAATGATACTTTGCGTTAATCGCAAAAATATATTCAAAAGCAAAATAAATAAAAGTTTTTGTTAAACAAAATTTATACATGGAAAATACATATGTTCTATATAAAGTAAAGTCGGAATTCTTCCTATTTGTTTGATCTGCTCCGTACACAAAAGAGGTGAAGAGAATTCTGCATCGTATACGGTTTAGTCCGATACTTGATGCGGGTTTTTAGAAATTATTTTATGTTTTTCGTTCACTTTAAATGATTTTTTTATTAGCCGAGGAATAATATATATATATATATATATATATATATATATATATATATATATATATATATATATATATAAATTGACAAAGGAAAACAAAAAAATATTATTTATGAATTCATCAACGTTTCGAATTTATTTGAAGACTTCCTCAAGATGATTGTCTAAAGAAAAACAAACACAAGTGCAAAATGTTTTAAACAATAGGTGGTGGCGGGTGTTTCAAACATTTGGTATATGTGTTTGTTTTGCTTCAGTCAATAAACATGAACCAGTCTTGAAATGAAGACGAAACGTTGATGAATGCATAAATAATATTTCTTGCCTTTCCTGTTTGAGTTTCCATTACGTCGGAACACTTTTTCAATTCTTTATCATTCATATATATATATATATATATATATATATATATATATATATATATACATATATATATATATATACATATATATATTATATATATATAAATATATACATATATATATATATTATATATATATATAAATATATACATATATATTTCTATATATATACATATATATTATATATACATATATATTATATATATACATATATATTACATATATATATCATATATATATAAATATATGTAGATGTATAAATATACATATATTATATATATATACATATATATATATACATATATATATATATATATGATAATTATGAAAGAAATAACTATACATAATAAAAAATGAAAAAGAAGGAAACGGAAAATTGTTTCAATGTTCAGGAAAAAGAACTTTCGTTGTTGTTTGATGCACATTGATATAGGCTATTGACTGAGCTGTGAATGAACAGAAATATATAAAGAATTTAGGAGAGGAATTACTACGACAATTTACTATCAAAGCAAACCTTGCTGAGGAAAATATAAATGAGCGAGATAAACTGACAGCATTTACCTGTTTTAGTTTATTTTTTTCCGAACTTTGTAATCACTTTTTTACAAGGAACATAGATACGTATTTTTACATTTTTTTATTTTTATTTTTTTTTTAACATAGTTCACCCCAAACAAGGCAGGCCGCCACTGTAGACGTAAGGGGCTACTGAGAAAAAGGAAAAGGGGAGAAGGTAGGGGGTGGTCAATCTAGATTGGGATCAGCGCAGCGAGGTGTCTGTTTACATTAGTTTTAAACTTCTGCATGTCTGTACTGTCGGGGAAACAGGGGGCAGGGAGGGAGTTCCAGAGGCTAGCAGTACGAGGAAAGAAGCTATTTGAGTAGAAGGCTCTCCGACATCTGGGGACCTCCACAGTGAATGAATGAGATTTAGTTGATTGTCGGGTTAGTCTAGTGAATTTCCGTCGAGGGGGCACCAGAGTAGCCAATTCATCGGAGCATAATCCATTGAAGTATTTGTAAAACAAGCACAAGGATGCTACATTGCGGCGATGGGACAGAGGCTGGAGCTTGGCTGACAATGAGGGACCTATTAGGTTGGCGATTCTTTTTTGGACTTTGTCAAGGAGGGAGAGACTAGTAGATGATGCACCAGCCCAGATGTGACAACAATACTCCATGCATAGGCGGATGGTGGCTTTGTAGAGATACAGGATAATGTCAGGTGTGAGGAGTTTACTAGCACGGTAGAGGGAGCCAACCTTCTTTGCGGCAGCCTTGGCAATGTCTTCAATGTATTTGTTCTAATTCATGTTACCTGTGAAGGTTAGGCCGAGGAGTTTGAATGATGAACTCTCAGGTAGGGTGTTATTTGCCATGACAATCGGTGGTTGAAAAGGTTCCTTGTAGTTATTGAAGGAAAGGAGTTTTGCCTTTGCGGCATTAAAAGTTACCAACCATTTATGACCCCAATCCACTACAGCCTGGAGGTCATTTTCTAAAGATTCAGCCATTGCATCGGATATAATTGCGTCGGTTTTGCCAACATGGCGAGAGTAAAGGGTGGTGTCATCAGCAAATAAACCAATCTCAGACTCTATGCCATCAGGGAGATCGTTTATATAGATCAGGAACAACAAGGGTCCAAGGATAGAACCCTGGGGTACACCAGCATTTATGTCATGTTGCTTAGATGAACGGCCATCGAGGACAACCTGGATTTTTCTTTTGGCTAGGAAGGATCTAATTATATTAAGTAATTGCCCAGTAATACCGTATGATCGTATTTTCAGGAGGAGCCCTTTATGCCATACCTTGTCAAAGGCCTTGGATATATCAAGCGCTACTGCCCTAGCTTCACCTGCCTTGTCGAGTGTATGATACATGCGTTCAGAGATGACCGTTAGAATGTCTGCAGTAGATCGTGATTGTCTAAATCCATACTGGCGGTCAGAAAGAAGTTTAGCATTAACTAAGTGTCGTACTATTGCTAGATTGATTAAGGATTCAAAGATTTTAGCAAAGATCGGAAGCAGACTGATTGGGCGATAGTTCTGGGGATCGGTTCTATTTCCAGAATTCTTGTAGACTGGTACCACAGAGGCAATTTTCCAGCTATCGGGGAAGCAAGATCAAGCTAGACACTTATTGTAGAGTTTGGAGAGAACAGGGGCCAGTTCAGCAGAGCATTTCTTTATTACTATTGTGGGTATAAGATCAGGCCCACAAGCTTTGGAGGTGTCAAAGTTTTTTATGATGTCTCTAACCTGGGATGGGGTGATGACCAGGTTATCAAGTGTGGCTTCGGTCAGCAAAGGGAATTCGGGGAGTGGGTGGTTATCTGAGTCCAAAGTAGAGTTAGAAGCGAAGCGCTGGGCAAGTAGTTCAGCCTTATCAGTGGCCGTGCAAGCGACATCATTGTGGTTTGATAGTGGGGGAATCGTTGATTGACCATTATTCATTACACTATTGTAGATTTTCCAGAAATCACGAGTACCTAATTTCTGTGTCTGGATGCGTTTTTCTGTTAACTCATTAAACCTTCTCTTCGCTTCACCTATCACGGCCTTGCAATTATTTCTTGACTCTATAAATTTATTTCTATTAGTAGCTGACTTATGTCGGCAAAATTTACGGAATGCTTGTTGTCTCTCAGAAATGGCAGCTGCACATTCCGAGGTGAACCATTGAGGAGAGTGAGGCTTGCTAAAGTATTTTCGCATGGGGACATAGGCTTCAATGCCTGCTTTGACCCATTCAGTTAATTCGTTTGCACACTGATTGGCAGGGAGTGAGAAGGTTTCCCTCCATGGGGCATCACTGATGTGATCTCTGATTGACTCAAAATCAGCCCGCTCGTAGTATCTTATTGTTTTGAGCAACGGTTCATCAGCTTTTGGACGACTTCTTTAGTGTAAGGCTTGCTGTCATCCTTTTTGTTGCTTTAATTTTATTAATTTCCCATCAGAGACTGTAAAGTTATGACACTACTTGGCTGGAATTCTCGTTTTTCTTTTTGGTTTTCCTTTTTTTGTTGCGTTTGATTGTTTTGCTAAGATTTCGTGGGATTTGACAGATAATTCTTTCGAGAATAAAAATATCGACAAATAAATAAATTATGGGCTCCCTTGAATAACGATTGTTTTGAATCTCTAAAGACAAAGGATATCGAGTAGTACTTCCCAGAAATTTTAACGTAGTTATTGACGAGAAAATAGCTTTGATTAGAGCGATAAACGTCATCAGGTGATCACCGGAAAAGAAAACAACTGGTATTTTTTTTGCATGATATATTCCCAAGCAGTTGTAATTTTGCGATTCATATATCAGGTTGGAAAGAAAGTAATGTCGTTTTCGTCCAACACATTTATTTCATCTGAAACATTAACATTAGGGCATTTTTAATCTTTACAATAATTTCCCTCACTTTCCATGACTTCCCATATCCAACGATCAACTAGCTTCCGATGCCTTCTTCAAAATAAATATCTGAATCATGAGAGAAAACCAAATTTAGGTCATTTTTGAGTTTGTCCTCATTTTCATAAATTTTATTGTTCAAGTGATGCTGCAACGAGCGGAAAAGATGGTAGTCGGATGGAGCAATGTCAGGTGAATAATGCGGATGATTAATAACTTCCCAATTGAAACTCATGACGTTTTCCTGGTTGAGATTTACTGTGTGAGGTTTCGCGTTATCGTGCCGAAGCACTACACCCTTCCAATTAAGTAATGCTGGTCGTTTTTTTGATAGAGCACTTCTTAGATCACCAAGCTGCGAAGAATATTTTACTGGTGTGATTGTTTGATTAGGCTCTAGTAACTCATAATGAATCAGTCCTCTCATGTCCCACCATAAAGAGAGCATAACCTTCTTTGGGTGTAGTACTTGTTTTAGAACAGCCTGTGGACTTTTGTTTCGGTCTAACCATTGCCTTTTGCGTTGCGTATTCTTGTAAATAACCCAGTTTTAATCTCCAGTCAAAATTCTTTTCAAAAATATTACTCGATGATTCATGGAAAGCAAAGATGTGCAAATAGTCAATCTTTGATTTTGCTGAGCGTCGGTCAAATCGTGGGGAATTCAGAGTCCAAGTTTTAAAACTTTTCCTAACTCGTAAAGGCATGACATAACTGTGGTATGGGTTGTATTGAATTGCTAAGCTAATTCTCTGCTGGTTAAATTTGGATTGGCCTTCACAGCGTCTTTAATGGCGTCTTTATCAATTGATTTTAGGCTTCTCGAACGTCGCCGATCTGACGGGTTAAAATCTACAGAAGAAGATTTTGCACACTACCGTTGACATTTTCGATCATTCAGAACATTTATCCAATACACAGTTCCAATATTCCTTGTAGCTTCTGCAGCTGAGTTTCATTTTTTGAATTCATAGAACATGCAATGTCTCAGATGCTCCTCACTAATATCCATTTTTTGACGGCTGAGACCGTTAAACTTAATATTTTCCAACTAATTATTATATCTGAAAAGCAAAGCAAAATATTAAGACATCAATTCACCAATCTGGAACTGTGTACAACTAAAGAGGTTGCAAAGTGATAAATACGACATTACTTTCTTGTCCACCTGATATATGTATATATATATATATATATATATATATATATATATATATATATATATATATATATATATATATATATATATTAAAAATATAATTTAATATTATTAGAAACTCCTTTAAGTAAATTAAAGTAAGTACACATGAAATACTCCGACTCTGTCATCGAGTTCTATTACATGTCTTAATGTTTACACCCATCGCTTTCAGTGTTAAATATAACTTAATTTCTCCGTTATCAGGTGGTCTACACGATTGAGCGAACGCTTACATATTAAAGGTATCTCTGTGAACCGGTTTCGTGCCCCGTGTCCGTCTGAGCTTGTTATTTCCCTGCGCTGTAAAAGAAAAAATGTTACTATTTCTTCAAGAAGTTCTTATACAGTCGAAACTATGTTTATTGTCTGGGCTTCAAAACAAAATTTATTATTCAAATTACCCAACGCTTGGAAAGAAGACCAACTTCTAATACATATATATTTATAATGATAAATTATACTTAGCTTAACACTTAACGCTTTATTGATGTTTTATGACATTACTGATCAGGAGAAATGAAACTGGCTGACCTCTAACCTCTGTTATTAATCGAAAAGCGAACCTTACAAACATAGCGTCGAATTTCACACGTTTTTATACACATGTACTAATGAAAGTATAGGGCTTTTACTTGAAAGAAAAAATGACACCCGTATATATTTTTTATTTAATTGGATGAAATATTTAGTAAAGCCAATATTTATTGATATGTCATATATAACTCGTGTTCAATAAATCATATACAACTTGTGCTCAATAAATTGTATACAACTTGTGTCCAATAAATCGTATAAATTAGTGTCCAATAAATCATACATTACTAGTGTCTAGTAAATCATATAAAGCTAGTGCCTAATGAATCATATATAACTAGATTCAAATGAATCATATTACACTAGTACCCAATAAATCATATACAACTTGTGTCCAATAAATCATATACAACTTGTGCCTAATAAATCATATAAAGCTAGTGTCCAATAAATCATACAGAATTAGTAAATAGTAAATCATATAAATCATATAAAACTGGTGCCCAATGAATCATATATAACTAGTGTGCAATAGATCATATTACACTAGTGCCCAATAAATCATATTACACTAGTGTCCAATAAATCATATTACACTAGTGCCCAATAAATCATATTACACTAGTGTCCAATAAATCATATTACACTAGTGCCCAATAAATCATATTACACTAGTGTCCAATAAATCATATTACACTAGTGTCCAATAAATCATATTACACTTGTGCCAAATAAATCATATTACACTAGTGCCCAATAAATCATATTACACTAGTGCCCAATAAATCATATATAACTAGTGTGCAATAGATCATATTACACTAGTGCCCAATAAATCATATTACACTAGTGTCCAATAAATCATATTACACTAGTGCCCAATAAATCATATTACACTAGTGTCCAATAAATCATATTACACTAGTGTCCAATAAATCATATTACACTTGTGCCAAATAAATCATATTACACTAGTGCCCAATAAATCATATTACACTAGTGCCCAATAAATCATATACAACTTGTGCCCAATAAATCATATACAACTTGTGTCTAATAAATTATATTCGACTTGTGTCCAATGAATAATATGCGATTTGTATTTAATAACTCTTATAAAACTGTTTCCAAATAAATTATACACAGCTTGTGTTAAATAAATTGTATACAATAAATCGTTTAAAAGAGTTGTATAATTAGCTTGTTAAAGAAGTCAATATCCTAAAAAGTTAAACTGAATAAATCAGGTCAAATTGAAAGTCGAAATTAAGATTCTTTTTCTTTTTAATATCGTCCGCATTCACAGTTGAATTTATATGATGGCGTCATATGTGTTTGTATGTTTGCTCGTGGGATATCAAATTCGTACATTTCCCGTCACTTTTGCAAAACATTAGTTACCCCCAAAAGAGTTCGGAGGGTTATGAACAATAGGTGAAACTTGAAAATATACAGAGCCATTCCCACATTATATATATATATATATATATATATATATATATATATATGTGTGTGCGTGTGTGTGTATGTGTGTGCGTTTTCCGACCATTTTTCTTAAGTGCCTGCAAATTCCACTGACACATGTTATAATATTAATTATAATTACGACTATTTATACACAGCTGCTGTCGTTTCTATTTCGATTACAATGACCTTTGTCCGTATTTACTTTTTATATAAATCCCGTCATTTTTATTACGTTATTTAAATAAATTTCAATTAATAGATATATGAACATATTCTAGTAGAATACTTGTCCCAGGACGGCTATATAGCACTAGTTTTTCATTTTATTTATTTTTTATTTGTTGGTGGTAGGGTTCAGTTTCGGGGCAACATTTCTAATCGGCAAGTTTTACAAAAATATCTATCTACGTTACTCACCGTGTTACATAGAATACGTATCCAATAATTCATAATGGTAAGTTCATTAGTTTACTTGTTTACCCCGCACATACATATTATTGACGCCAGGCGCACGCAACGGTCCGGTTGAAATGTTATTAAATTATATAAACCAAAGTTTGATGTAGAGCTATTCATTTATCACTTAAATCTTTTGTATCTCGAATTTTTTGGGTGTAGGAGGGTACAAGTTTGTCCCCCTTCTAAAATAGTAAACTTTACAAAAATATAAATGTACCAACATTACTCACTGTGTTGTCGAGAATATTGTTATTTTTGTTAAAGAAACAGTTTTTAGAAGGACATTTTAACGGTTTGAGCGACATTTGGCATATTCTTTTTGAAAATTTGTTTTTTCCAAAATTTTCATAGAGTAAAGAGGGAGGTCGACCAAATGTGCCGTATAGTTTATTCGGCCAAATTATCCACCTCTGACGTTTCGCATCGTTTTTTCATTAAACCCCCTTAATTAAGTCTCCTTCATCATATCCCATTAACAAGGTGTTTTTTGTCTAATTTTGGATGTCTCTTTACTGATAGGTTTTTAAAGACGAACAATAAAGAGGTTTTATTTTATTTAATTAATATATGTAATACATTCAAAATAAAATAAAATATTTAACATTTTGAATTTTCGTTATATTTAAGGATTTTGATTTTCTTTATTTTATATTTCATAATTTGATAATTTTATATTATTTTATATTTATTATTATATTTACTGTTATTATTATCATTATTATTATTCATTTTATTCTTCATTTTATTTTTATAAATCAAATAATTTTAAACAAAATAAAACATTATTTTATATTTCATTATATTTAACTATATTTAAATACTTTCAATTATGTTTATTAATTTATTGTATTA
>OY744523.1:95196793-95264293 GCA_963556195.1 Sepiola atlantica
ACCATCTTCCAACATACAACGCATTGTATTCCCAAATAGTTACCCATCTAGTATTGACCAGGTTCAATGTCGCTTTACTTCGTTGATCTAACCGGTGTGTCAACGTTATAATGCTATATTACTTAGTAATACTTCGTAGGTAAACAATTATTAGTTATTGAGTTGCGAGCCACGACCTTCAGTAAGTAGTTTTAACGTAAGGTCTTTTAGTTATTTTTCCTATTTATTCATAAAAAAAACTTTTATTAATTACTGTTTATATAGACAAAACTATTGCATATAGATGGTAAACATAAGCCGATGCAATTCCATGTTAATAATACCACATATTAATTAATTATAAACTCTTTAGAAAATAGTTATGCTAATTAGGCAGTCAACAACTTCTCTCTTAATCGTTTATATTTACTATATATACGGAATATATAGATGTTATGCTGGGATATAGATTTAAATAACAGTAACCCGTTTTGATGGTAATATAGGAGTGATAAATGAAAAAAACTTTAGCAAAAAACAAACGAAGCTTCCATGAACAAAGTTTATTTCCTAGAACTTACCATCTCTTGAACGAGGTACCACCAGTCTGCTTCCCAATTGACTACAACATGGTCATCGTCAAGTCTAATGTGAACAAATACTTGTTGAGCCGTTCCCTTGGATAATCAGTTCCTCTTAATTAATATTCTGCTTATCCAACCCATTTGTTTTCGACCTCCTCGCGGAGGCGAGAAGAGGCTATTATAGTTGAACCAACTAACGATCTCTTTAACCTTTATTCTCGAGTGGCCCCGTGCACTGATTAGTAGTGACACATCAGTATAAAAAAGCCCCCAAAACGATCATTATGAATTTTGAAATATATATTCTTGGCCACACAATAAGTAGCGTATGCACATTATTTTTTTTGAACATTGTTAACATTAAGGAGGTGCATACATATAGATTTAGGTATGTGTATATGTTTATACATCTATATGTATAACATTCACTTCTTAACTAATAAACTGATCATTATGAATTGTATAACACAGCGTCTATGCGTAAGAGTGGGTAATGTGGGCTTTATTTAGTTTAATTAATTTTTTTACAAAGGGGCAAAGAGATCCGTGGAAGTCCTTCGTAGAAATTTGATTATTAGACCTCAATTAATAAATATTCCCAAATTTCAGAATTACTAAATAAGGACTAGAAACATCTTTGTTTTTGAAAAAAAAGTTTCATTAAATTCATATAATATTTCTGTACAATATATACTTTCTGCAGCTATGTAAAAGTCAAGTGAAAATGATGTTATTTATTTAGAGACAACATTACAGGTTAAGCAGGTAATATTAGTGAGATATAAGAAAAATAAAATAAAAAGTATTCATGAAGTAACATAAATATCTTAAGTATAAAGGAATAGACATGAATGCTCATCTTGTAGTTAGAGGAGATATTCCTGTATAATCATGTAGTAAAGTGAAAATCAGGCGTTTTATCCGTTTAAGTAATGGAAATAATCCATTCTTCGCTCCGTAGACAAATAGATTCACTAGTTGTCTCTCTATTTCCTTCTTAAGATTAACAAACATTTCTTTATAAGAATATAGCACATAATAACATGATATACTTTTTACATTTCTTATTTGCTTAACATAATTGTACCATTGCATTGTGTAACTCAGACAATCTTTTAAAGTAATTTTAAGAGCTCATTCACCGACATCTTTTCTGTCTCATTGTTGGGTTTTTGTTGCTGAGTTCAAGTTTTTGGTGACATTTTTATCGTAACGTGGTCGAAACAGGGAAGATGACTCTGTTACGATCGACATCTCATGCTACAATCCTTACAAAAAATAAGTAAAATGCCTATACTCACATAAATTCACGCATACCCGCGCACACATATATAAAGATGAATAAAGAGAAGTCGTAAAAAAATATCTAAAATTATTATATTTCTCACATTTATTTTTACATTCATGTGTATATGACTTGATTCAAGTAAATATAGGGCTTTATAAAGGTTTATAATTTAATATCCACAGCTTATAATCGTGTGTACGATATTGACAAGGACAACCTAAGAAACGTGTGAAGTAAAATTCCTTTTCCCTATGTCTTGTATCAGGATTAGTATTCTGACTCAATACTTAATATTTCAAAGCGAACATTTTAAATTATTTTGCCACACCTAAATATATTCATATGATGTGGTCATATATCACTACATATATAAACTATTTGTAAGTAAGCAATGAGTCAAGAGAAATATAATACATCAAGTAAAGTTAGTTTTTCTCCGTATCTTTAAATAGCATTTTACATACAACTTATATACTGAAATCTGTTTCCTCAATGAGTGATGACAAATATCGACCTGTGTTCCTAAAAAATGAAAAACATCTATTTACAATCAAATTTAAATCCTGTTCGACATTTTGTTTCTGATTACTCATAAATAAAGCATCTTTCATTCTCATACTTATACTTTCTCATATCTGCAACTCATGATCACCGGGAACAAATTTAATAAGATACATTCTGCGAGTGTCACCACATTCTTGCATTTTAAACATTGCTTCTACGAACGCAATGGAGTCTATTTTGCCTTAATGTCGTTTGTCAGTTTCGTTAATCTTCTGTCTGTGTTACCCTTCGGAGTGTTATCTATTGGTTACAAAATACGAATTAGAAAAAATATATTTATCATCCTCACTCTTATCTAAAAAGGCACGCTATGTCAATAATTGGTCATTAAATATGGTTTAATAAAGTAATCCAGTTTATTCCTTTAAATTATTTACACCAGAGCTACTTTTATTTGATTAGATAATTAGTTTTCAGAAATAAATTATTTCATAGAAAAAAATCGAATTTTATAATAGAGTTCAAAAAGTAATTCGGTCTTGCCAGTAGAAATAGCAGAATGTTGACATTGGGTTTATTTTCGGCAACCTCGTAACTCTCGCTTATTTTATTTTGTCCTTTAGTTTTAATATACAATGAGCAATGTTTCTGACAAAGAGGGAACAAATTTTTTTTCTGTGTCGTAATTTAACCATCGAACAATTATCGTTAGTTAGTATTGTACTTTGAAGTAGAATATTTTTTAGCTATTTACATCAAGTGGCGTCATGCCTTGTCTGGAGCGATTTCCATGAAAAAAATACGAATGCCAGTAACTTCTAAAATTGTGTTCCGTATTCAGAAACTCAATTAACGTTTTTGTTTATTAAATTATTATTTAAAAAAACAAAAAACAAACCAAAATAATTTTACTTTCAGCAAAGAACATGATCTCTGTAGAATTATCAACATAAACAAAAAACAGGATCACGCTACAAACATATTGACTGATGAATCGGTCACATTTAATATCTTTAAAACTGCGGGTTGAGTTTCCAGTGTTTCCGTGAAACCGAAAGTACCGATGGAAGATCAAACAAACGTAGTGTTGATTGAATAAAATATGTTTTCTCTTGCACAAGTACTTGGACATTTCTGTTATTTCTCCTATAAAACTAAATCATATATATATATATATATATATATATATATATATATATATATATATATATATATATATACATGTTTATATACACATATGCATATATATATATATATGTATATGTATTCTTCAAAACACTTTTATTTGCCAACAAAATAGTTTTGAAGAATATATTGAATGCTGTTATATGAATAACTAAAGTTTTACACTATTGAGCTACAACATCAACCTTTGTGTTAACGAAAATAAACTTATATATATATATATATATATATATATATATATATATATAGAGAGAGAGAGATAAATATATGAAGTGTATATATATATATGTATATATGTATATATAATAAACTGACAAAATACTTTAAATAAAATAGAAAGTTGTGGATTTAATGTAAGCGATACATGTGTCAAGATAAAACGGCTTCTTGGAAGGATTGTTCTGGAGACTGTTCGCTCGTCTTGGTTTTTGATCAGTAAGATTTCTAATTAGAACTGACAAGAAAAAGATAAGGCGACACTAGTCTTGTTTTGGCAGTCTATAGACAGGGGGATAGGATGAGGAGAAGAGAAAGAGGTGGGGGAAAACAGAGAGGGCGAAAGAAAGGAGAAACAAAAGAGATGGGTAAGAGGAAATAGATAGAGATGAAGGGGGACATAAGAAACAGAAAATTAAATACAGCGAAAGGATTGGGAACTAAACAGAACGAGAGAGAGAGAGATAGACAGAAACTAGAATCAAGGCAGGAAGAGAGAGAGAGAGAGAAAGAGAGACAGAGAGGAGAAATAAATTAAGGGCGGAATTGCAGAGAAGTTGTAAGCAAGAGAAAACGATAGAAAAGAAAGGGAGATGAAGCAGAGAGAGAGAGAGAGAGAGAGATATGGAGGATAGAGGTGAGAGTTATAAGGATTGAGAAAAAGAAAAAGAACAAGATCATAAGAGAGAAGGAAAGAAAAAATAATTAAATGGAGTGGTATTAGAGAAGTTGAAAGGCAGTTGAGAGAGAAAAAGAGGAGGAGATAAAAGAAGATGGGAGGAAAGAGTATCAAAGGGAGAGGAGCGAATGAAAAGGAAAGGGAGAGAAAGAAAAATGAAACGCAAAGGTAAAAGGAAAGAAAAATAAAACACAAAGGTAAAAGGAAAGAAAAATGAAACGCAAAGGTAAAAGGAAAGAAAAATGAAACGCAAAGGTAAAAGGAAAGAAAAATGAAACGCAAAGGTAAAAGGAAAGAAAAATGAAACGCAAAGGTAAAAGGAAAGAAAAATGAAACCCAAAGGTAAAAGGAAAGAAAAATGAAACGCAAAGGTAAAAGTAAAAAAAAATTAAACGCAAAGGTAAAAGGAAAGAAAAATGAAACGCAAAGGTAAAAGGAAAGAAAAATGAAACCCAAAGGTAAAAGGAAAGAAAAATGAAACGCAAAGGTAAAAGTAAAAAAAAATTAAACGCAAAGGTAAAAGGAAAGAAAAATGAAACGCAAAGGTAAAAGGAAAGAAAAATGAAACGCAAAGGTAAAAGGAAAGAAAAATGAAACGCAAAGGTAAAAGGAAAGAAAAATAAAACACAAAGGTAAAAGGAAAGAAAAATGAAACGCAAAGGTAAAAGGAAAGAAAAATGAAACGCAAAGGTAAAAGGAAAGAAAAATAAAACACAAAGGTAAAAGGAAAGAAAAATGAAACACAAAGGTAAAAGGAAAGAAAAATGAAACGCAAAGGTAAAAGGAAAGAAAAATGAAACGCAAAGGTAAAAGGAAAGAAAAATGAAACGCAAAGGTAAAAGGAAAGAAAAATGAAACGCAAAGGTAAAAGGAAAGAAAAATAAAACACAAAGGTAAAAGGAAAGAAAAATGAAACGCAAAGGTAAAAGGAAAGAAAAATGAAACGCAAAGGTAAAAGGAAAGAAAAATGAAACGCAAAGGTAAAAGGAAAGAAAAATGAAACGCAAAGGTAAAAGGAAAGAAAAATAAAACACAAAGGTAAAAGGAAAGAAAAATGAAACGCAAAGGTAAAAGGAAAGAAAAATGAAACGCAAAGGTAAAAGGAAAGAAAAATGAAACGCAAAGGTAAAAGGAAAGAAAAATGAAACGCAAAGGTAAAAGGAAAGAAAAATAAAACACAAAGGTAAAAGGAAAGAAAAATGAAACGCAAAGGTAAAAGGAAAGAAAAATGAAACGCAAAGGTAAAAGGAAAGAAAAATGAAACGCAAAGGTAAAAGGAAAGAAAAATGAAACGCAAAGGTAAAAGGAAAGAAAAATGAAACCCAAAGGTAAAAGGAAAGAAAAATGAAACGCAAAGGTAAAAGTAAAAAAAAATTAAACGCAAAGGTAAAAGGAAAGAAAAATGAAACGCAAAGGTAAAAGGAAAGAAAAATGAAACCCAAAGGTAAAAGGAAAGAAAAATGAAACGCAAAGGTAAAAGTAAAAAAAAATTAAACGCAAAGGTAAAAGGAAAGAAAAATGAAACGCAAAGGTAAAAGGAAAGAAAAATGAAACGCAAAGGTAAAAGTAAAGAAAAATGAAACGCAAAGGTAAAAGGAAAGAAAAATAAAACACAAAGGTAAAAGGAAAGAAAAATGAAACGCAAAGGTAAAAGGAAAGAAAAATGAAACACAAAGGTAAAAGGAAAGAAAAATGAAACGCAAAGGTAAAAGGAAAGAAAAATGAAACGCAAAGGTAAAAGGAAAGAAAAAAAAGAAAGAAAGAACAATGTTTAGTTTGTACGTTTTACAGTCGATCAACCCTTTCAATTCCGAAACACAATACACTTTGTAAACGATACATTGTATATGGTTGATTAAATATAATTGCCCATTTTGCACAAACCTTAAAGGTGGTTGAATTTTCTACTTCATACCTTTCCCCAAATATATCCTTTCATCTTAATCCACATCTTTTTTTTGCTTTTCCTGTATACTTTACAGCATTTGATCTGTGTTATTTAGTTTGCCGGTTTAATTGCATATCAACCTTTTTTCAATTATTCAGTGCCGAATAACTATTGGAAACGACTCATTGAATATGCTTAATCGAACATGTGGCATAGAAGAGTTGCACATCTGTGTCCCTGTAGTATGATTTGGCCTGAGACACTATTTAAGATTGGGCACAACTATGTGATTTCTTGTTTTACTAATGAATCACCGCATATAAAGCCCAAAAGTCTGTCGAAGCCAAGTTTCAATGGGTTGGATGGATTATTGGTTTAATGATGGAAAATATTATGAAAGAGTAAAAATAATGAATGCGATGAACAAGGTTTGATTTCTTATGAGGACGGTTCATGACAAGTGTGGGAGGTAACAGTTCTTAAATGGTTAACGAGACGGACTGACACCCTTGGTGTGCCAAGTTCGAATTCAGTAAGCACCACTCACACACTTTCAGTTAGGATGTTGACAACCTAAACGTGGTCCACCCGGCAAGTACCCGATTACTTTATAGAAATATTTCTGACTAAAAAGATATTGGGGAAACAAATTCCAACGATAGAATCATCTGATTCATACGATATGAACGAATAAATCACAAGTATTTGTTGCTATTGGATTTGAAGACGGTCATCTTGTATTCTATAGCGCAACAATCTCGTGATAACTGTTCGACAGGTGAGAAGTCATTAGAAAGTAACTCTGTTCATAGAAAATCCGCCTGGCGCTAGGCACACAAGGGGGAAAAGACCATTTCTTTTCAGTTGTGGTAGAATACAAGGTATTGCTGTGAATGCCTGACAAAGAGGAACCAAGAATTGGAGCTCAGTCGAGAATCTTCCATGTAAATAACGATAGCGTGGATTTAGACTAGCAACGTCTTTTGTGTTGGAAAGGGGCTGCAAAGAACATAAGAGATCATTCACCACTAGATTGCGAAGTCGATTCAGTCTTGCGCTCATCTTGCACTGGCCTTTTGTCAATATAAGAGTTGAGAAGGTATAAGCAAGCGTTTAGCCAATACTAATGTGTTGATTGTATTTCTTTGCTAATGGGTCACCGCTTATCAAAGCAACCCGAGGATAATTGTTAAAGAGATAATCGGTTTGACGATAAGTGCCACCACGCGAGATTTCTTGAAAGGAATTGTTCATCAAGGAGGACTACTCGACAAGTATTTGTTTACATTAGACTTGAAGACGGTCACGTTGTAGTTGGCTGGAAAGCAGTTTCGTGGTATTTTTTTCCACAGACGGGACACTTTAGGAAATAAACTTTGTTCATGGAAGTTCCGCTTGGTATTTGTTACAGAGAGAGAGAGAGAGAGAGAGAGAGAGAGAGAGAGAGAGAGAGAGAGTGAAAGAGAGAGAGAGGGAGAGGAAAGTTCTCTACTGTGGTTGTAGCAAGGTGGGTTCTTGCTGTGAATGCTTTACAGGAGCACGAGGGATTGGAGCTGAATCGAGCACTTACCATGGACACAACGATACAGTAGAGGCTAGCAACACCTCTTTCGTGTGTAAATGGCTGCATGAAATAGTAGAGATCATTTACCTACTAGTTTGCGAAGTCGGTTGTGAGTCTGTCAATGCAAGAAAGAGTACGTCAAGCGGAACCTCCCCAGATATGACAGCAGTACTTTATATTCTGTCATTGTGCGGAATAACAACAGAACACAAGTTGCTATGTGAGCCGATGTTACTATTAATGCACAACCCAGACGATTAATCACTTACAAACGATCTGCCCCCGTTGGCGCATAGCAAGTGTCAGTGCTGGCTACTGCTTATTATTTTCCGGTAACTCCGTTATTTGCAAACTTGCCAATTTCAACAATTGTACGATATTGTAAATGTTCGTACATTTGCGATTTTTCGTTTGTGTCGATCAACACAGATCGAACCGATATACATTAATAGTCAAACCTCTATCTGACCTATAACTGAGGGGCCTTTGTTTTTATATCTCAAGGATAGAGAGAGCAACGATGGATGCTAAAATAAAATACAGAAAAGAGAAAGAGAGAGCGAAAGATAGATAGATAGATAGATAGATAGATAGATAGATTGATAGATAGATAGATAGATAGATAGATAGAGATAGATAGATAGATAGAGAGAGAGAGAGAGAGAGAGAGAGAGAGAGAGAGAGAGAGAGAGAGAGATGCAGATAAAGAGTTCGAGGGAGGGGACGAAAAAGCCAAACAGGTGTAATGAAAAGAGAGAGAGAAATATGAGAGAGGTTAATTGAAATTGGGAGAGAGAGATATTAGAGAAAGAGATATTAGAGAGAGAGAGAGAGAGAGTGGGAAAGAGAGAGAGAGGGAGAGAGAGAGTGGGAGAGAGAGAAAGCGGAAAAGGAATGAAAGTATCTCAGAGATAGAGGTAGAACAAAAGCGAGAGAAAGGATGGATGATAAAGAGAAAGACAGAAAGAGAGAGAGAGAGACAGACAGAGACAGAGACAGAGACAGAGACAGAGGGGGACAGAAAGAAATACGGAGTGCGAACGAGTGCTAGAGATAAGAAAAGAAAGTAACTCAGGTGAAAAGTGAGAGAGAGAGAGAAAGAAGAGAGAGACGAACTGACTAAAGAAAAAGCAAGAGAGTGAGATGAAGAATTACAGAAAGAGAGAAAGACAAAAAGACAGGCAGAGAAAGAGTGCGATAGAGGAGAAGAGAAAGCAAAACAAGTGAAATAGGAAGATAGAGGAAGCGATACTTGAATAAAGAGAGAAGAAAAGAGAGAGAAATAAAGAATAGCGAGTGTTTTTGTCTGTTTTAGGGCATCTCAACTCTTCTTTGCAATTTAACATTTAAAGTGAAAACATACAATATTCAACCCTTAAATACTCTTTGTTTCAAATATGACACATTCCAACAGAATGTCTATTTAATATAATATTCAACGTAAATGCGTCAAACTGAAACTTTTTCCACATCTGAAATGAGCCTGTTGGCAAGTGTGAATAGGTATTAGTATGATGTTGCATCAGCACAACCACTAAATAGGTAATCAGTTTCTTCGGTGTCATGGGCAAGTGTAATCGGTGTGTCATCTGCATAATTCAAGAGTCTAATTTTTTAAATCTGGTCATTATAATGGTAAGTAAAATTATTTTATGATTCTCCAGTGTATTATGATTATTTAGATGCATATATTGTTGTATATGTACAATTTTATGCCATTCGTTGCCCATTTGCAACATCATTTATTTTTGCTCAATAAATATATTTTTTTCCAAAAATCATTTCTAATACTTCATATTACACCTATAAAAAATTATTTTACCTAATAAAATATTTTCAAACCAATAAAAAATATAAAGCATTTAACGGTTTAGAAACTTAAAATCTTAAGGAATTAATTATGCAAATATTTCTTATTCAACTAGTAAAGTTTAGTTCTTCATGCTATTTGATAAAAAATATATAATTAATATTATAAAGTATAAGTCACACCTAAATTTGGTGAATTTCTGCTATTAAAAGCTCGTTGTTGTTTGAATACAAAGTTATCATAAGTATTTAATCTGATAGTCACTTATTGACAATGTAACCACTCATTACATATCTTCTATAATTTTTAAAATGTCAATGTTTGCTTGTTTGTGTGTATTAGAAACTAATATGTTAACAGTTAAAGCATTTAAATAAGTTTCAATGAAGGTTACATTTTTCACGATTTTAAGACACCAATAATCCTTTGATTACGTCTGAGGTCACTAGGAACAATTATCTGTCAGCTCCATGAAATAATTGAACTATATTAGAATGTAAAAAAACGAAAGTTATTTTTTTAGAAATATAATTTCTTCGTTTCATGAAACGAAAATAAACTTACACAAAGAATATATAAGTGAAGAATGTATTACTGAAAGATTTAAATTATTATTTGTATTGGAATTTATAACAATTAAAAATAATTAAAGAAAACAGTAATTCCTTTTCGATTCGTTAAACTATTTGCTGTTTTACAGAAACACTAAGAACAGCAGCGTCAACAAGTAGTTTTTTTAGAACGCCATCGCGTTTGAATCCACAGTGATGTTATTTTTAAGTTTTCTTTTAAGGCAAACATTGTAAACATGATATTTGAAATTATTCTTTCCTTAGAAACCCTCCGACCAGCAATATATTCTACACGACAAACGCCGGATGAATACCGCTCATTAGACTAATTGCACGAATCTACATGTTAGGTTGTTTTTTGATAACTAATCGGTGACAACTCTAGGCTTTAATAAATAAGGGTCTTTGGTTTTATTGCACCCTTACTACATATTTTAATCATTTAGCCAATGAGTATTACTTTCTTTGTCTGAAAGAGATTTGGCGCTTCTTACTTTAAAGTGGAATACAATATTAAAAAGTGACCTAACACTGACCTGGAAAAAACTAAGACATTTTGTCGGTCGCATTTTCCTGTTAACTATCGCCATCTCAGATAAACTTTGGATCATAATTTTATCACTTTAATGACTGTTACTGTTATATTTATCTATTTTCATTCATATATCTATTCATTATTTTATTATTTATTTATTATTAATTTAAGTATATGATTTTTTTTATTTACAAAGGTTTATTCCGTGTCGACAGTTAGTTGCTGTTTCGTTTCTACGATTTAGTAATGTTTTGTACATTTTTCAGATTTAAAATTTCTAATTTCTCGTTCAAACATAATGTACACGGATTGTTTAATTTTGTGCATGCCCTCGCTCATCTTAATATGTTTTATTCAGCTATATGCGAACTTCTGGTTTGTTATCGATAATATTTCGAAATGTATCTACTATATAGTTCTATGCACAATATTAAGATGAGCCGGAATAGACACATATTTAGACAATCCGTCAAGATTATGTTTGAGCAAACAATTAGAGATTTTAAATTAAATAACTGAAGGTTATACAACCTTTATTTCGCTTTTGGATCATTAATACTTTTATGTAAAAATTAAATGCTTGACTTTCATTAAATAAGAAAAAACGCCGCATCTTTTTTTGCAAATCTCATATGACAAAGTTTATGACATCAAAAGAGATTTGTAATTTGAACAATATTTTTTTAACATTCTTAAAAAAAGTCGAGTATCAACACAATGTTTTATGAATTAATTAAGTTTTTGTTTCATTCAAATGTTGCGACGTATTACAACTGTGTTGATACTGTTTCTTTTTAATACCTTGTTTATACCTAACATCTAACTCAAATCAAAACATCGTTCGACGACTTGTAGACTTCCGTCATCACATAACACTATATGGGGCAGGGACATGCAAGCTGTGTAAATTGTTAATCAGAGACAAAGGCGAATCGCTAATGAAAAACTGTCTCATGAATCCCTAAACGTTAGAAAATAATTATTCTGCTGTTGAATAATTAATTCTTCTATGTAAACTTTAAATGTTTGACTTTCATTGAATAATCAAAACCCGTCGCAAATCTCATAAAAAAGCTAAATCAAAGATTGAGACATCAAAAGGAATTTTTAATTTGAACAATCCTTTTTTTTAAATAGATCGTTTATAATAATGTTTTAGAAAAAAATTCGAGTATCAAATAAATGTTATTCTATAAATTAATGTGGGTGTGACAGTTTTGTCATTTCAATCTGGGAATTTCAAAATTATTTTCCGTCGAAGGAATTTACACCATATGGAAATATTAAAATTAAATTTAAAGAAAACCAAGTATGGATTACTTTTAGAACAGTTTTGATTTTGTAATTCGAATAAATGTTCGTTCCACTTATTAATGTTTTTGAGAAATCAAATTAATAATTGCATTTTTAACAGTCTGGGTTTACTTTGTGTTTGCTTTTTACTTTCATTCACACCAAACAAGGCACATTGCCCCTGAGAAGTGATTATGGGCCAGCTTTATAAAAGACATCCTAAGTGGGGTTTTTGTGCAGCAAGATGTTTCTTCGCATGAAATTTACATTTCTGCATATATATATATATATATATATATATATATATATATATATATATATATATATATATACATATCTATATCCATATATATACATGTATACATATACATACATATATACATACATATATACATATATATATACATATATGTACACATATATAAACATATATATATACATATATATAAAAATATATATACATATATATATATATACATATATATATACATACATAAATACATACACATATTTGATTTATATGAAGCAATACATTTAAAAAAGGATCGGTGCGCGTGCGTGAACGTCACTATTATTTATGTGCTTGCTAAAATCCTAAATTATTTAACTTATCATTATGAATTATGGAATATGTATTCTAAGTAACATTGTATGTAACGTGGTCACATTACTTTTGTAAACTATACAATTAAAGGGGGTTCGACCGAAACTGTCCCACACCCTGCAATGCAAGAGCACACATTAACATTGAAAACTAATGCTGTATTTATTGCTTATATCCGTTCTGGCAAATATATTCTACTAATAAATAAATAAATAAATATATATATATATATATATATATATATATATATATATATATATATATATATATACACACGTATGTATATATATACATATATATACATATATATATCTATACATACATATACATATATATACATATATATATATACATATCTTAATCCATATATATACATGTATAAATATACATACGTATATACATACATATATACATATATATACATATATATACACACATATATATACATATATATATATGTATACAAATATATATATATATACATATATACATATATATATATCCATATATATACACATATATATATATACATATATATATACATAGATACATATATATATATATATATATACATATATACATATATAAATATACATATATATATACATATATACATATATAAATATACATATATATACATATATACATATATAAATATACATATATACATATATAAATATATATAAATATACATATATATACATATATATATATATATATACATATACATATATATATATATAGTCAGATAGAGAGAGAGAGAGAGAGAGAGAGAGAGAGAGAGAGAGAGAGAGAGAAAGATTGGCAGATAGATGTTTATATACTATCCAGTAAAATGACCACCCAAAACGATGACCTTTTCATGGCCGTAGTATCGAATCGTTCCGACGAAGACAGACTAATGACCTTGACATAAAAATCCTCAACGATTTCTTTCTTCTGAATGCTAATAAATTGAAGTTCTTGTTGGGCTATCAGTGATGTCGCTCATTTTCCGAGACAATCTTTTAGTCCATGGACGGAATGTACTCGATGACTGCGGTTTCCCCGAAGGGCAAGAGAAAAACACAGAAATAAGAAACTCCGCGGAGATGAGGACGAAACTACGTACGGTGGTCAAATGTTAACGCTTGTGTCAACCTTCCCAACATACTGCGATCTCTGAAAGATTAATTAAGTCGAAACGCCGCTGCAGGCCATGCGAGCTGTTCGAGACAGAATTTGCTTTAAATGATTATTCTATAATTTTCTTTCGCGTTGTACTGAGACTAAACTTAGTTGGAAATATACAGAAAATAGAAAAATTCAACGAAGGTATCTTATAGCTGAGCATTTTTGTGTGTGCTTGCGCATGGCCACCGAGAGTTGACAAGGCCAAGCAACTAACTTCCTGCCCCCCTCTGACGTCACTGCATTGCGTGTCAAAACAATGGCCGTCGTAATGACAATAAGAAGGCATTTCGACTTCTCCATTCACTAAATAATCCATCAAAATTCAGGAAATCAACCAATTTTAATGAGATTTTCAGTATTTATTAATTAATGATCACGGAATATAATAAATTCATTACTTTATCATAAAACTTGGTGCAAATGTATTATTTCTTGTAAACAAAAAACACCTTTACTAAAGTTATCCAAAATATCAAAACATGTTGACCATACGATATTGTAAATATTTAAAACAAAGCATTAGAAAACTTTAAAAATTGCATGTAAAAAAGAAAAGAAAGGACACGATTCGATTTATCCTGAAACTGATCTTTATTCAATATAAATTTAAAGAAAATAATAATTCACGATCAAATACTGCAAAAAACTGAATTATTATACTACTACTATTACTACTACTATGATAATAATACTAATAATAGAAGTAGTAATACTAATAAACATTAATTATGGGTTCAAAACAACTGAGAGAATTGCACCACAGTTTGCATAAAAGAAACCCTGGAATGCCGGATGTAATCACATTCAGACTACTCATTATGATCCTTAGATAAAGCCCCAACGTCCTTCCGCAGTTGCTAGCCACTCATTACGACACTCATTCTAAGAACTGATGGTTAGGCAGTTGCATATTAGACACGTGTTGAACTGACTAATTTATGTTAAAATCTAAACTCAACATTGTAAGATACTTATCACATATCTATAAAAATGTAATTACTGTAATTGCTCGTAAGTAAAATCAAACTCATAATAGCGTCACATTTGACGCATAAACAAACAAAAAAGAACACATTTCTAAATAATTCCTTTCATTATACTTGTTCTATCGCTCTTTGATGGCACATGCTCCATAGTCGTTTTTCTCTCTCTCTCCTTCTCCAGTGTCGACAGTGCCGGTAGCTAGAACAAAGTCCACACGTGGTGGACTGAAGATGCTGTTTAACTGAAACTTACGTTGTTTTTTGTTTACTGTTGGCTCACCACTTATCAAGGCGAAGAGCCACTCGAGGGTAAGGGCTAATGGGATGGAATGATTGTCAGCCGAAGTTGATGAATGCAATGGACTAAGTTTAATTAACGATGATTTATGACAAGTATTTGTTGACATTGGATTTAATTACGACGGTGCTGTAGTCTGCATAGAAGCAGTCACGCAATATGGTGTGTTCCATAGACAAATAAACTAAATCCATAGAAATAGAGGAAAAGGGTGGAGTTTTTTGTTACTTTGTGTTAGAAGACGAGTTTTGCGTTGAATGCCTTACAAGGAGGAAGCATTGGAGTTTAGTCGTGCTTCTTCCATGAAAATAACGGTAGTGTAGAGAAAGACTCGCAACGTATCGTCTGTTTTCAACCACTTGGATCAATTTCCCTAACTAAGAGTTACTACTGACAATTTTGTGAAGGTATAAACGGACTTGTCTATAAGCAATCTACATGGTCTCTCTACTTTCTAGTTTTAACTATTTCAAATATCTCACGTGACTAAATCGATCAATCTACTATCTACGGTTCGCACATGCTGCTAACTACCCTATGGTTAATCCCAGTCACTCACTTCTAAATATATATTGCTGCAAACCCGATTTGTCATATACCATCTTCTATTCTCTCTCTTTTTCTAACGCTGCCATTTGACCGATGCCGAGGAAGTTATGTTTTCATTATTTGCTTATCCATGAAAGCAATATAAGACAAAAGATCGGTTGCTATGTGGGAGGATATCCAGCATCCCAAAGGTGTCACTCCGGATGGGACAAAAAATAAAAAAAATAGCTCTATTCAAGAACAAGTCCTTCTTCCGACCGAGGAAGGAACAGATACTACATTTTGAACTTTTTATTGGCAGAAAATATAAAAAAATTACATTCAAAACAAATTAGGTACAAGCCCATCAAAATTGTGGGAAAATGGGTGTTGTTGGTCATTCTTTAGTTTAAAGTGAAGAAAATATATATCATACTCTTATCTCAGTCACCATAATACCACATTTACTCTTGAGGGCTATCCTTCTTAAGATATCCCCAAATTGTTTTTTTTCATAAATATGGTTATATGTACAAGCATATATATATATATATATATATATATATATATATATATATATATATATATATATATTCCATGATAAATGCCAGTATACTGAAATCATATGCCCTTAATCGGGTTAAGATGAAAATTCATATACACTAAATGTACAAAAGCAAGGAAATTCCCAAATTTTTACACTTGTTTTCGTTTACAGGCTGCTTTTTTTACAAGATATACGTCTATGAAACGACTTAATCTATAAACAGAAATGTAAACAATGTGGACCTAGTAATGCAGAGTGACCCAAATCAAATGCCACCAACGAAAGGAATCGTTAATAAAATTCACAATCTTTTCAGCAATCCAACCGTATTTGATACAAATAAACTTTAGTCTATGTCTGACTTGTCCATAAACTTTCACCATGAATGTCCAAGAGTCTTTGTTTTATCACCGTTCAATGATATGCTCTACATGTGATCGTCTGCGTAGCAAGCACACCTGGAAGCGATTAGTTTGGCGGTAATAGCTCTCTTAAGTTAATAGTCTAAAGATTGGCTTGATACACATTATCTTCCAGATAACTGCACAGATAAAAATCTAGGAGATTATGGTTCACTGAGTATGAAGCCCATCCGGGGCCACATACCATACTGAAGAGGCGATCACCAAAGTGCCCTGCAAATAATTTAACGGCGATTAAATATAAACAGTTGGATATTCATGACTAAAACTTAGTTAATAAGTCAGATTTAGATTAAAGTTTATTTGTACCAAATATAGTTTGATTAGAGAAACGATTATGGATTTTATTAAAAATTTCATAAATTGATTATTTTTTTGGGGAGGTCACCTTATAACTTAAAGAATAAGAATTTTGTTTTACCAAAAATAACTGAATTAAGTAACCTAAAAAGGGTTGATATGCCGTAAAGCAAACTAACTAAACTAAACGCTGGAGGACGTATGGACTTTTAAAAATAAGGACTTGATAGGTTTTGCTCTTTGGCTAAGAACAAAATGTAGTACTGGTTGTTTTCGGTTCTGAACAAATCGGAAAACAGTGGGCGGTCTATTATTTTTATAAATTTGGAAGGGTCTTACTAAACATTTTTTTGCGTTTCGTTCTTTCCCTACACATTCCAATAACATCTTTGTATATATGTATATTTATGGACAATGTATATTTATCAAAAATAAAATTTCCAATCAATTTTGGGATATTTTAAGTAGGACTGCTTCTAGTGTAAATGTGGTATTATGGTAACTGAGATGATTCTAGTTAAAAGTAGGATAGACATTGTTATCACTATAGACCAAGGACACCCACTTCCTCACACTTTAGATGATCTTGTGCCTAATTCGTTTTAAATGGATTTAAAAAATATTTTCTGCAAGTAAATAATTCGGTTCTGATACTACACTTTATCTTTTTTGTTCTCAGTCAGTGAATGAGAAATTCTTTCTTGACTGAAGCAATTTTTATTTTTGTCCCAATCCAGAGTTCCCCTTTTTGAGGCGCTGGATTTTCCCCACTTTAAAAACCGACCTTATGTGTAACTCTGCCATTGCGGGAGGCATTTAAATAAAGACATCGACAAGGCCATAATAACTTTTGAATTAATACGCAATTGGTCTGACGTCACTATTTTAGACGCGCATAAAGATCTTCGTAATCGTGTGTAACACTCCACAAACCGACATCACATTGTTCTGATTTCCTGAAAAAAGCAGGATTTATTTAGAAGAAGATATTGAAATCTGCTCAAGGCAGGAATTCCGATTTCAATCTATGGAATGCGCTATTTAACTGCTGCTTTCATGCATTCCCTTATTTCCTTTTATTTTTATTTTAAAAAATCAGATTCATTGTTTGTATTTATTTAAATCTGATTTCTTAACTGAACAACAATAAGCTAAAAAGCAACAATTAAACAACCAAGTTTACCCTCAAACATTCATGTTTTGTTACAGACTTATTTTCATGAGAACAATATTTCCACGCATTGTTAAAAACAATGGCTTTTATTGTTTTACGTTGCATCATTAAGTATAGCGAATTTCTCATACAAATACAATAATCTTTTTCCTTTCGTAGACAAAACTGAAGAGAGAGCGAGAGAGAGAGAGAAAAATTGAAAGAGAGAGAGAGGAAGAGGAGGGAGAAGGTAGAAGGAATTAAGAGAGCGAGGCGAGAGACGAGAGACGAGAGACAGAAAGAAATAAAACATAAAAAATGCACTGTATCTCTAGCTAAAATGTTTTTTTTTTTATATATAACAATGTTTTTGAACATAAAAACCGCATTCATTTTTTATTTATCACGAGCAGGAAGACCTGGCGTTGTCTGGGATTGAATGAGGAATCCTTTCTCCCTTTGTTTCTCGTCTATTGCACCGTATATACTCCTATATTTTATATTTATTTTTGCAGGGGGGGGGGCAGTATGTTTTAGCATTGATTGACTTGGAGATGTGTAATCATTAACTACATCAAGGCATACCCGACTTTTCTCGGGAATTAACGATGACTCTATTGTACTCATGCTCCAAGCATCGGAAATCTTATTAACATTATAATTTGTTTTTATTTCTATAATTATATAACACCTAGCGCGAACGCAGACCTCACTATAATGTTTAAAGCCCTTTAATTTAAATGAAATAGACTAGTTGAGTTAGTCTCAGAAAATATACGGGTATGAAGATTTATCTGAAAGCCCTAGGAGGAGTTCGTGAACTATTGGCGTTTCTTCCTAACACTTCTTCTAAAACGGTATTAGCTTAAAAAAAAATGTGTACATTTATTCCTTTCTTCTTTTCCTATACCTTGATTTCCTTCATTCTTTTCTTTTATGTTTTCTTCTTTCTTTCTGTTTTAATTCAATTTAAAGAGAACAGTTCAACAACTCAAATTAAAAGGAAATTTGTTTCTTTAATATTTCTAATTCTTTACAATATAACGCCTTTTAAATAATCAACATTAAAAATCTAACTTAAAGCGCCAATTTCTCTACAGTGAATAGATACATTTAAATGTTATATATATATATATATATATATATATATATATATATATATATATATATATATATATATATAAGTAAGCAATAGTATGTTAAATTCAAATGAACAAGTTTTCATTTATTATTTTCTTACCGAAATTAAAAACAATTAAGTATAGCTTGACGAGCGTTTCGCGCACAAACAAACAACGGGGAATAAACATGTAATTACCAGGATCTTTCAGTGATCAAATTCGTCTCGTACACCTTATATATATATATATATATATATATATATATATATATATATATATATATATATATATAGAGAGAGAGAGAGAGAGAGAGAGAGAGAGAGAGGGTGAACGAGAGCAAGCTACCTCGTGAATTAAATAATGGGCTCCTTTCGATATTCCGTAGATATTCACGAGTTCGACATAAATATTCAAGAGTTCGACAAGATGCGCCAAAAGAGGGCCAAATGTCACATCGGTCTAAACTTTGTTAGAATAACATCCAAGATGAGAACAGTAGTGCGAATTATCTAAATAATACAAATTATCAATCTATATCTAAGAAATTCCAAAACATCAGATCGTCTGTGTTAATTAATTGTAATTGACAACCACTCGATATTTTTTGTCCAGTCAAGAAGAAAACTTTACTTTTTTCAGTCAAGAGTATCATGAAAATAATTAAACCGGCCTGAGGAAATAAACACTAGACGAGAGGCGATATGGACATCATGATTAGCGTTGAAATAACAACTATACACGATAAAGTACGCCTCGATAAAATGCTATACAACTATAGGCTATGAGATGAATTCTTTTCAATGATGTTTGTACTTGGTCGATCACTGAAATTAACATTGGACACACTACATTTTCTTTGCTGTAGCTATGGACTTATCAGTTGAATACTGCATCTATATTAGTTGAACTCATCTGCACAGACTGTGCGTTGGAGTTTTCAATTTAAACAGCTGTTTATAATATTTACAAATGTACAATTTGAATATTTTATATACAAACTGAAAGTTAAGTAAGTATGCATTTTAATATGAGCCCGTCATATCTTGTTATTTGCCATCGTGGAACAACATGCGTTGATCATCTGCTGTTAATTATACTTTCTTTTATGAAAGTCGGTCCAGATAAGGCATGAAGCAACTTGATGTAAGGAGCTAAAAAGAACGAAAGCTGATTAACGAAAACGCAGAAGATGCTTTGAAAAGATGAAGGCTATAGAGAGGAGGAAAATAGTTAACGTAGAAAGGAGTTCCACAAGCCCGCAGCACTTTAAAGAAGCAAGAGGAATAGGAAGATGTATTACAACGAGTTACCTGGACAGCGAACTGATGAAGACCAACGAGTCAATGGAAGAACAAATGTCATAATAGTAGTTATAAAAGAGACTGAAACTAGCAACAACACCTTTGTAAGAGAGAGGGTGGAGAGAAAAACGGGTAGGATCAACCAAATTACGGATACACTTCTGAACGTTATCAAGAATTGTCACATGGGAGAGAGATTCGCCATCCCTCAAATGGAACAGAGATTCGCCAGCCAAATTATGACAACAGTACTCCATACAAAGGATAAATACATAATGAAATATCTAGTTTCACCATAATTAGGGCTGTTTCAATGTGATGATACCAACATGTAAATTGAGAACTCTAAAGACTTCAAATAACATAACTATTCTTATCTGCAGGTTGCTTCTAATATATGTACAGAATGAGAGGAGGTATTAGAGACAACCAGAGAGAAACGAACAAGATAAAGTTGGTGAGCAACGATGATAAATTGGCAGACAAAATTGAACACAAAAACTCCTACAATATCTGATTCAAAACAGAGGCAATGCCGGAATCTAGAATTATATTGGCGGGGTATCGGTTTATCATCTGAATACTAAGCTTCACAAACTCGTTTGTTATATATCAGAAAATAAGGATCGATCTCTATATAAAGTTCGGCATGTGTACGTGTTTATATATTTCTATGTATACAATCCACCTAATAAATCGACCATTATGCATTTTGGAACGCATCTACTAGGCATAAGTGTTGGTAATGTGGGCTATATTAAGTATGATTTAGTTTTATGCAAAAAGATCAAAGAATGGGTTGAAGCGCTTCGTAAAAATTCAGATACCTCCGATTTTTGTGAAATTTTAACAATAGTTATTAGACCTCAATTAATAACTATTCCCCACATTTTGTGTTCTTGGGAGTATTTTAAAGGTTTTGGAGTGAATAACATAAGCAGATTCCCACATTTGAAAATTCGGTGCTTTGGCACCCGCGCTACAAATCACTCGGCGTCGGTGCTTTCCGGATGGTTACGTTAAACGCCGGAGAGTGCCGAATGAAGATCCGTTGACTTACCTGCCTTGAAAAAAAAGCACACACGAGGCTGGATTTACAAGCTGGACAAAACAGGCAAACATGTTTCGAAAGTATAAGTTGTTTTGAACGAAGTTTAATGTAAGTGTTAAAATCAATATTTTATTTACTTTACTTTTGTTTCTTATTAAATATTGTACGAAAGATATATTGAAAAGTTAATCAAGTAATTTTCCTTTCAACTATTTTTTCTGACTTGTTTTAGGAAATAGGGTTAGGGTAAAGAATTAGAGCAAGGAATTAGGGTTAGGGTTACGAATTAGGGTTAGAGCAGGGTTAGGAATTGTATTTTTTCTTTGCCAATCAATCCATGGTCCTGACAGAAATTTATTGTTCCTTCATGGGTATCGACAGCCAGTGCTACCATGTAAAAATTCATGTTTAAATGTAAAATAGCGTTTCGATCAGTTTACACATCCAGCGTTTCATTCACTTTGACGGCTTAGATGTCCTCTGCTTACTCGTCTCGCTTCGGAGCTTTCCGGCATTTACCGCAAACAGCCAGAAAGCACCGATACCGAGTGACTTTTAGCGCGGGTCCACAAGTAACATAGTACCGACAATTCAAATATTTCAGATATGCATTAAATTTGATCCCAAGCGTAAGTAGGCCTTAAATTTTATACATTTTCTAAAATTAAAATAATGTAATGGATTCAATCAACATTAGAACAAGGATTTTAGGCATAATGTTTAGTAGAATTATATCTTCGTAAGAGGACATAAAAGTGGTGCACATCTGTTCTGTTCGGGAAATTAATTTTCCCCGTCTTGGGACGGATAATCTTCTAGTCTATTATAAAAAAATGTAGCCGACTGACTGTCTATGTGTGTATCAAGACAAAATCAGAAACTATCAATGATATACCATAAATCATATATATTCTGCTAAGACAGTTTTTCGTAAACAACTTACTGTAATATTAATTCATTTGTGATTAAGAGAGACCAAATGGATGACTTAGATTTGTTTTCGTTTAAGAAATTTTTTTTTTCATCGTAAATCGAAAATGTTTGAAAAGAACATTCGAAAATGACGCCAGAAAATCATTTGTCTACTTTTCTTCTCTATCGCTTTTTTTCTGTTTTAATTTGTCTTCCTTTCTATTATATAGTTGTTTAAGTTTGACAGACAGAAAATCGCACATACACACACATATTTATATATATATAGTGTATATATATATATACTATGTATATATATATATTATGTATATATATATATATATGTATTATGTATATATATATGTATATATATATATTATGTATATATATATGTATATATATATATACATATATTATGTATATATATATATATGTATATATATATGTATATATATTATGTATATATATATGTATATATATACATATATTATGTATATATATGTATATAAATATTATGTATATATATATATATGTATATATATTATGTGTATATATATATAATATATATATTATGTGTATATATATACTATATATATTATGTGTATATATATACTATATATAATGTGTGTATATATATATATACTATATATATTATTTGTATATATATAATATATATATATATTATGTATATATATAATATATATATATATTATGTATATATATAATATAAAAATATTATGTATATATATAATATATATATTATGTATATATAATATATATTATGTATATATATATATATAATGTATATATAATATATATATATATATAATGTATATATAATATATATATATATATCATGTATATATATATATGTATATATATATATTATGTGTATATATATGTATATATCTATTATGTATATATATATGTATATATATATTATGTGTATATATAATATTTATATATTGTGTATATATATAATATATATATATTATGTATGTATATATATATAATATATATATATATTATGTATATATAATATATATATATATATATATATTATGTATATATAATATATATATATTATGTATATATAATATATATATATATATATATATATTATGTATATATATATATATTATGTATTTATATATATAATATATATATATTATGTATTTATATATATAATATATATATATTATGTATTTATATATATAATATATATATATTATGTATATATATAATATAATATATATATATATATTATGTATTTATATATATAATATATATATATTATGTATATATATATATACATTATATGTATATATACATTATATGTATATATATATACATTATATGTATATATATAATGTATATATACATATTCATATATATACACATTATATGTATATATATATACATTATATATATATATATATATACATTATATGTATATATATATACATTATATATATATACATTATATGTATATGTATATATATATATACATTATATATACTAGCAAATATATGCTCCCTCCGGTCGCATATTTTTGCTAGGCTGCCGCGTCAGAAATTAACGCTAATGTGTAAACTGATGTAGCCTCAGTCATATTTCTTGGGTGGTTATACGTTGATATTCTTTATTTATGACCAAACATAGTTGTAGATGTGAATAATGAAAAAAGAAATTTTGACCCACCCCGATTTTTGTATTAACCTTCTTCTATAAATAGAATTATTTTTAATAATTTTTAAATCAATATTTATTTTAATTAAACAATTTGATTCAGTAAAATCGTTAAAATCAACAATTTAAAGAACTGAATACAGCAAACAGTATTTTTTGAATCGGAAGAAAGGCGTACATAAAATAAAACAATAAAAAAATCTGTATTCTTTTGCTGTAGGATCTATGCTGACTTTGACGATGATCCAAACACTAACCCTAACACCCACTTTGACTCTGACCCGAACCCTATCGATGGAGTCAAAGTTAGCGCGGGTCCTAAAGTGTAGAAGCACAAAAAAATCGAATATAGTAAACATGGTTACTCATGTAAATGGTCTCGGAAAGAAAGTTTACCTAATTAAATTTGTTAGAATGTGTGTGTGTTTGTGTGTGTGTGTCTTAGTAGTAATTTTTAAATCGATTTTTATTTAAATTAAACAATTTGATTCAATAAAATTGTTAAAATCAACAATTAACACAAAACTGAATACAGCGAACAGTATTTTTCGAATCAGAAGAAAAGTGTTTATAAAATGAAACAATGTAAAAAATCCGTACTCTTTTATGTTTGTGTGTGTGCGCGTGCGCGCGCGTGTGTGTTTTTAATTACCTTTTTTAATTAAACAATATGTTTCTAAAATCAGTTATATTATTTTTGTTGACAGAAAAGAAATAAAATCACATCTTTTATTTTAATAAATAAAACATGGAATAATAACAGTTTGTGAATTTAAGCTTAACAGCGTAAGTTAAAGTAACACGGTAAATGCCAGCGTTTGTTTACAAATTACGCGCTTGTATTGCGTCCAAACTGAATTGACGGAGGGAGATTGTTTCAATGGATTTACGTTCCGCACGCTGTTTAATCAATTGGACGTAGATAAAATAACTACGTAACTGATTAATTTTTAATCAATTATTATTTTAATTAAACAATTTGATTCATTAATCATAATTTATAAGTAAGATTAGTAGCGAGCAAAATTACGTAAATACATGATGAAATCTGAATGAAACGATCCTGAGTGAATATTTGAGAATACTAATTTATTAGAAGTTCAAAAGCAATTGCTTATGTAAATTGCGAAATGCCCATAGTGTTTATGCCGTTTTTTTTCGTAGTATATAATGAAGCTAGGGGACTTAGTAAATAGTTATACAACTTTGATGGAGTTTCGGCTTCAGACAGACAAACAGACAGACAGATACATAAACTCCATTATTAATAGATATACATTATATGTATATATATATACATTATATACATTATATGTATATATATATATAGATATATATATATAGAGAGAGAGAGAACGAGGGGTGTATTTATTTAGTAGTAATTCGAATATGTTAATAAATACGAATAAGTACAGAGATAAGAGGACTGAAAGATATATATATATAGAGAGTGAGTGAATGAGAGAGAGAGAGAGAGGAAAGGGGAGAAAGAGGGTTGTATTTATTAAGTACTACGACTGAGGATATATTAACAAATGGGAATAAATACAGAGGGATAAGAGGACCGAGTGAGAGAGAGACAGAGAGATGGAGATAGTGAGTCGGAGACTTAGTAGAATAACTTTTAAAATAAAGAATTTTTATGTAGTTACTTTCCTCCTGTCGGATTTAATTGCGGGGGAAATGCAGCACTCCACAAAGGAAAGTCTGCACGAATATTGTTATTCTTTATTTGACTCTTCAGAAGAGAAATGTTAGCGAGAATATTATTTTTTTAATAGGAGGAAATCAATTTCCCCGAAAGTAGATCTCTGAGTGTGAAAATTCACATGTAGTTTTGTCGGCTCTTCCCCAAGAATTATGGCGCATCAGACACAGGCAATAATTCCATAGCCCTTTCTAAAAAGATGAAGTAATTCCGAAAACTGTTATCATTTAATTCCTTACCACTGCCTAGGTAAACTTAAATGAAAGGTAGACTAACCTCACCCAAAATTGGCACTCTTAATAGGAAGAAAAAGACGGTTCTCTGTCTCTGTGATAAGGATCCCATCTAAATATATATGTTTTTGGTACAACGCTAAACCAATCTTTTACAATTAAACATGTCCCTTTTTAAAAGAACGATTGCATGTTGTTTATTTTAAAATCAACTAGTTCATTAAATTTCTTTTTATACACAAAATTACGCATTCATCTCATTTTTAACATTTTCTTAAATCATTTCTCGTGTAAGTCAAGCAAACATTGACACGGCTATACCAACTGGAGAAGCAAGAAGTCGGTGGGAGACGAAAAACACTAGCAATAAATTAAACTTTCATTTTTTTCAATACGGTGAGCTTCATTAAGCAAGACAATGACTTATACATCCATTCAAAAATGAGGTGTGATAAAAAGGTATCGAGACTGAGAATTATGTATTAACCGAAGACAATGCATTCGATTTTAATTAAAATGCTATTGTGTTAGTGGGTGTCATACAAGTTAGAATGTATATAATAATAACCTTTCATCTACGTGACCCCGGCTATTATCATATGGAAATATCATATTGAGAATCATTGACTATCTCAGATACAAATAAAGATTAGTAACGTAATTATTTCATGATGTTGCGAACGGTTTTTCTTGTTTAAATTTAGTTTCGAACCCAACGTTTCAGGCAGTTAATATTTCTTAATGTTTTTAAAAAGTATTTTAATCGTAACGTTACAACAGAAAACACGCTAAAATTAAAAATATTTAGAAAAAAATATATTTAATCGTTCCTCTATAAAATATAGTTATGTTCACGACAGAAAAGTTTCCAATAAAAAATACATTATTAATAAGTTTCCAATAAAAATATACATTATTAATAAGTTTCCAATAAAAAAATACATTATTAATAAGTTTCCAATAAAAAGAATACATTATTAATAAGTTTCCAATAAAAAGAATACATTATTAATAAGTTTCCAATAAAAAGAATACATTATTAATAAGTTTCCAATAAATAATACATTATTAATAAGTTTCCAATAAAAAAATACATTATTAATAAGTTTCCAATAAATAATACATTATTAACAAGTTTCCAATAAATAATACATTATTAATAAGTATCCAATAAAAAAATACATTATTAATAAGTTTCCAATAAACAATACATTATTAATAAGTTTCCAATAAATAATACATTATTAATAAGTATCCAATAAAAAAATACATTATTAATAAGTTTCCAATAAATAATACATTATTAATAAGTTTCCAATAAATAATACATTATTAATAAGTATCCAATAAAAAAATACATTATTAATAAGTTTCCAATAAAAAATACAAACGATAACATAAATAACGATGAAATGGTAAATAATATTACCGTGTAATTTACACAGGTCCAGCTCGTTCAAATTATTATTATGAAATACACATTGGGCAACATTTAGTATGAGTTAGACTATAAACCACAATTTCTATAACGTGTATAATATAGTTTAATAGCGGGATCCGTGTCCAATCGTCGCCAGGGAGAATTAAGGAAACCAACAATATCCATAAGTAAATTAACCGGGAAGAACTGAAAATACTATTTTCATCCAAAGTGCTAAGCATTTATTCACGATATTAACATATGTGTAAACATTACAATGTGTTATATTAAAAATAAATACAATAATTAGACGGGTCCATATACTGATTGACCCCACAAATCGCAACGTTTTGTTTTCTGGTCGTTTAGTGCTAGGTTGGGTCTAGTCTACAACATACCAACAGTTGGACAAGATCCGACTATGAGAAAGTGTCAAATTTCGAATACGACATTTTTGGGGTTTACAAGTCATTTTCCATTTACATGGGAACCACTAACTCGGTCAGTTTTTATGATAAATCAATACATCTTGGACTTTTACCCAGATTTTCAGGGTCAATATTTCACATTAAAACAATATCAATGGGTACCGCTACACAAATTACCCTTGTATCCACCCTGATACACTTACGTCACATTGCTTTTTCAAAACTTTTAACTCATCATCTTCTTCCACTGGATCATTTTTCATATTGTCACTATTTCTGTCTTGGCAATGAGCACATGCACTTGTACATACTAGTCCATGCCTCCTACAGGTTATTGCATCCTTCCGAATAGTTGCAATGAATTATCTAAATCAGTGCATCTGGAGCAGGGCTTTTGTACGTCATCACTGGAACAAGTTTGCTCCCTTCCACCTTCTACCTTCACTCAGATGGCACCATTTCATCACTTCATCCCATTCACTCCATAAGCTGGTAGTAAGTCCACAAAGAATGAAATTTACAGGCTGAGGGCGTTGATGGGAGTCGTTCTGACGTGACGAGCGTCTTAACTCACGCAACTTTCTTGCAGAGCATATTTATCTAATAGATGCCAGGCAGCTTTCACTATCCGCATTGAACAAAGCTACCATTGCCTCAAAGCACAATGGTCTCATCACAGTCCAAATCTTGTTCGCATAAAGGACAAGTCTCTCTACTGGCGGCTGAACCCATGTTTGACCCTGAAAATATACAAAAATATATGTGTATTAGTATATGGAGCTAGTCAATTGTTTGTGCGGGCAGTTTCTGATAGGGTAAAACGTGTTCTCTTTGGAGTTTTAACTTGTTTTCTCAGGTATCCTATACCCTATAAAACAATTTCATTTAAATACGGAGATAAGGGGGCCGATTAATTGAAGAAAATAATAATTCACCACTGGTACCCATATAAAAATAATCACCCATATAAAAATAATCACCCATATAAAAATAATCACCCATATGCCTTTTTGTAGACCTGGGTGAGTGCAATAAGGGGGTTAGGGGTACGGGTACCAATGTGGATGTAATGAGGGGTTTAGGGGTCGGGTACCCTAGATATGGTATAAGTGTTTATTTGGCATCACTGATAACCCTTTCCATGCAAAAGATTGACCCCGAAAACAAGTAAAACTCAATATTTATTTATTTATCATGAAAACTGACCAGGTTAGTGCTTCACATGTAAATGGAAAATGACTTGTAAACAAAAACAAGTCCTACTCGAAATCTGAAACTTTCCTATGCTCGGATCTTGTTCAATTCTTTGTATATTGTTGACTAAACCCCAAAAACCAAACGTTGAAATTTTTGGAGGAAGAGGTACTTTGAAAGTATATTGACTTGTCTACAACGAAAAAGAAAACCATTAAAAAAAGAAAAAATGCCAGTCCATCTCGGCTTATTGCTGCATTAACTTTAGTTGTCTTGTGCAGTTCCTTCCCGATTCAGAAGGATTGTTTTTGTTAATTGCGCAACTCTTGCTTCACTATTAACTTCTGATTAAACAACCATTATTTTATAGAGTATCCCATGTCTTTCTAGGGAGTAGGTGGTCAATAAACAATGTATTTACTTTTCTAAATTCAGTTTGATATTCCAATTTAGTTGAAATTTATTTTATTAACGATAATATTTAATTATGTACCGCTAATTATAATTAAGTAATGAGGTGTTCTTTTGCAAAGCTATATAACATTAGTTGACCTTCTAACCTAGATCCCATACACATAATCAGTATATGAGAAAGATTTTCATTCTTCTATTGTGAATATCGTTGACATATCGGTTCTTGTTTGTTCACCGAAGTTAAGCGACATTTAGCCCGTCCAGTACCAAATGGGTGACCATTTGGAAATACAAGGTGTTGTATGATATCGTCTTTGACTGGGGAACACATACTGCTTGGCACCGCACGTGAAATATTTTTTTAGAAACTTCCTTTTTCGATGGAAGCCATATTCTCACCCTGGCGAATACCATGCCAGGTATTGCCGCATAAATTATGAATATAAATCTAACGTTTTAATCGTTGCGCGACAACTGGCCCAACGTAATAAATAGACGGATAAAGAACAAGTATAAATATATGTCCATTTTTATAATCTCTTAGCAAAATGACATCTTGCTTAGACGAATTCTTTCGACAAGTAATGGCGAACTACTAGCTATACACATCCGTTTGAATTGATTTAGTTGTATATGTGCGGTCATTCGATTTTTCCACTAAGACTCCCAACATTTTATCGGATTTATTCCCAATTGTTTGAAATATGAAGGCAGATAAAATAGGCAACCAAAAAACAATCCGATTAATATTTGATATTTTGTTTCAGAATATTTAGATGAGAATTGATATTTTGCATTATTTGATTTATTCAGACGACTGTTCTAATCTTGGATGGTATTCTTACAATGGTCCACATGAACAGTGGCGCAACGGATAAAAGTATCACGTGTAATCAGTTCTAAGTGACAGTCTTGTTGATGTTTAAGCTTTAATCCTCAGTACAATCGATATTAAGAATATAATTAAAATTGTTGATATAAAGATTGCAGAATTCGACAATTCGTACTTGAAGTAGGTCAGAGGGTGCATCGGCGAAACGTTGTGAGAATAATATCGAAGAAGAGAACAGTAGTCCGAATAATCTAAATAATGCAAAACGTAATTCATGGAAATATATCCCACCTGATAATAGCTAATGGCTCATTTATGATATCTATATTCTTACGACATTAAATAACTTATGCATCGGTTTATATTCTATAAAAAAAGATAGGAAAACAGCAACACAAGAATAAATATCATCTCACATTTTTTCAAAACTGCTTTGTCATAAAACGTAATTTTCTGTGTTCAATGAAAAGATAAATAGAATAAATGAATAAAATGGAAAATACATTTTATAAAACGAAAACACATATGGACAGCGATGTGAAGATAATCGTTACAATGGCCTATTCTAAATATTTTCAAAACCATTTCCCGTAAAAAATATTTTAAAGAATTAATTTATTTAAATTATTAATATACTTTTCTTTTTCAATCATAATAAAAACAACTATGTAATTATATAACTTAGTATATATTAAGAATGCACAACATTTATTTAAGGTGTATTTCATACAATACCCTTCACGCAGTTGAGTGATTATATATATATATATATATATATATATATATATATATATATATATATATATATATATATTGTGTGTGTGTATTTAGACAGCATATTTTTATTTAGGAAAAACATTATTAAATAACACGGTGTGTATGTGACTGTGAAAATATGTTTTAGCATATACTTTCTATTCTTTATGTATACCAACCTCTTCAAAACAAAAGCTCGATGATTGTAAACATGTAGCAACAGAGAATATATATATATATATATATATATATATATATGTATATATATATTTAAATAAACACCTTGCGTCGTTTAATCTGGTCTCTATCCAATATAATATTTTTAACTAACAGACGCTTATAAATGTAGCTCATTTCACTAAATACACACGTCCCAGGGTGGTCGCTTCTTATACTCGGACTTTTAAAACTATATCTCCATTTACAACAGGACGACTCGGGAATCTTCGACGACTTCGCCAACTGATTTCGAGAATGAAGAGAAAAAATAAAAACAAATGGCCTGTACAAAACTGATGATGTCATGTTATGCTGAAATTATTTGTTAAAAAAATAAATGAATATTTATCTAAATAAACATCTTGAGTTATTTAATAAGGTATCTATCCGATTTCATATATATATGGATATATATATATATATATATATATATATATATATATATATATATATATGTATATATATATATATATTTGTGGGTCATTGTAGGCAACAACAAAGAAAAACACAAAGAAAAAACCCTCACACGAAAAAAGAATCTCCTTATGGCGCCATTTTGAATTTTTAGTTAGCACACTAAAAAGTAAGCGGATATTCGAGAATTTTTAATTCAGTGATATTCCTTAATATAGTTATTTAATTCGATCGTTTATTCATAAAAAGTGTTAATTCACTCGGAGGTATATATATATATATATATTGCTAACAATAACAACACATAACGACATACGTTTATAAGCGATAAATTATCACGTAATTTCAGACAGGACCACGTGACCTGGTGGTAGCGCACTAACTTACAGTCGAGGGTTTGAATCCTGTCATAGTCAGCCACGCTGATGAGCCACAGTAACGTTGAAACACGTGTCTGTGGTTAACTATTTAATCTATAAAATAATATATATATATATATATATATATATATATATCAATGGGATGGCAGGGTGGCTAATTAGTTAATAATGCAGACTTAGGACCTGGGTGTGTCGGGTTCGAATCTAGTCTTTTCAACAGACACACTTTCATCAAAACCCACACTTTACATTGTGTTTAACACCATGCAGATGAGATAATATATATATATATATATATATATATATATATATATATATATATATATATGTAGTAATTATATATTAGTTCAAAAACCAATACAGTGCTGATCGTAGGTTCTACAAAAGTCAAAAAATGTTAATACCCGCTTTCAAGCAAAGTAGAAATGAATTTTTACTTCTTTAAACATCTCTACTTTGCATGAAAGCTGGAATTTAAATGACTATTCTTTTACTGATTTGGACATTTTGATATTCAATTTGGATTTTCCGGACTTAATTTTTTGTTTTTCAACTTTCCACAGATATCTACGCATTGGACTATACGTATTACTCTGATTGCTACTGATTGGAATACTCGGACTTCATGGACTACCTTTGCATTTCCACATTCTATTGTAACATTACCTTTATTGAGGTTGTTCGCCAACAAAAAAAGTTTATATATATATATACATTTTCAAAGTTATATTTACCAGTAATACATACATTACTGCTTTTTTGTCCTCTCATGAAAATAATTTCTTTTTGAAAATCAATGGCTACAGGTTCACGAGATTATTTCTTGTTTTAAACGTTTGATGAATTAATCACATTTGTCATTTTTCCATTGTTTATTTTCATAATTCATTTTCTTGATTTATTTCTCTATCCCGTATATGCAGCTTTCCATTATCAAGACAGATCATTATTTAAAGATATAATATTTATATTTACATTTTAATTCAATTTCATATATATATATATATATATATATATATATATATATATATATATATATATAGGAATTTTATTACAATCCAAAGTTCAAGCAAAGTAATTGAATGGGTTCGTCAGAGGATCATCACCGAAGTGGAATTACAGCGAGTAAATAAAACTTTACTTTAAAAACATAACAATAATGTAATAAAAATATAATAATAATAATAAACAAAATTAATAATAAAGTTAATAATAAAACTAAAACTATGCAACCCAAATTGTATCGGCCAAAAACATATATTTAAGTTGAAATACGCCATCAAGGTACGGCTAGAAATAAGATTGATTAAAGTAGAATCAGGAGTCAAAATATTGTTACATTATGTTAGTAACTATAAATAATATTTTATCTTTAGCGTAAAACGTATAAACATTTTCGAATATTCAAAAAATTTGTTACAAAAGATTGTTCGTAATAACGAATATTTTTATTAGAAAAATAGTTTGTGTTTCATTCATAACGTTTAAAAAAGGTGTACTTTGTAATAACGAATATAAGTCCTATTGTAGAATAAGGACTGTTGTATTTTGCTTGATATTCGCCTTCATGTTCGATAAAGTTGATCCTTGATTTTTACCTTTTGTTCAGACATTATTTTACAACGTATATAAAATTTAACTTTCATGTCAAATTATGACACATCTTCTATAAGCAAATGGCGGCATTTTTGTTATTAAAAAATATCAACCTATATTTTAACTTCTTCACCTTCGTTAACTTCTGTTAAAACTTGTTTGCTTTTTTATGAAAATAATTCCTAAATGTTTTTGTGTGTCAAAAATGGTTATATTTGTGCGTAATTAAAATTTAAAAACTTTCACAATATGTTTGTTCCAAGAAATTAAGATCATTTTAAAAAGTAAATTAGAATTTTATATCAGTGTTTTTTTTTCAAAAAAGAATGTATTTCTTTAAATTGCTTGAAAAATAATAATAATCACAAATGTAATTTATTAACGATGTTATTAATTATTACAAAGTTAATTTTTGAATTTAAATCCAGTAAATTTTATTTAATCATTTTACAAGTGTTCTTTTAAATACACGGCATAACTCTGAGAAGGAGTAATTGTACTATAGGCGGCGTTATATTTTATCACTCATTTAGTTTGGTATTAGCCAAAACTTAGTATAAAATTGACTGTTGTTTTTAAATTTATTTATTGTCAAAAAATAACATTCTAATTTGCTTAATGAAGTGTTGCCTATCGTGCTTTAATTTAGTATTTTAATTGCTGATGGACATTGCTTTTTTGTATAAAAATATGTGGACAACTTTTAGATGAATAAATATGTAACAGAAAAATAAACTTTTAACATTCTTTTTTACACAATACATCGGTTTTAACCATTTTAAAAAGCAAACATGAAGAGGTTCAACGACACTGTTTTAAGAATAAATGTTTCATTCTTTTGAGCAAATAAAATGAAGGGTATAATTAATAAGAATGTCAGGGTTTCTTGTAAATTAAGTTAAAATATTTTAAAATTATTATTATATAGTGTTTTCTTTCAGTGACCGAATGAAATAAAAAATACATTTATGTGGCAAAATTGCTGGTTAAATGAAATTATGCAATACTCTCGACAAACGCGGTATAAATTCGTATTATTACGAATAAAATAGGCTATTATTATTGATACTCACTAGGAGTTGTCACACAGATCATCGTCAGTGATTGCTCACCGACAACAACCAGTGATCCTTCCTGGAGTCTGAGTGACAACAAGCCTTCTCAGATTTCCAGTATTCTTCACCTCTTTTCGATAACCACCGCAACTAACCTTGCGGTATCACAACAGCTTCTTACCATTGATTTCTCGCTGATAAGGACCATTGGTCTTCACTTGGATTTGCGTGGCAATAAGCTTTCTCAAGATCCCAGCATCCCCCACACTCTTTCAGTGGAGGTTTGGTTTGTACTGTCCCTCCTCGGTCTAAACCTCCTCGACCCTCTACAAATATTTTGTTTGGTGTCAACCTAGGCCGGCACCATTTAAAAAAAAAAAAATATTTTTATTTTAAAAATTTTTTAAATCTATTTTTTTTTAAATTTTGTTCCCCTCTTTTTAGGGGAGATGGATGGAAGGGAAGAGGGAGAGCTTATGGTGTTTCTTGTAATTAATGTTCCTTGATTCGTGTTGTTGTGTCCTTCGTGTGGTTTTGTTTTCTACGAGTTCTAAATTCCTTGTGACTGGTTACCCTTTGTAGCTTATGCGAGTTGGTTTCCGCATTCAAGGATTTTCCTTAAGATTGCAGCTGTCTTGATCATAGTAGTCTTTTGTATGGTTTTGATGGTCCTTTTGATTTCAATTTCTCTCAGTCTTTTCTCAAGGGATTTTGGGATTTTTCCTAGTGCCGCTATGATTATTGGTATTATATTGACTTTCTTCATGCTCCATATTCCTTTCAGTTCTGTGGCTAGTTTTTCACTGGTTGCTGGAAGGACGAATTCTATGATTTTGCAAGATCTTTCCTTCTTGTCGATTATAATAACATCAACTCTTCTTGCTTGTATGAGTTTATCTGTTTGTATATCCATATCCCAGAGGATTTTGTGTTTTTTGTTTTCCAGTACTGTTTCTCGTTTATGTTTGTACTATTTGTTTGCGTATTCGAAATTCAATTGTTTGCACAGTTCCCAGTGTCTTGCTTTTCCCACATAGTCATGTCTGTTCTTGTATTCTTTTTGGGAAAGTTTGCTACATTTACTTATTATATGATTTACTGTTTCGTCTCTTTGTCCACACAGTCCGCATTTGCTGTTTTCTTGGGTTTTATATATTTTAGCTTCAATTATCCCATTGTTCTGTGCAGCCATCAGGTGTCGGTGCTTCCCAAGTTGCTCCTTGGAACGGTGTCTCTTGCTGCGGTGATTAGCCTTTCCGTGGGGTGAGTTATGTATTTGTTCAGCTCTTTTTTTTAGTCTTCCCCGCACTCTTCTATACTTACCAATCCTATTCTCCCTTCATTTCATTTTATGTAAAGTCTGTCCGTATCGTCTCTTGAATATAGAGCATTGTGCATGGTCATTAATTTTCTAGTCCTCTAATCAAGGGGTCTCAGTTCCTCTTTAGTCCAGCTTATGAATGGTCCAGAGTATCTTATTAACGATACTGTCTAGGTGTTGATTCCTTTCGCTAGATTCTTGCTATATAATTTCGTTTCTAAGAGTTTTCTCGTTCTGCGTAAATTTTCTTTTAAAATTTTGTCTTTTATTTCTGTAGATTTGATGGTGTCTGCTTCTAGATCTCCCAAATATTTGTAACTATCTTGCTCGCCTAGCAGTCTCATATCCTCTTGGTTGAGGAGCCCCACACCCTCTGTCATCTCTAGTTTTCCTCTTTTCATTTCTAGTAGTGCACACTTTTCATTCCAGATTCCATTTGAATGTCCTGACTGAAGTTTTGGTCATATTTCCCAGCTTTTTCAGTTCTTTTTTGCCTTTTGCAAATAGTTTCAGGTCGTTCATGTACATCACGTGGTTTACTTTTAGTTCTGTATCTGTAAACTTGTATCCAGCATTACATGTTCTGAGTATGTAGTTGAGTGGCATCATGGCTATTATAAACAGTAGTGCCGATAGGGTGTCTGCTTGGAAATGCCTCTCTGTATTTTTTTTCATCCCAGTTAGATGTTGTCCTCCAGCTGTCAGTTCTAGTCTCCATGTTTCCATTGCTTTCTTGATAAGATAAATAATCCTGTCGAGTATCTTGTATATTTTCAAACATTCAATTATCCATGTTTGAGAGATTCTGTCGTAAGCTTTTTAGTAGACACTCCATGCGATGGATATGTTTCTTCCCTCTTTCAATACTTTTCAATGATGATGATGATGATGATGATACTACTACTACTACTACTACTACTACTACTACTACTACTACTACTAATAATAATAACAACAACTAGCAAATACATGCTATATCCGGTGGAATATGATTGCTAATTGTTTCCAGTTACATATTACATACATTACATTTTAAACTAAGTAAAAGGTAACCGCAGGGAAAGTGTTTAGAAAACAAAATCTTTAAATTCTCTTCTATAAATAGAAGAAAGTTGTTAACCAGAAGTTATTTTATTGTTTCAGAAGACGTCGTAACAACATATATATTTAGCGGACCTATAGCTGACCCACCCTCCAGTCTAAGATCTTGAATTTAATTGGACAAAGATAAATTTAACTAAATAATTATATATTATATCTGATCAAATGTAATTTTTAATTTATTTTCGCTAAATAAATAATATCCATGATGGAACCATTTATATTTCTGGAATTTAAGTTATGTAAGTTCGCACTTCAAGATACTTCTGCGAGCCTATTGTTTACATCAGTTAGCATTTTAAACTAAAGGCATTTTTGTATTAAACTTTTATATGAATTTTGATTTTTCTAATTCATTATTTTTTAAATTAAACAATTTCATTAAATAAATTTGTGCTTTAAAACATAATGTCTAATCAGAATAATAAAAAAAAAACCCAAAACGTTTTAATAAGAAAATCAAAGTACATATATCATTTTGAGCGACTCGTACGATAAATCTCAGAGAATGTGTTGTTTACATGTTAGTAATCAAATAACGCGCCCCTAAATTGTGTCCATCTCTCTCTTCTCTCTCTTTTTTTCTTTCCCTCTTTTTCTCTCTCTCTTTTTCTTTCCCTCTTTTTCTCTCTCTTTTCTCTCTCTTTTTCTCTCATTCCCTCTCTCTTTCTCTCTCTCTAATCTGACGCCATGTTAACACATGTGGATTTATTGAAATAGAACTTTCCCTGAGTACGAAATAGAATGCTATACTTTATAATCAGAGGGCGGGTAACCAAATGTTAGAGGTGACGCCGGCTGTTCCATCATATTCCATTACAATCTAATTCATTTAAGTAACTCAAGTATATAGACTAAAAATGTCTTTAATTCATTCTATTTATAATTTTTTTTAAAGATTATTATCGAGGAAAATATTCTAAATACATCTGGAAATCTGAAAAAAAACCCAATCATGATTGTATATTTGCGTCTATTAATTTATCAGAAGCTTTAAATTAAATACATTATGTAAATTGAAAGACGCGGGGGTTTCGGGGAAGTTTTTGAATGGGTATATATCGGAGCTGATAAGTAGATATAAAAAGAGTGCTATCAAAACTAATAATATAGTTTCGACTTCACACAGACATATACATAATCGCTATTATTAATAAATTATTATTATTATTATTATTTACTCACTAGGAGTTATCACACTGTGGTATTCCCTGGAGTCTAAGTGACAACAAGTCTCCTCAGACTTCCAGTATGCTCCACCTCTTTTCGTTCATCACCGCTGATGACCTTGCGGTAATCGCAACAGCCACCTCCCAACGATTACCGCTGATAATGGCCATTGGTTCCCCTCTGGGGCCCGAGTGGCAACAAGCCTTCCCAAGGTCCCAGAGCTGTCCGCGCTCTTCCAGTGGAGGTCTGGTTTGCGCTTTCCCTCCTCGACCCTCTGTCCATAATTTTCGTGGCGTCAGCCTATGCTTGCGCCTCTCTCGTGCGGTGGTATTTTCCCCGGTTCTGTTGTCTTGTGCTTCCATGTGTTTGTTCTCCATTCGTTGCTTATGTGGGTTGGTTTCCGCATTCGAGGACATTTCTCAGGATTGTAGCTGTTTTGATCATTACTGTCCTTTGTATGGTCTCAGTTATCCCTTTGAATCCTATTTCTCCTAGTCTTTTCTCCATGTTTTTGGGGACTGTTCCTGGTGCTCCTATGATTATTGGTGTTATACTGACTTTCTTCATGTTCCATATTCCTTTCAATTCTCTGGCAAGTTCAGTATATTTGCTTCTTTTTTCCGTCTCTTTGATCTTCACTCTGTGGTCTGCTGGAACGGCAAAGTCCGCGATTTTGCAGGATTTTTCTTTCTTGTTGATTATTATCATATCCGGTCTCCTTGCTGTTATGGGTTTGTCTGTTTGTACATTCATATCCCATATGATTTTGTGGTTTTCGTTTTCTAGTACAGTTTCTGGTTTGTGTTTGTACCGCTTTTTTGCATATTCGAAATTCAGTTGTTTGCACATTTCCCGGTGTACTTCTTTTGACCACGCTGTCATGTCTGTTCTTGTATTCCCTTTGTGCTAGCTTGCTGCATTCACTTATTATATGATTTATCGTTTCGTCTCTTTGTCCACACAATCGGCATTTGCTGTTTTCCTGGGTTTTATCTATCTTTGCTTTAATAAAGTTTGTCCTAATCGCATTGTTCTGTGCGGCCGTCAGCAGAGATTCCGTTTCTCGGTTCAGGTGTCCTTTTCTAAGCCATGCTCAGCTGTTTTCATTGGCTTTATCGCTTGTGAGTCTTATAAAGCGTCCATGTAGTTGTTTTTCTTCCCACTTTTCCTTTCTTGTCGTTTTGTTTCTGGGTTCAGTGCTTCCGGAGTTGTTTGTTGGGCTGGTGTCTCTTGCTGTGGTGATAAGTCTTTCCGTGTTCTGGGTTACATATTTCTCCAGCTCTTTTTTAGTGTCTTCCACACAGTCTTCTATACTTACCAGTCCTCTACCTCATTCATTTCTTTTCATGTAGAGTCTGTCCGTATCGTCTTTTGGGTGCAAGGCATTGTGCATAGTCATTAGTTTTCTAGTCCTTTGGTCAAGGTGCCTGAGTTCTTCTTTGGTCCAGCCTATGAATGGTCCAGAGTATCTTATTAGTGATACAGCCCATGTGTTTATCCCCTTTACTAGGTTTCTACTATATAGTTTAGTTTCTAAGAGTTTCCTTGTTCTTCGTAAATATTCTTTTCCAATCTTCTCTTTCATTCTGTATATTTGATTGTGTCTGCTTCCAGAACCCCCAGGTATTTATAACTATCTTTTTCTCCTAGCGCCCTCATCTCCTCTTGGTTAGGGAGCTCTATACCTTCTGTCGTCTCCAGTTTTCCTCTTTTGATCTCTAGCAGTGCACATTTTTCTATTCCAAACTCCATTTGGATATCCTGGCTTAATATCCTGGTTGTGTTTATCAGCTTTTCCAGTTCTTTTTTGTTTTTTGCAAACAGTTTAAGGTCATCCATGTACATCATGTGGTTTATTCTTTGTTCTGTATCCGTAAACTTTCTGAATATGTAGTTGAGTGGCATCATGGCTATTATAAACAGTAGTGGTGATAGAGAGTCTCCTTGAAAAATGCGTTTCTGTATTTTTATCTCATACAGGTATTGTCCTCCAGCTGTCAGTTTTAGTCTCCATGTTTCCATTGCTTTCTGGATGAGATTAATAATCCTGTCTGGTATCTTGTATATTTTTAAGCATTCAATTATCCATGTTTGGGGGATTCTGTCGTAGGCTTTCTTGTAGTCAATCCATGCCATGGTTATGTTCTTTTGTCTGCTCTTCACCTCCTTCAGGGTCTTTTGATCAATGTATAGTAGGTCATGTGCCCCTCTTTGTCCTTTCCGGCATCCTTTTTGTTCCTCGGGGAGCAGTCTACGTTTGTCCAGGGATTGGTAGATTTGTTCTCTCAGTTGTGCTGTGAGAATTTTCCACATTATTGGTAGACATGTTATCGGTCTGTAGTTGCTGGGGGTCGTTCCTTTTTTGGGGTCTTTTTGTATTAGTGTTGTTCTTCCTTCCGTCATCCATTCTAGTACGTCTGTTTTGCGGATATATCCACTCAGTTTCTGCGCTATTCTTTCATGCAGGGTCGTGAATTTTTTAAACCAGTATGCATGTATTCCATCGTGGCCTGGTGCTCTCCAGTTTGCCAGTTTTCTTAGGGTTTTCTTGATCGTTTCTTTGTTGATTTCTGTTTCGGTTTCTTGTCTGATTTCCTGCAGTTCATCTTTCATGTTTTTCAACCATTGGGCATTCTTATTGTGCTTTTTTGGTGTGCTTCCCATATCTTACTCCAGAATTGTTTTGTTTCTGTTGGGTTCAGTTGCTCTGTTGTTGTTTTTTCTCCATTTACGTTTTTGTAAAACTGGCTATCATTGTTTTCAAAGGTCCTGTTCTGTTTGCTCTGTTCTGATTTGTACCTGTATCGTCTCAGTCTTCCTTCTATTGCTGCTATCCTTTGTTTTATTTCTTCATGTTTCTCATTTAGTTTTTCCTTGCGTTTCTGATTTTTGCTTCTTAATCGTTTCATGTCCTCCTTCCTTCTGTTCACGGTTTTAGCTTCTTTCCGAAGTTTGGTGATCTGGGTTTCCAGTCTGATTTCCCATCCAGGTTTTGTCGGTCCTCTGTTTTGTCCATTCTCTTCGTTTCTTAGTTTCATACTTACCGATTTTGCCCCTGCATATATTATTATTATTATTATTATTATTATTATTATTATTATTATTATTATTATTATTATTATTATTATTATTATTATTATTATTATCCATTTTTTAAATTTGTTTAATAAATAAAACGTGAAATTTTTAGTATTATTGTAAATTAACACTCTTAGGTAAATGGCCCCTCTCCTCCAGCAAAATCAGACTATCGTTCTTTCAGACGATTAGATGTGAACACCCTGATGTTATCAAAATGGGAAGTTGTAAATGGTCTTTACGAACATGGCAAAAAATTCAGTTTGTTAGATTATCAAAACTGACTAAATGTTTGTTTCTGTGATCAAACCGTAGCAGCAATTAAATTGCATCTATTATAAAATGAAGGGGATACTGTACAAATAGTTCATTTTATTGATAACATTTTGGAAAATTGTCAGTGTCAAAGAAAATTATGGCAACATTAAGAAAAAGTAATAATTGTACATTAATACTAAATTGCTTACTAAAACTTTCTCAGTAATTATTATTTAGTAGTAATTTCGCATATTTGCCCGGCCTGGTATAAGTAACGCCTTGATTCAAATGTATTCTCTTCAAGCTATAATATATTTAAATGTAGGCAAACAAATATATGTATTCATTAGTTCCAACCGTATACCTACGCATCTATATATATATATATATATATATATATATATATATATATATATATATATATATATATATATATATACATAAAAAGACTACATACTTGTGTTTGTCCTTAATATATCTGTTTCCAAGTATCATTAGAGTTTAAATGTCCAGGATTATCTGTGACAATAATACACCATTTCTTGGAGCACTCACGATATCGAAATAACATTGCCCATTGTTCAACTTCTTTGTTTGGACTGTTTAAACAGTTTGGATCATTTACATTTGATACAACTCCCTGCCCATAGTTCGAGTCGTGTTTGATCGGTTTCAGGACTTATATTGAGACATCTTTTTCCCTATAATGTTTTTTAACAAACTTTTTAACTTTTGCATTTTACAGATATTTACTTCTAACAATTAATTAATATTCAATTGTTATTGGTCAGACCTTCTGACGATAAAAGCGTTATCTTTGAAAATCCATGACTTAAAGGTAATGTTGTATTGGTATTCCGTGCCTGAACACTTGATGAGTTAATGCACCTGTTAAATTTTATCTATTTCATCACTTCATTATCCATATATAAATGCTCTATCTACTATATTGAGCTTCACCATATCTCGATAGGATCTAATATAAGTTTTGATTTATTTATATATATATATATATATATATATATATAGTAAGCTATAAAAATATATTTATGGCAATTAAGCTACACAGAGGCTCCCGCGCGTCACCCCGGGGGAATCTTCAGGCTTAAATGCATGGAGTTATTTTTTCCGGGTGTTTTTATATACACGGCTAGCTAGTTAACCAATCAGATTCTTTGTTGTTCTCTCAGTCAATCGTTGGGCTTCTCGCAAACAAAGGTCTTGTTGGTGTTACTTCCTATATCCTGTATTGTTCTGTTTGCTATAGATTGGCCTATATCCTGTTTCCTTTGTTGTGTCAATATAATGGGGGGATTTATTTTAACACGTGGTTCCTTGTATTTCTATTTTTGGTTTTAATTTTTAAATTGTTTAGTTTTTGTTTAGTTTAGTTTTTTTGTACTTATTTCTTTCTTTCTTTATTTATTTATCATTAGCCTAAGGTATATGTATTTCTGTGTAAGCAGCTGTTTGCTATCTCACTTCTACAGTTTAATAGATTTCGGGAGCCTCTGTGTAGCTTAATTGCCATAAATATATTTTCATAGCTTACTACCTAGCCCTACTTACGTATCGAGCACTGTTGAAGTAAATACTGAAAATTGATACGTAAAAAATTGATATCTCCTTATACAATTTTATGTGGATACATGAAATACTAATATATATATATATATATATATATATATATATATATATATATATATATATGGTTATGTAAAAATTCGTATGTGAGTATGTGAGTCTTTGTGTTCAGACCAATATACACCTTATACGAGTCATGTGAGATATAATTTTGGATCGTAATTCCTCAAGAAGCAGATAATTCAAAATAAAACACGAACCCTTAAAACGTATTGTGCGAATGCCATTTCGATATATTTCCGCCCGGAAACAAAACGAAAAATAAAAAAAATAAAAATGCAAAAGTCCAACCCCGCCCAACGTAAATATAAAAACAAACAAACAAACACAAGAAAGAGAGAAATAAAAACAGCCAACAAAAAGGTGGTTATTTTAAATGGGAAGAGCCGTAAATTTCGAGCAGCATTTTAGTTTCGAAAATAGCTGGTTTTATTGCCGGGCTTCTCTCGCCATTAAAATATATGAAAAGTAAAATAGAATAAATAAAAGCACGTAGTAAATGGGCTGTAAATGCCTTGAAGATAAATTGTTCGAGATGAATAAAGAGAAAATATTGCATTTACCGTTTGTCATTGCGTTAAACACTATTGCAAGGCAAAGCGTCGATTATCTATCTATCTATCTATCTATCTATCTATCTATCTATCGTCATGTATTAACCCATATACAATGTGTGTCTGAAAAGTAACTGTACTAGGTTTACTGTTTTCTGTGTGAGCTATGGGCAAAAGAGGTATACGCGGATTGTGTGATCATATGACATGATTATCTTAGGGGTACAAGGTGTTCAAGACAAAATTGATAATTTTTTAACATTCTTTCATTTAAGAACCATTTTAAGTATTCAAAAGCGGTAATATGCAGCACATAGCTGTTTATGTGTATTATTGTTGGGCTTGAGAGCTGGGAACCATGGGCGACTAGAAAAGCAACGGAATATTGTAAGAGAGTGACCTGCATCCTGCTACTGCTGATGTTCTTGCGAATTTATCCGGTTACTCCATTCGACGAAATCTGCTTGTCCAGTCGTTGACAATGGAAGCATTTCTTTTTTTATCAGTACACCGATTTGCCCTTCAACAGCAATATGACGGCACTATTTTATCGTCAATCGGCCGAGCTTCAACCTCAGGATGATTAATTTTACAGTCCATCTAGCTGTCATTCAACCGCAGTACGATGGTGCAATTTCCCTTTCAGTTCGCTTAGCATTCTTCAACTATAGCATGACGTAAACACTTCGAGCACCGTGGCGACGAAGCAAGCCAACCAGGCACTTCACATCAATATTCCCACAACTTAACTAACCATTCGCAAATGTACCTCAGGTTGAAATAAATTGGTTATTTATATATCCAACTTTATTCCTGTGTTTGTCATCCTACTTTGTATCTCTCAAAAGTGGTGTACGGCGACACTGATGGCCTGCCCCGCAATAAATCTTTGTCCGTAAAATAAATTTGAGATATAAATTATTTCAAAATAATGAAAATATAATGTAGAAAGTTGTTAATGAGATGACATTACATGTTTTACATATTTCAACGAAGGGCCATATTTGTTTGTTTTTAATTGTTAATAATATGACCTCGTGCTTTTAGTTACACCTCCTAGCACTTCCTCCTCCCACTTCTACTTCCTCCAGTTTCTTATCTCCAAAGCAAGTCTCCTACTCCCGCTACCAAGGAAAACGTGACACAATCGAAAGTAAGGAAAACACAAAGTCATTTACAACGGCTATAGACAGAGACAGAGAGTACGGGGAATATGAAGAAACTTGTTGTCACCCAGACTTCAGGGAACGCCACTCCTTGTTGCCAGTGATCTATCACTGATAATGACTCGTGTGACAAAACTTACTAATTACATAATAATAATAATAATAATAATAATAATAATAATAATCATAATCATAACGCCACAGCACGAACCAAGGAACAGAAATTGCAAGAGACATCACTTCATAAGCTCCCCTTAAAAAATTACACCAGCCCCAGCTGACACCACACAAAATGAACCAATGAACAGAAATTGCAAGAAAACCATAAGCTGTTCTCCCCCGTTCTCCTCCTTCCCTTTCCCTATTCTCCCCCCCCCCCAAAAAAAAATGATGCCGGCCTAGGTTGACACGTCAAGGGGGATAAGAAGAGAGACAGCACAAATCATACCTCCACTGGAAGAATGCAGAGAGTGCTGGGACCTTGGGGAAGCTTATTGCCACCCAAATCCCAGAGAAGACCAGTGATCTTTACCAGCGAGAAATCAATGGTAAGCGGCTGTTGCGATACCGCAAGGTTATTAGCGGTGGTCATCGAAAAGAGGTGGAGAATACTGGAAATCTGGGGAAGCTTGTTGTCACTCAGACTCCAGAGAATAACACCAGTTGTTGTCGGTGAGCAATCACTGACGATGATCTGTGTTAGAACTCCTAGTGAGTACAAATGATAATAATGTCGTCACACGTTAAATATCGTATTGCAGGTAACTTAATGAAATTATACTTCATTGTTAATATGATGATACATTTATTAATAATTCAACACAATTGATAAAGTAACAATGGGTGAAACCCAACAAGTTAGCGCGATTTTCCAATGTGAATTCAAGCGTGTACATATGCAACCAAAGCTGTCAATAACTTGAACAATATGTTCGGATAACAATAGTAGATTAGGTTCTGTTCAGTATTGGATTAACTTCGTTTACGTTAGGTAATATGGATATCAAACTCAGGGGACAATCCCATGTTGTTCTTGATGAAGCATCATCGGAAGCAGTGACCAAATATCCAGCAACAACACTTCGAGAACATGTTAAAACAAATAGCGACCATATCTCGTTTTCGTTAAGCAACGGGAATGGTTAAAAAACTGGAAGGATGTGTGTCACATTAATTTAACGCATTTCAGAAACTGTACTGTCATATAATCTATTTATCGCATATTTTTCAGTTTATTGTCGCTAAGTTCAAGAACTAAGATATAAATCTTTACATCAACACCCCCACGTTCACCGGATAATTCTCCAACAGATTACCACTTATTAAAACACTAGCAGGGCTGGGGGTTGTTGCCTGGGCACATAAAAAAAACAAAGTAGAAATTAAATAACGTGTGTAACATGTTTATATTAAAACTTTTATCTCTCCCCTTCTCTCCCTGGACGTCTCTTTATCTTTCTCTCTTTCCCTATCTCCAATTTTCCGTCCCTCTCTGAAACCTTCTCTTTCTGAATCGCCCATTCCTCTTTACTGTTTTAATGTGTTGAAAATAAAAATTCATTTACCGGAGCTATCTCTTTTAAATGTAAGTCTGTAATCTTACATTTATTGCTCTTGTTCAACGCCGAGTAGAAAAAACACAATGACATTCTTGATACCGAGTAATTCAGTTCCCTCACCCGTTTTCACAATAATATAAAGAGAAATGATGTTGATGATGAAAATAGTTCCAAGAGATTTAAATGTAATACTGTAATTGACATTTATTGCTGCCGAACAACTCCAAGTAGAAGAACATATTCTGTTATCCTCCAATATAATACAGTAATGTTAATAATGCCAATTTTATCGCACTCGGAAAACGCCAAGTAGAACAACATTTTATGTTACTTCCCCCGCCTCACTTACCAAATATAATACAGGATTGCTAAAAGTACGGTTCAAATTAAAGTATGCAGTGAAATGATGTTGATACTGACAATGTATTTGCTCTCGGATAACACCGAGTAGAAAAAGTTTCTGCAACCCTCCGCTCATTTTATAAATATAATACTGTAATGTTAGTAAGGAGGCTTTCACAGAACTGCTAATATTACCGTTAAAATCAATGTAGGAAGAGAAATAAAGTTGATAATGTATATTGATCTCGGACAGCACCGAGTACAACAAATAGTCCCGGTCAATTCCTAATTTAAAATATCCGACCCCCATTTAACAATAATATGAAGATAAATGATGTTGATGAAGACAATAGTCCGAAGAGATTTAATATATACCAGTTACCAAAAGTAATACTGTAATCTAATAATTTTTGATACCAGAAAACGCCAAATAGAACAAATGGTTCCGGTCAATTACTTTTTCATTACTTCCATTCTAACATATTAAGAAGATACGTAATGTTGATGAAGTCAATAGTCCGAAGAGATGTACTATATATCCATTACCAAAAGTAATACTGTAATCTTACAATTATTGATCTCGGTCAATGCCGAGTAGGACAAAAGGTTCAGGTCAACTCTTGATTTCTTGCCCCTCCCCTCCATTTCAACATATTAAGAAGATATGTAATGTTGACATCAATAGTCCGAATAGAGTTAATATAGCCCAGTTAGCGAAAGTAATACTGGAATCTTACATTGGACAACGCAGAGCAGAACAAATCGTCACGGTCAATTCCTAAGTTTTTCTCTTTCCCTCCATTACAACAAATTAAGATACGCGATGTTGATGAATTCAACAGTCCGAACATATTTACTATATATCTCTTACCAAAAGTAATAATGTAGTCTTACAATTTTGAATCCCAGACAAAGTCGAAAAGAACAAATGATCCCGTTAACTGACTAATTTCTTTCCCTCCTCATTTCACAATAGCATGAAGATAAAGGATATAAAGCACTTTGGATTATGGCTTTCGGGGTAAACAAATACAGAGAAGTCCTTTATGCCGAGCAACACTGCTTTTAAATACACCTGATAGAATACTGAGCACTGTTATGAACACTTTTGGATTACTACCTGCTCTATCAAAAATATTGAGCACTTTGGATTATGGCTCTCGGGTTAAACAACATTATTAAAAAGACATATAGTTTCTTTATCCCGGGTAACGCTGTGTTTAAACACACCTGATCTATCTAAGATAATGAGTACTTTACGATTACTATATACAACCTCTTATATGAAATACTGTAATGTTGCTATTATGATTCCTGGGCAACGTTGAATAAATTTTCTTGTATAAAATAGTATAACAAAACACAGTGATGTTGTTTTTTCTTGGGCAACTCGGCCTTTAAACATACCTGTTCTTTCCAGGAGATTGAGCACTTTGATTTACTAACTTATGCCACTTACCAGCTATTATAATGTATTGTTACTATTATGACTCCCGAGCAGCACCATGTACTTTGTCTACTATACAACATAATCACAAAAGACAAATAAGTTTTTCTCCTGGGCAACGCTGCGTTTAAACACACCTGCTCTATCACTTTAATGTTACTATTATGAATCCCGGGTAACGCTGAATAGATTTACTTATATAAAATAGTATAACAAAAAACAATAATGTTATTTTAAACATACCTGCTCTATCCAGGATATTTAGCGCTTTGGATTGAGTAACTGATACCGCTGACTAGATATTATACTGTATTATTACTATTATGACTCCTGGGCAACACCATGTACTTTGTCTAGTATACCACATAATAACAAAACACAAAGAAATTCTTTCTCCCGGGCGACGCTGCGTTTAAACACACGTGCTCTATCTAGGATATTAATCACTTTTGGGGTACTACATGCTGTACCCAGGATATTATAGCTCCCGGGCAACAACATTATAAAAATGAGATGGAAGATCTTTATCCTGAGCAACACCGTGTTTACACGCACTTGCTCTATCTAAACTATTGAGAACTGCAATTAGCACTTTTGGGCTACTACTTTCTCTATCCAGAATATGTAACACTTTGTATTTAGAAAATTTAAGTGGTTAGTTTTGAAAATCTATTTATAACTTGTAGAAGTTTAAAAATGGATTATTAACGTTAAACCTCATCCAATATCGACGTCTTCATGGTTTACTTGAAGTTATGTAATAACAGCGAGTAATTTATATTTTTAATTAAAAGCAGATTAACAATATTATGTTCATTAACTACGGTCATGAACTACGGGATATTTTGAAAGTGTATCGGGAAAAATAGTTCTGACATATCAAATGATACATGGAATAAAAATGTTTAAACTTGTATAATTTTCAAGAAAACAATTTAAGGTGTAATAGGGGCAAAAGAGAATCTCACATTGTCATCTTTTAACAACAGGTCAGCGATATATTATTACTATGAGTACTAATAGCTTATATTTATATATATATATAGAGAGAGAGAGAGGGAGAGAGAGAGGGAGAGTAAGAGAGAAAAGGGGGACATGTATATCGTCACGCATCTGATAAAATGAGCTCTGCACGTTTTCAGGGTCAAAATTCTATATTATTAGGGGTACCGGTAGTATCTGTTTAGTGATAATAATACCATCCTCCCAGGAAAGCCTCCTCGCTTTTTTGTGGTGTCGTGAAATACCATCCTCCCAGGGATAGCCTCATGCTTTTTTGTGGTGTAGTAAAATACCATCCTCCCAAGGATAGCCTCCTACCTTTTGGGGGTGTAGTGAAGTACCATTCTCCCACGGACAGCGTCACACATTTTTGTCGTGTAGTGAAATACAATCTTTTCAGCGATAGCATCATACTTATTTGTGGTGTAATAAAATATCATCCTCCTCATACTATTTTGTAGTATAGTAAAATACCATCCTCCCAGGGAAACTAATACGTTTCTGTGGTGTAGTGAAATACCATCTTCCCAAAGATAGCCTAATAGTTTTTGTGGTGTAAATAAATACCATTCTCCCAGGGATAGCCTTATACTTTTTGCTGTTGTAGTTAAATACTATTCTCCCAGACACAGCCTTATACTTTTTTGTGGTGTAGTTTAATACCATCCTCAAAGGGATAGCCTTATACTTTTTTGTGCTGTAGTGAAATAACATCTTGCTAGGGATAGCCACACACTTTTTTATGGTGTAGTTAAATACTATCCTCCCGAGATAGCTTAATACTTTTTTGTGGTGTAGTGAAATATTATCGTCCAAGTGATAGCCTCATACTGTTTTGTGGTGTAGTAAAATACTATCCTCTCATGGTAGCCTCATAATTGTTTCTAGCGATAGCCTAAGACTTTTTTGTGGTGTAATAAAATATACTCCCACAGTGTTTTCCTCATCTATTTTTGTGGTGTAATAAAATACAATCTATCCAGAGAAAGTGTCATACTTGTTTGTGGTGTAGTTAAATACCATCCTCCTAGGGATAGCCTCCTACTTTTTTGGGGTGTAGTGAAATACTATCCTCCCACGGATAGCCTAATACTTTTTTGTGGTGTAATGAAATACCATCCTCCCAACGACAGCGTCATACTTTTTGGGGCGTCGTGAAATACCATTCTTCCACGGATAGCCTCATACTTTTTTGTCGTGTAGTGAAATACAATCTTTTCAGCCATAGCCTTATACTGATTAATTGTGTAATGAAATATCATTCTACCAAGGAATAGCCTCAAACTTATTTTGGTGTGTAGTGAAAGACAATTCCCACCCCTCGAGATACCATCATACTTTTTGTCGTTTTGTGAAATACCATCTAACCAGGGATAGCCTGACACTTTTTTGTGGTGTCGTGAAATACCACCCTTCCAGTGATAACCTCATACTTCTTTGTTGTGTAGTGAAATACCATTCTCCCAGGGATAGCCTCATATTTCGTTGTTGTGTAGTAAAATACTATCCGACCAGGAATAGCCTCATATTTCTTTGTTGTGTAGTGAAATACTATCCTCCCAGGGATAGCCTTATACTTTTTTATTGTGTAGTGAAATACCATCCTCCCAGGCCTAGCCTCATACTTCTTTGTTGTGTAGTGAAATACCATCCTCCAACGGATAGCTTCATAAGTTTTGGTTGCATAGTGAAATACTATCCTCACAGCGATAGCCTCATACCTTTTACTGCTGTAGTGAAATATCATCCTCCCAGGGATAGCCTCATATTTCTTTGTTGTGTAGTAAAATACCATCCTACTAGGGATAGCCTCATACTTCTTTGTTGTGTAGTAAAATACTATCCTCCCAGGAATAGCCTCATACTTCTTTGTTGTGTAGTAAAATACCATCCTCAGAGCGATAGCCTCATACTTCTTTGTGGTGTAGTAAAATACCATCCTACCAGGGATAGCCTCATATTTCTTTGTTGTGTAGTAAAATACCATCCTCCCAGGGATAGCCTGATACTTCTTTGTTGTGTAGTGAAATACCATTTTCCCAGGGATAGCCTCATACTTCTTTGTTGTGTAGTAGAATACCATCCTCCCAGGGATAGCCTTATACTTCTTTGTGGTGTAGTGAAATACCATCCTCCCAGGGATAGCCTCATACTTCTTTGTTGTGTAGTAAAATACCATCCTCCCAGGGATAGCCTCAGACTTCTTGGTTGTGTAATGAAATACCATAAACCAAGGGATTGCTTCATAATTTTTTGTTGTATAGTGAAATACTATCCTCACAGCGATAGCCTCATACCTTTTAGTGGTGTAGTGAAATATCATCCTCCCAAGGATTATTTTTATATAAGTAAACCTCAGTTTTGTTTTACTGATTTACAGGGAATATAAAAGAAAGCTAAAGATGCCCACGAGTTCTTTTTTAGAAAATATGTTTTCATTTTACTGAAATTCACCAATATACTGATTATTGTCCTTTCTGACATCCATACTTACAAAAGCTTAACTTACATATTCTGTTTTTAGAGGTCTCGGTTTTTATGCCGAATACATTGTTTTTAACTCTAACACGTTTTTTAATATATTATAAAGAACGAGTTAAAAACAATGTATACATCAATTTTATTCGTTTTGCGAAGAAAGTGTATACACCGTCGATTGCTTGAATACGTTCTTTTTTATAAAATAATTAATTTGTAATTCGATGTGCCTAACAACACAATGAATAAAAAGTGTTATCGACACTTAATTCAAGCGACTGCAATTTTTAGTTTTAGTTTATGAAAATATGACAATTTTGAATATAACACGACATTTTTCTTTTTTAAATAAATCATTCGGAATTCCATGTGTAAAAAAAACAATAAATGAAATGCATTAGCGACACATTATTTAAGCGACTGTAATTTTGAGTTTTATTTTATTAATATGTGATGATTTGAAAAGTAAGATAAATCATTTTTTTATAAATAAATCATTCGGAATTCCATGTGCAAAACAAAACAATAAATAAAATGTGTTCTTGGCACATTAATAAAGCGATTGTAATTTTTAGTTTTATGCTTTTTTTTCATGCAATGAAGAATTGAACATCTAGTCAGTATGAATTTTGCTAGGTAACTTCTGGTTTAGTATCTGCGCATGCGTATAGCCGTAAATGGTAATATTGAAAAATTGACACCTCTCCGTGGCACAGTTTGTATAATTTCTACATGAAGAATATGATATTTATTTCTAATCTTTAGATATTATTCAAGTGAGATAACGCTGGTCAAAATAATACCAAGTTTGTTTATGTTTGTTGCGTAGTTTTCAAGTTTTAGGCAACACGATGATAAACGGTTGATGCAAAAACGCAAACTGGGTGCATTAGTGATCAAAAGAAGCGTTGGGTACCGTACATTTTGCGAGACTCATTGTCACTCAGATTTCAGGGCTTATCCCATGTTTTTAGTCGTAAAAGATCACTAGCGTGAAAATTCTAAGTTAGTAATAATAATTATATTCAGTGTGATATTGTAAGCTTATGGCAAAATCAGATTAGAAAAACGGCTTACAGCGGATCACGTAACGTAAGCAAAGTTATGTCGTGTTTGTAAATATATGGGTGACTGTGGGTACCAGGCGCCGTAAACAAAACACCCTGACGGTATCGGTTGCAACGTTATCCAAGAAAAAATATATATTATGTGGTCAGGTGGGGGTGTTTCACCTTAACAGAATAGAGGAGTTGTGACATAAATATACGAGCAACGAGTATCAACTTACAACGGATCTTTTTGTTTGTTTATTTAATTTCTTAGAGGTGTAGACGATTGTACAATAGGCGTTAGTCGAAATATGAAAGGAGGTACACGTGTCGCTCTCTTGTATCGATGTTCCCACGGTGTGACAAACTGCTCAGATCGCGGGCGTTCCCTGAACCAATCGGTACGCAGTTACACCCAGAGAGTGCAACACCCTGGCTGCGATCAATTCTTATCTTACCTGTCACTTTTATAGACGTTGATAAATTTAGGACAAATTTTTGGACTGAATTTATTAAATACAGTCACACAGACATATATATATATATATATATATATATATATATATATATATATATATATATATATATATAAGTGTTTAAGGTTCATATTTTTTTTTTAAGCATCTATTGTTAAATTTAAGAAGGAATAGGTAAAATAAATACCTTTTTAAGCATTAAGATGCGATATCAACTTTTTTTTATGAAAAGAAAAACAATAAATCGAAACCGATTTCTTTTTTTTTACTTTTTTTATTACAAACTAGCATTTTTTTGTTAGTTTAAAGTAATACAGATATTTCGCCAAAACCTGGCATCTTCAAAAGGTATTTATTTTACCTATTCCTTCTTAAATTTAACAATAGATGCTTTTTAAAAAAAAAATATGAACCTTAAACACTTATACTAATCACGTGCTGCATTCACGTTCTTCATATTTGATACTGGGAAACAACAGCTAACCCATTTGGCCCGCCTGTAATAACAACAACAAGCCGGTATGAGAAAAGAAAAAATACAAATCCGATGACATCAGGATATTACACACCGAGGATGCCAGGTTTTGGCGAAATATCTGTATCACTCTAAACTAACAAAAAAATCCTAGTTTGTAATAAAAAAAGAAAGAAAAAGAAATCGGTTTCGATTTATTGTTTTTCTTTTTATAAAATAAAAAATTGATATCGCATCTTAATGCTTCAAAAGGTATTTATTTTACCTATTCCTTCTTAAATTTAACAATAGATGCTTTTAAAAAAAATATGAACCTTAAACATTTATACAAATCACGTGCTGCATTCACGTTCTTCATATTTGATACTGGGAAACAACAGCTAACCCATTTGGCCCGACTGTAATAACAACAACAAGCCGGTATGAGAAAAAAAAATACAAATCCGATGACATCAGGATATTACACATAAAAACAAAGTAGAAATTAAATAACGTGTGTAACATGTTTATATTAAAACTTTTATCTCTCTCCTTCTCTCCCTGGACGTCTCTTTATCTTTCTCTCTTTCCCTATAACCCATTTTCCGTCCCTCTCTGAAACCTTCTCTTTCTGCATCGCCCATTCCTCTTTACTGTTTTTATGTGTTGAAAATAAAAATTCAATTACCGGAGCTATCTCTTTTAAATGTAAGTCTGTAATCTTACATTTATTGCTCTTGTTAAACGCCGAGTAGAAAAAACAATGACATTCTTGATACCGAGTAATTCAGTTCCCTCACCCGTTTTCACAATAATATAAAGAGAAATGATGTTGATGATGCAAAATAGTTCCAAGAGATTTAAATGTAATACTGTAATTGACATTTATTGCTGCCGAACAACTCCAAGTAGATGAACATATTCTGTTATCCTCCAATATAATACAGTAATGTTAATAATAAGTCCTTTATGCCGAGCAACACTGCTTTTAAATACACCTGATAGAATACTGAGCACTGTTATGAACACTTTTGGATTACTACCTGCTCTATCAAAAATATTGAGCACTTTGGATTATGGCTCTCGGGTTAAACAACATTATTAAAAAGACATATAGTTTCTTTATCCCGGGTAACGCTGTGCTTAAACACACCTGATCTATCTAAGGTAATGAGTACTTTACGATTACTATATTCCACCTCTTATATGAAATACTGTAATGTTGCTATTATGATTCCTGGGCAACGTTGAATAAATTTTCTTGTATAAAATAGTATAACAAAACACAGTGATGTTGTTTTTTCTTGGGCAACTCGGCCTTTAAACATACCTGTTCTTTCCAGGAGATTGAGCACTTTGATTTACTAACTTATGCCACTTACCAGATATTATAATGTATTGTTACTATTATGACTCCCGAGCAGCACCATGTACTTTGTCTACTATACAACATAATCACAAAAGACAAATAAGTTTTTCTCCTGGGCAACGCTGCGTTTAAACACACCTGCTCTATCACTTTAATGTTACTATTATGAATCCCGGGTAACGCTGAATAGATTTACTTATATAAAATAGTATAACAAAAAACAATAATGTTATTTTAAACATACCTGCTCTATCCAGGATATTTAGCACTTTGGATTGAGTAACTTATACCGCTGACTAGATATTATACTGTATTATTACTATTATGACTCCTGGGCAACACCATGTACTTTGTCTAGTATACCACACAAAAAAAAACCCAAAGAAATTCTTTCTCCCGGGCAACGCTGCGTTAAAAAACACCTGCTCTATCTAGGATATTAATCACTTTTTGGGTACTACATGCTGTACCCAGGATATTATAGCTCCCGGGCAACAACATTATAAAAATGAGATGGAAGATCTTTATCCTGAGCAACACCGCGTTTACACGCACTTGCTCTATCTAAACTATTGAGAACTGTAATTAGCACTTTTGGGCTACTACTTTCTCTATCCAGAATATGCAAGACTTTTTATTTAGAAAATTTAAGTAGTTAGTTTTGAAAATCTATTTATAAGTTGTAGAAGTTTAAAAATTGATTATTAACGTTAAACATCATCCAATATCGACGTCTTAATGGTTTACTTGAAGTTATGTAAACACAGCGAGTAATTTATATTTTTAATTAAAAGCAGATTAACAATATTATGTTTATTAACTACGGTAATGAACTACGGGATATTTGAAAGTGTATCGGGAAAAATAGTTCTGACATATCAAGTGATACATGGGATAAACATGTTTAAACTTGTATAATTTTCAAGAAAACAATTTAAGGTGTAATAAGGGCAAAAGAGAATCTCACATTATCATCTTTTAACAACAGGTCAGCGATATATTATTACTATGAGTACTAATAGCTTATATATATATATATATATATATATATATGAAGCAATCCAACAAAATATATATATATATATATATATATATATATATATATATAGAGAGAGAGAGAGAGAGAGAGAGAAAGAGAGGGGGAGTAAGTAGAGAGAAAAGGGGGGACAGGTATATCGTCACGCAACTAATAAAATAAGCTCTGCACGTTTAGGGTCAACATTCTATTTTATTAGTAGTATCTGTTTAGTGATAATAATACCATCCTCCCAGGAAAGCCTCCTCGCTTTTTTGTGGTGTAGTGAAATACCATCCTCCCAGGGATACCCTCATGCTTTTTTGTGGTGTAGTGAAATACCATCCTCCCAGGGATAGCCTCATATTTTTTTGTGCTGTAGCCAAATACAATACTCCCAAGGAAAGCCTCATACTTTTTTGTGGTGCAGTAAAATACAATCCTCCCAAGGATAGCCTCCTACCTTTTTGGGGTGGAGTGAAATACCATCCTCCCAATGACAGCATCATACTTTTGATGGTGTAGTGAAATACCATTCTCCCACGGACAGCGTCACACATTTTTTTCGTGTAGTGAAATACAATCTTTTCAGCGATAGCCTCATACTTATTTGTGGTGTAATAAAATATCATCCTCCTCATACTATTTTGTAGTATAGTAAAATACCCTCCTCCCAGGGAAAGCCTCATACGTTTCTGTGGTGTAGTGAAATACCATCTTCCCAAAGATTGCCTAATAGTTTTTGTGGTGTAAATAAATACCATTCTCCCAGGGATAGCGTTATACCTTTTGCTGTTGTAGTTAAATACCATTCTCCCAGACACAGCCTCATACTTGTTTGTGGTGTAGTAAAATACCATCTTCACAGGGATAGCCTCATACTTTTTTGTGCTGTAGTGAAATAACATCTTCCTATGGATAGCCTCACACTTTTTTATGGTGTAGTTAAATACTATCCTCCCAGAGATAGCTTAATACTTATTTTGTGGTGTAGTAGAATACCACTGTCCCAGCGATAGCCTCATACTGTTTTGTGGTGTAGTCAAATACTATCCTCTCACGGAGGCCTTATACTTGTTTCTAGCGATAGCTTAAGACCTTTTTGTGGTGTAATAATATATAACCGCATAGTGTTTTTCTCATCCTTTTTTGTGGTGTAATAAAATACAATCTATCCAGAGAAAGCCTAATACTTTTTTTGTGGTGTAGTGAAATAGCATCCTCCTAGAGATAGTCTCCTACTTGTTGGGGGTGTAGTGAAATACCATCCTCCCACGGATAGCTTAATACTTTTTTGTGGTGTAATGAAATACGATCCTCCCAAGGACAGCCTCTTACTTTTTTGGGCGTCGTTAAATACCATTCTCCCACGGAAACCCCTAATACTTTTTTGTCGTGTAGTGAAATACAATCTTTTCAGCCATAGCCTTATACTGATTTATTGTGTAATGAAATATCATTCTACCAGGTATAGCCTCAAACTTATTTTGTGGTGTAGTGAAAGACAATTCCCCCCCCCCCCGCCTCGAGATACCATCATCATTTTTTTTCGTTTTGTGAAATACCATCCAACCAGGGATAGCGTGACACTTTTTTGTGGTGTAGTAAAATACCATCTTCCCAGGGATAACCTCATACTTCTTTGTTGTGTAATGAAATAGCATCCTTCCAGGGATAACCTCATACTTCTTTGTGGTTTAGTGAAATACCATCATCCCAGAAATAGCCTCATACTTTTTTGTTGTGTAGGGAAATACCATCCTCCCAGGGATAGCCTCATACTTCTTTATTGTGTAGTGAAACACGATCTTCCCAGGGATAGCCTCATATTTCTTTGTTGTGTAGTAAAATACCATCCTACCAGGGATAGTCTCATACTTCTTTGTGGTGTAGTAAAATACCATCCTACCAGGGATAGCCTCATACTTCTTTGTGGTGTAGTAAAATACCATCCTCCAAGGGATAGCCTCATACTTCTTTGTGGTGTAGTGAAATCCATCCTCCAAGGGATAGCTTCATAATTTTTTGTTGTATAGTGAAATACTATCCTGACCGCGATATCCTCATACCTTTTAGTGGTGTAGTGAAATATCATCCTCCCAGGGATAGCCTCATATTTCCTTGTTGTGTAGTAAAATACCATCCTCCCAGGGATAGCCTCATACTTCTTTGTTGTGTAGTGAAATACACACCTCCCAGGAATAGCCTCATACTTCTTTGTTGTGTAGGTAAATACCATCCTCCCAGGGATAGCCTCATACTTCTTTGTTGTGTAGTAAAATACCATCCTCCCAGGATAGCCTCATCTTTCTTTGTTGTGTAGTAAAATACCATCCTCCCAGGGATAGTCTTATACTCCTTTGTGGTGTAGTAAAATACCATCCTCCCAGGAATAGCCTTATACTTCTTCGTGGTGTAGTAAAATACCATCCTCCCAGGGATAGCCTCATATTTCTTTGTGGTGTAGTAGAATACCATCCTCCCAGGGATAGCCTCATACTTTGTTGTGGTGTAGTAAAATACGATCCTACCAGGGATAGCCTCATACTTCTTTGTGGTGTAGTAAAATACCATCCTCCCAGGGATAGCTTCATACTTCTTGGTTGTGTAGTGAAATACCATCCTCCAAGGGATAGCTTCATAATTTTTTGTTGTATAGTGAAATATTATCCTCCAAGGGATAGCTTCATAATTTTTTGTTGTATAGTGAAATACTATCCTCACCGCGATATCCTCATACCTTTTAGTGGTGTAGTGAAATATCATCCTCCCAGGAATAGCCTCATATTTCGTTGTTGTGTAGTAAAATACCATCCTACCAGGGATAGCCTCATACTTCTTTGTGGTGTAGTGAAATACACACCTCCCAGGAATAGCCTCATACTTTTTTGTTGTGTAATGAAATACCATCCTCCCAGGGATAGCCTCATACTTCTTTGTTGTGTAGTAAAATACCATCCTCCAAGGGATAGCCTCATACTTCTTTGTTGTGTAGTAAAATACCATCCTCCCAGGAATAGCCTCTTTGTGGTGTAGTAAAATACCATCCTCTCAGGGATAGCTTCATACTTCTTTGTGGTGTAGTGAAATACCATCCCCCAAGGGATAGTTTCATAATTTTTTGTTGTGTAGTAAAATACCATCATCCTAGGGATAGCCTCATACTTCTTTGTGGTGTAGTTAAATAGACTCCACCCAAGGATAGCCTTATACTTCTTTGTTGTGTAGTGAAATACCATTCTCCCAGGGATAGCCTCAGACTTCTTTGTTGTTTAGTTAAATAACATTTTCCAAGGGATAGCTTCATAATTTTTGTTGTATAGTGAAATACTATCCTCACAGCGATAGCCTCATACCTTTTAGTGGTGTAGTGAAATATTATCCTCCTAGGGATTATTTTTATATAAGTGTTGTGGGTGACCTACCTACTTTTTAATAATAACTAAATGGTAGCAACCGGCTACCATAAATACTGGTTTTGCCGGGAGAACATTTGGTACCACATTTAGGCACTAGCACTGCCAAAACTGACTTGTGTATACTTTCTCTGTTCAATACAATTCGTTATTATTATCTCTAAACCTGTTGTTCTTTTATTTCATTGTTGGTACCCCTAAACGGGTCCAAACAAATGGCGGCGAGTGATTCGTAAAGGACTTCGTTGGAAACACCTTGGACCTTGCAACCTGTGAGTGATAAACCAGTGTCTACAACACGGTCAACCTGTTTGAAAAAAACTACAAAAAACCTTGTGCTTTACAATTTTCGGGAAGATATTGGAAACATCGAATACATTTAATTTTGGGACGAGTCTGCCTTACAAGAAATAACCAGTTTATACAATTCATGAAGAAAAAAAAAGTAAGACAGATTTTACTATTTGTGTGCTTCGTATTTCAATACGGGATTTTACATCGTGCAACAAATGAAATTGGAATACCATGTGCTTATAAAACTGAAAGGTTTGAAAAAACAAAAAAACAAACTCCATACTACAAAAACCTTTTTTCGTGTCTAATATATTCAAACGTATTTTGCGAACAGACTTGTCACTGTAAAATCGTATAGTCGGAAAAAAAATCTGACAAGTAAACCGAAATTACTTTCTTGAATAACTAGTCAATTTTTTATATAGCCATTACTTGCTATTTTGCATTTTCAGCCTACACTGAAGGGCAAATGGACTTATTGGGGGAAAAAGTTCCAGATGCGAACAAAAATACAAATAATTTGTTAAATTAATTACCCAATAAGCCGGATTAATAAAATCGTTTTTTTTCTCAAAAAACTTTGATGGGGAAGTCATTTCAAAAGTGACACTAAAAAATAAGACATTAAAATTACGCATGTTCTTAATGAAAGATACAGGAAATTTGTTCGGTTAAGATTGGATTCAGCACTTCCAGCTCTGGGATTCGCCGATAAGCACCTATTGTCAACGAATAGAGAACTTTTCTGCTGAAGCAGAAAAATTGAAGAAGGATTTGAAAGAGTCATTTCCCAAGGTGTTTTCTAATGAATTAGGACGCTGTACTAAAATGAAGGCGAGTTTTGAACTAATTGGAAATAAGAATCCCGTTTTTAAGAGAAAACAAAGTGTACCATTTGCCTCTCTTGAAAAAATTAATGCAGAAATAGACTGGTTGGTGGAGAAAGGTATTTTAACACCAGTTGACTACTCGGAATGGGCGGCACCAAACGTCTACGTGAAGAAAAAATCTGGAGAGATCAGAGTGTGTGCCGATTTCTCAACCGGTTTGAACGATGCGCTTAAAGATTATCACTATCCTCTGCCGACACCAGAGGAGGTTTTCACAAAATTAAACGGTGGAAAACTGTTCTCAAAAATTGACTTGAGTGAAGCCTATCTGCAAATACCTGTAGAGGAAGATAGCTCTGAGCTTCTCTGTATTTCGACAGACAGGGGACTACTAAAGTTCAATCGTCTCCCTTTTGGAATTAAAGTGGCCCCGTCGATTTTTCAGCAGGTAATCGACACGATGTTGAGCGGGCTCGATTTTTCGATCGGCTACCTGTACGATATCTTAATGAAAAGTACGAATATCGGGGAGCACCGTGAGCACGTAAACAAAGTATTCGAAAGGATAAGTGATTTTGGTTTTACACTCAAGTGTGAATTCTTTCTAGAAGAGATCAAATACTTGGGACATGTCATTGATAAAAATGGAAGACGTCCCGATCCAGAAAGATCTATAGCCATCAAGAATATGTCCGAATCGAACAATGTTACCCAACTACAAAGCTTCCTGTGTCTCGCAAACTATTACGAAAAATTCATTCCCAGTATGCACAAATGGCGAGCCCCCTTAAATGAGTTACTTAAGAAAGATAGTAAATGGGAATGGTCCGCCGACTATCAATCTGCATTTGACAACCTAAAAACGAAGTTAACTTCAGAATTATTCCTTACTCATTTTAATCCAGAGCTAAAAACTATTGTTGCAAGTGACGCCAGCTCCTACGGCATTGGGGCGTGCATTTTGCATAAAATGCCGGGGAGCTCGATGAAACCCATCGCGCACGCTTCAAGAAATTTACTTCCTGCAGAGAAAAATTACTCGCAGATTGAAACAGAAGCGTTGGGTATTGTGTTCGCAATGACCAAATTTCACAGGTATCTTCACGGCCGTCATTTTATCCTACAAACAGACCATAAGCCACTTATCACCATGTTTGGATAAAAAAAGGCTTGCCAACCTACACAGCAAACCACCTACAGAGATGGGGTATAATTCTGTTAAATTATGACTTTGAGATGGAATTTTTCCCGTCAAAAAGATTAGGACGCGCAGATGGTTTATCGCGGCTAATCCCAAAGTACACGAAACCGCTCAAGGATACAGTTATAGCATCCCTACGGTCTAAATATGACTATAGTAAAGTATTGTGTAACACAATAAAAGAGCTGCCAGTCACACTTGGCGATATACAAAAAGAGGCAAGAGAAGAATTTTATTATCGAAATTAAAAATAAATTACAAACAGACGATGAGCAAACGGCAGAAGCTTTTTCAGTCTGTTGCGACACATTATTATACCGGGAGCGAGTAGTAATCCCAGCTACGCTAAAAAAAAAATCCTGAAGGATTTCCATGAAGGGCATCCCGGAGCGACACGCATGAATAGCCTAATGAGATCTTATGTGTATTGGAAAAACATGGACAGGGACATAGAGACGAAGGTGAAGGCCTGTGCGGGCTGCGCGTCGGCAGCGAAAGCACCACCTATTCAGTATTGTCCATGGCCAAAAGCAGAGCAACCATGGTCCTGGATTCACATAGATTTCGCGGGGCCATTGGAAGGCTTATACTATTTAATTATAGTCGACAGCTTCTCAAAATGGCCAGAAGTTGTTAGATGTAAAAACCCAACAACGGATGTCACGATATGCGCGTTGCATGAACTGTTTGCCCGATTCGGAGTGGTGGACATTGTTGTATCGGACAATGGTACACAATTTACTTCACGAGAGTTCAAAGAATTTTGTGAAGACTTTCAAATTAAACATATCACCACTCCGATTTACCATCCGAGGTCAAACGGACAGGCAGAAAAATTTGTTGATACCTTGAAGAAAGCGTTGAAAAAATCGACGGGCACGCCGAGAGAAAAGGCACTCCAGCAGTTCCTTCAAGTGTATAGAATTACACCAATCGAGAACACACCAGCCCAGGTACCACCGGCGGAAGTAATGTTTGGAAGAAAAATAAAGTCGGTATTTGACAAACTTTTACCAAAACAGGTGACACCGACCAATATTACAGCACATAAGAAGAGTTACGAGGATGGAGAGAAGGTGTTCTTCCAGGAACACCATGGAGACAAAACCGTGTGGGAAGTAGGAAAAGTACAAAAATGATTGGGGCGGATGGTGTACATTGTAGAGGGTCCTAGAAGCACCTGTAAAAAACACATTAACCAAATGCGTCGTCGCATGTCGGACGACCCAGGGGAAGGCCCATCGGATCAGAGTGAGACAATCATGGAAGATCTATACGACGCATTTGAGCTGCCAACACCAAAAACACCTCCGGAACAGAGACGTTAATCAAGAAAACGTAAATTAACCGGGAGTTTCGAGGTGAATCCTAGGAAAAAGATATACATTGAGATTCCGGGAGAATGAGTTTCGGAAGGGTGGTGTTGTGGGTGACCTACCTACCCTTTAATAATAACTAAATGGTAGCAACCGGCTACCATAAATACCGGTTTTGCCTGGAGAACATTTGGTACCACATTTAGGCACTAGCACTGCCAACACTGACTTGTGTATACTTTCTCTGTTCAATACAATTCGTTATTATTATCTCTAAACTTGTTGTTCTTTTATTTCATTGTTGGTACCCCTAAACGGGTCCACAACAATAAGTAAACCTCAGTTTTGTTTTACTGATTTACAGGGAATATAAAAGAAAGCTTAAGTGGCCCACGAGTTCGTTTTTAGAAAATATGTTTTCATTTTACCGAAATTCACCAATATACTGATTATTGTCTTTTCTGACATCCATACTTACAAAAGCTAAACTTACATATTCTGTTTTTAGAGGTCTCGGTTCTTATGCTGAATTACCAATAATACATTGTTTTTAACTCTAACACGTTTTTTAATATATTATTAAAGAACGAATTAAAAACAATGTATACATCAATTTTATTCGTTTTGCGAAGAAAGTGTATACACCGTCGATTGTTTGAATATGTTTTTTTTTATAAAATAATTAATTTGTAATTCGATGTGCCTAACAACACAATGGATAAAAAGTGTTATCGACACTTAATTCAAGCGACTGCAATTTTTAGTTTTATTTTATGAAAATATGACAATTTTGAATATAACACGACATTTTTCTTTTTTAAATAAATCATTCGGAATTCCATGTGTAAAAAAACAATAAATGAAATGCATTAGCGACACATTATTTAAGCGACTGTAATTTTGAGTTTAATTTTATTAATATGTGATGATTTTAAAAGTAACATAAATCATTTTTTTATAAATAAATCATTCGGAATTCCATGTGCGAAACAAAACAATAAATAAAATGTGTTATTGGCACATTAATAAAGCGATTGTAATTTTTAGTTTTATGTTTTTTTTTTCATGCAATGAAGAATTGAACATCTAGTCAGTATGAATTTTGCTAGGTAACTTCTGGTTTGGTATCTGCGCGTGCGTGTAGCCGTAAATGGTAATATTGAAAAATTGACACCTCTCCGTGGCACAGTTTGTATAATTACTACATGAAGAATATGATATTTATTTCTAATCTTTAGATATTATTCAAGTGAGATAACGCTGGTCAAAATAATACCAAGTTTGTTTATGTTTGTTGCGTAGTTTTCAAGTTTTAGGCAACACGATGATAAACGATTGATGCAAAAACACACACTGGGTGCATTAGCGTCAAAAGAAGCGTTGGGTACCGTACATTTTGCGAGACTCATTGTCACTCAGATTTCAGGGCTTATCCCATGTTTTTAGTCGTAAAAGATCACTAGCGTGAAAATTCTAAGTTAGTAATAATAATTATATTCAGTGTGATATTGTAAGCTTACGGCAAAATCAGATTAGAAAAACGGCTTACAGCGGATCACGTAACGTAAGCAAAGTTATGTCGTGTTTGTAAATATATGGGTGACTGTCGGTACCAGGCGTCGTAAACAAAACACCCTGACGGTATCGGTTGCAACGTTATCTAAGAAAAAATATATCTTTTGTGGTCAGGTGGGGGTGTTTCACCTTAACAGAATAGAGGAGTTGTGACATAAATATACGAGCAACGAGTATCAACTTACAACGGATCTTTTTGTTTGTTTATTTAATTTCTTAGAGGTGTGAACGATTGTACAATAGGCGTTAGTCGAAATATGAAAGGAGGTACACGTGTCGCTCTCTTGTATCGATGTTCCCACGGTGTGACAAACTGCTCAGATCGCGGGCGTTCCCTGAATTAATCGGTACGCAGTTACACCCAGAGAGTGCAACACCCTGGCTGCGATCAATTCTTATCTTACCTGTCACTTTTATAGACGTTGATAAATTTAGGACAAATTTTTGGACTGAATTTATTAAATACAGTCACACACACAGACATATATATATATATATATATATATATATATATATATATATATATATATATATATATATATATAAGCAAGGAAAATATATATGGCAATCAAGCTACACAGAGGCTCCCGTGTTTCATCCCCGGGGGAATCGTCAGGCTAAATGCATGGAGTTATTTTTGTCAGGTGTTTTTATATACATGGCTTGCTAGTTAACCAATCAGATTCTTTGTTGTTCCCTCAGCCAATCGTTGGGCTTCCCGCGAACAAAGGCTTTGTTGGTGAAGCTCCTATGTCTATCCTATTGTTTGTTAACAATGGGTTTTTCTATATCCTGTTACCTTTGTTTTGCCAATACAGTAGGCGAATTTATTTTAACACGTGGTTTCTTGTATTTCTATTTTAGGTTTTAAATTTTAACTTGTTCAGTTTTTTATTTATTTATTTATTTACTTATTTATTTTTTATTTTTTATTGTTTTTAATTTTTTAATTTTTATTTATTGTATATCAACCTAAGGTAAATTTATTTCTGTGTAAACAGCTGTTTGCTATTTCGCTTCTAGAGTTTAATAGGTTTCGGGGATCTTTAAAATTTAGGATTTCATATTTTTCATTCAGGCATAATCTACACAGGTCGTCTAAGTTTCTACATGTACTGGCCTGTCTTACTATTTTCCATTCAATTATTGGTGAGTGTCCATTTTCTTTGAGCTCCCAATAATGGTTAGCTAGTGCTGTTTTAGTTCGACGTTCTTTGTTTTTAAATGTGCTTTTGTGGTCATAGTATCTGATCTTAAAGTCTAGGGATGTCATACCCACGTAGTATTTCTTGTTATTTGGTCTTTCGTTGGCAAATATCGTTGCTTGGTATACAACACTTTTAGTTAGGCATTTATTTTGTAGTGGACAAAGTTTACGATTTATGCAGTTACATCTTTTCTCTTCATTGCTAACTTTTTCGTTTCTATTCGGGTGGTTATTATTAGTGTTTTGTTTATTTCTATTAGTATTGTTTATATTTTAGTTCTTCGTAGTGTTATTATTGTTATATTTTCCACTTTGTTTATTTTTTTCTTCTCTATTGTTGTCTTTTAGTATTTTGTTGTTGTGTGCCTTTATTATCATTTCTAGACTTACACAGCAGCTGTAGGATAATTTTAGATTATTTTTATTGAATATTTTATGTAGAGGGTTGGTTACGGGGAAGTGTTTTTCAATCAGATTTAGGAATTTTTTGCCTAGTTTAGTTTTTAGCATCCGGTTATAGGGAGGGGTATAGTAGATTATATTTCTTTTTCTTTTGTTTTTATTTTAATTTTGTTGTAGTTATTGGTGTCCTGTTTTTTATATTTAATTTCGGTATTATGGTAACCACTATTTTTTAGAGCTAATGTTGTTGATTTTTTAAAAACGCTTTCGTTGCTAGAATTGTGATAAGCCTACTTTCGATCGAATTCGGGGTATGTTTTATGATTGATGGGGGGTGATTAGACTTTGGGTGTACTGATATATTGGGTTGGCGTTATCTTTTAGGTATGGTTCGTAGGTGTTTTTACTTAAGTTTAATGTGACGTCTAGAAAGTTCGTTGTTTTTATGTTAGCCATTACTTCTACTTTTAGGCCTAGTTTTTTCATTTCCATATGTATAATTTTCTTGACAATTTCTCCCTTGACTTTGTTGGAGTCTCTTATTATCGCTAATCCATCATCTCTATAAAGGCCGATATCCGTATTATCGAATATATTTGTGAGTGTATATAAAATTAATAACCCCACAAGATCAGCAATGTATGAGTAAATACTGAAAACTGATACATAAAAATTATATCTCCTTATAATATTTTATGTGGATACATAAAGTACTAATATATATATATATATATATATATATATATATAGATATAGATATTCATATATATATATATATATATATATTCATATATATATATTCATATATATATATATATTCATATATATATATATATATATATATTCATATATATATATTCATATATATATATTCATATATATATATATTCATATATATATATATATATTCATTCATATATATTCATATATATATATTCATATATATAT
>OY744523.1:95269293-95274293 GCA_963556195.1 Sepiola atlantica
ATTTTGTTAAACTACTGTTTGTTTGCTCCCTAAATTGATATTGGAAGTTCCTTCGCCTTTTAGCCCGGGTCATAGAGTAGTATTATATATATATATATATATATATATATATATATATATATATATATATATATATATATATATATATATATATACATTTATATATATATATATATATATATATATATATATATATACATTTATATATATATATATATATGTATATACATTTATATATATATATACATTTATATATATATATATATATATATTTATATATATATAAATTTCAATATATATATATACATTTATATATATATATTTATATATATATACATTTATATATATATAAATTTATATATATACATTTATATATATATATAAATTTATATATATACATATATACACATTTTTATATATATATACACATATATATAAGTGAAACATTTAGTAATTGCATTTAAAAAAAAGAAAAGTAAGAACATAGATTTATACTGAAACTGAACTTTATTCAATATTAATAAAAACAATAATTAATTCAAATTATTAAGTTGTGTATTGTTGTTATGTTAAGTACGTATGTTACTATTTACTTGCCTCACTACGAGGGAAAGGTTAGACACTCCCTCTACAATAATTCTAATGTCTCTCCCCCTATTTAGTAATCTTAGAACTCCAATCGTCACCATCCTCCACACTCTTTACTGTTAACTCAATTTCCCTCTGCCACCATCTACTTGTATCTCATAATTTTATTTTTTCATAAGCGGCCCCAGTTTTAAGCTCACACCAACGATAACCTCTGTTTCAAACATTTGGTACTTGTGTATGTTTTTCTTCAGACAATCATCCTGAGGAAGTCATATAATAAAACAGAAACGTTGATGAATACATTAATAATATTGTTTAGGTTTCCTTTTTAAATTTATATATATATATATATATATATATATATATATATACATATATATATATATATAATATTTCAACACACTGGGTATATGTTAATTAGGATAACCACTAGAGTAAATGTGGTATTCTGGTAACTGAAATAATTTTAGCTAAGAGTAAGATAGACAGAGGATGACAAACGACCCACATTTTCCTTACACTCTTGATAGCATTGTGCACAATTAAAAACAAAATGATATGTTATATATTGTTCGTCAATTGAATAATTAAAAGCGTAGTATCTGTTCTGACAATACAATTTATCTTTTCTGTACTCAGGCAGTGAGCGGGTAATTCTTCTAGACTGAGGCAATTTTATTTTTTTTCCAAATCCGGAGTGCTTCTGTTGGAGAGCTGGATTTTCTCCTCCTAAACACCGACAATGTGCCTATATCTTCCCTCGTGATGAGGCAAGTAAATAGGAACACACGCAATTATATGCTTGTAACTTCATAGTTCATGTAAAGTTAATGTGATAGTTCATGTAACTTCATAGTTCATGTAAATAGGAACACACGTAATTATATGCTTGTAACGAACAATCGTTTCTACCAAACAAATAAGTAGATATTGCATATTTTCATTTTATTAACTTATGTAAATAACATTGCTTTTTGGTTTGTTCACAATCAAAATAATAAACGAATTTTAATCTTAAAAATCCATCCAACAGCGTAATGTGTATTTACTTGAACATAGACACAATGCACAACTTAACTATTATTTTTGAATGAATTATTATTTTGTTTTTATTAACCTAAATGAATAAATATTTTTTTCATCTATCCTAACCATATTTACACCAACACACGTTAGACTTATTTAATTCCAATGATATAAGAATATATTGAAATACCCTATATATCGGCATCTCCAGCTCACTCAAACAAATCTCGATGTAGCTCATTTATTTATTTTAAAGTTTTTAATAAATAAATATTCTGTACTACTTTGTACTACTTTGTATTGTCAAATTTTCTTCTATATACGCAATCGTATTATGATAATACTATTATTATAATTATAAATGAAATAAGAAAAAGACATTTTATAAAAAAAATGATAGCGTTTAAAATGTACTTAGAATTTAATTTTCAAAGGAAATAATTTACTTCCGGCTTCAGTAAAGTGTCAAATATCGCTGAGATATCAAGAACATATACTACACTTTTTCAGACAAGTCCTTCATATATAACAGACTGTGGAGAATTTCTGGGTATAGATTTTCATGTTTGATCAAGATTACTCACAGCTGAAGGCATTCTCTCTGGATAGTTGTTTTAGTGGTAGGTTTCTCTGGATATGTATTAGTGTAAATATATTTTCCCATTATCGATGCTGTAGACAACGAACGATTCCTGTGTACTATATGTATGCTAAGAGTTGCAATTAATATATTTTCATGTGAAAGTTGGCTTTCGATATACGGACGACCGGAACCTTTGATCAGTGCGAGTTATAAACACATATAGGAAAGACAATTTGTTATGTTCCTTTTCAATAGTAAACTCTACAGATGGACGGATGGAGTCCACATGGTTTTGCATTGCTTGAACGTGTTCCTGATGAGGCGAGAGTATGAACGAGCCATCCACATATCGCAGCCACATTAATTGCTTTAGTGATGTGAATCATAATTCCATTTTGTTCGAAATATTCCATGTATATATTGGCCAGTACTGGGGACAATGATGATCCTATTCCTACACTTTCTGTCTGTCGATATATGTCATATAACATCACGAAGTATGAAGTTTTTACACAGAAAGTCAACACATCCATCAGATAATCTATTGGGATACAGGTGCGTTTCCCCACTGAAATATATTAAATTATTTCCCCCGTACTACAGTCAATCCCATCAGTAGTTACTTTTATGAACATACTTAGTAGGTCTAGACTTACCATCTTGTTGAAGTGAATGGAAGAATTATGATTTTTACACGAAATAGCGGAATTCATGACATACGATGGAGATTTGTTTGTGAGTGGAGTAATTATATCTATCAGGAATCAGCTCAATGGATGACACGCTAAACTTCATGCACTGACAATGAGCCTTATGGAACAATTACTTAAAAACGGATCATAGCTGACAAAAACGAGAACAATTTATCCCCATGGATTAAATTAAGAGTTCTGTTTGAAATTCTGTACAGATTCCCGAGTTCAGCATGATGATTTCCAAGTTTGACAAGATGAAAGTCGAGGGTTACATCAGTCGAAACGTTGTAACAATAAAATCCAAGTAAACAACAATAGTCAAAATTCAAATAAAATAAGTATTTAGTCTGTTGTTTCCAAGCAAATCACATCGATTTGTCTATGTTTTAAGGTCTAGGTTTCCTCCGCTATAGGTTTAAATAGATGATAAGCCTAATATTGATCCCAAAACATTATGGTTCCTTTTTTGTTGTTGAATTAAATCTTAAATATAACAATGTTTTTGTTCGCATTTTTTCGTGGAGGGGTCTGTTGCTAATCGAACTTAAGGTTAGTGGTACGGTTAAGGGTGTTTTTTTAAGTGTCATCCAGAATTAGGGATAGTGTTAGCATTAAAGGAAGGTTGTTTGTTTTTATTGTCCACCCTCCGATAAAACACACAATATGTATCTTGCTTAATTAAAAAAATATGGTTATATATCCTTAAAACGCTATTTGGTTAGACAATTAATGCGTGATGTTTTTACGTTAAATTTATATACGGAACTAATTCCCCTTTCAAAGTAATAAAGTAATTAAAGGTTTCCCCCTAATGTTTCAGTGTTTTCATGTGTAATCGCCTTATTTTTGGAGGAAAGAGGATTTAGCTGACCTTTTCCTCAATTTTTAAATGTAGATATAATTTCCTGTTTAATTAGAAAAGCTTCTTAATGTGTTCCCTTTTTGTATAGCATTCAAGATGTTGATACCATTTTGGGAGCTTTTTATTTACTTTTTTCACTCGTACCATTTTTTTCTAATTATATCCGCTTGTGCTATTCTTTTTTTGCCATGCCATTTTTACGGTGCCATATATTCCGTTGCCCATTAAAACTAAATTCGTAATTAGATTTAAGTTTAACTTGTAAAGTAAAATCATTAAATATTTAGCAATAGAACCAGCAATAGAAAATTAAGTTCTTAACGAAAAAAAAATGTTTAAATGGTTTTGGAACAGCAAATTCGGCTTAACTCTTTCCGATTCGGATACCTAAAAATTTTCGGACTTTTCCGATTTCCGATTCCGATTAATCGTCTACAGCCACACACACACACACACACACACACACACACACACACACACACACACACACACACACACATATATATATATATATATATTAGCGTAATTCTATTTTATTTGTAAAAAATATTGAGTCTAGTCGATTACAAGTATCGTAAAATTTGTAAACAAATGAATCAGTTTATATAAAATATATAATGTATACCACTGTTAGCTCAGATGTTAAGACACTCGACTCAAGTTGTCACAGTTGGTAGTGACTTAGAATCTGTGTATTGAATTTCGATGTTGATGCGTGATGCGATAGAAACAGATATCTTCGTATAACTTTATATATATATATATATATATATATATATATATATATTGTGTGTATTTAGGCATCGTTTTCTCATTTATGCAAACATTATTAAAATAACAGAATACGTCTGTTTAATTATACCTTCTTAAATTTTTCAATTTTTCTGATGGTCTTTTTTGTATTAAAATAAAAAATAATAATAAATGTTCCATAGGTTTCACTAGTTTCACAAAAGTTTTCGATTCCTCGTCGAATTATTCTCGGGTTTCAAAAGTAAATGAACAAAAAAGCTGAAGAAAGAAGATCATTTTTAAAAGGCGGCAAAGAAACGCGCATAAAACATTTTTCGCATTGTTCTAGGTTGACTTTGCTGCCCTCCACTTTTTATTTGTTCTTTTTGTATTGTTACCCTTCTTACAATTTCTTCTCTGTTGTTGATGTTATATCTAGCAGTATTGATGATGCATTGCACATTCATCGATCAAGCTCCATCTTTCTTTTTGGTGACTTCAATGCTCACCA
>OY744523.1:95286793-95306793 GCA_963556195.1 Sepiola atlantica
CCTGAATTTACGTTTATGCCTGTAACTGGAGATAAGTTCATTCTTAGAATTAATAATATTTTTAGATTTAGTAGCAGTAGCTATCATAAAGGTTTCCAGAGTACAAAGTTGGCAATGGGATGCTCCAGGGGTATATGATTTGGACTTTTTAAGTATTGACCAGTGAAGTGAATAGGGAGTATTTTTGAGATTGAGGTTTCTAATTAGATTGGAAAGTGAAGTGCCTGTGCTGTTATCGCTGCTATTTTTAAAGGAATATATATGGTTAGAGATCCGGGTCTTAATGGGGAAAGAGGACACCCCAATATATGTGTGTATCTTGAAGGGTGGTGATATAGTTGCATTGAGATTACTAATGGTATTAGAAGAGATTTGGGTTTGGAGATCCAAGTTATGTGAGGAAAGTTGTTTGGAGAAGTTGGGTGGAGCGGATATGGGGGAAATGTGAGTTGGCCCATGAGCACTATCTATTATTGGGGTGCTTGGTTAGAGGTATGGCTGTATAAGCGGGAGTTTAGAGTAGAAGCGGATTGGGGTTGCGGGGAGATCCGGAGTTCGGGTGGAGTATGGGAACTGTGATTACTCACAACATTGGTGGAGCGGGGGAATTGTTTAACAGTACAAGCGTATATTACGTCCTTCTGTACACAGTTGTTGTTAAGGGGACAATCTCTAGGTTTACGGCAGTTACAAGTGGTGAGGGATGTGGTTGGTGGTTGCTGTTGGATATGTTTGATTTTCCTATTGTTAGAGGTTATAATAGTTTGTTCAATATTGGGCATAGTAGAGTATGATATTTTAATAGAATTTCTGTTAAGGATAGTGCTATATCTGTGGGATGCTTAAAAGATCTGTCTAAGATTTGGAAAAATTCTTTAGGTATATTGGTTTTAACATTACTGCTGAAAGGTGGATTAAACCAAGTGTTATTCTTTCTTCTAAGTTTTTTTCTTTGTTTATGCGAATGTGGGTCTACACGATTATCAATATCTTTAGTTCCTATGGGCTTATTAGAGTGTGTTTTGATTATCTTAGGTGCTGATGAGTTAAACTTTTTATTTCTGTGTGTGGTCATGTTGTGAGTAATAATGCCTGAAGATTTGTTAACTTGAGTAAGGGGGTTGCAGTTATATTTAATTTTGTGATTGTAGCCTGAGTTAAGCAAAGCATTATTGTAAAAGCTAGAATTTTGATCGAAGATAGATTTATTCGCAGATAGCTTAGAGATTCTATTAGATACTGAGGGGACTATTGAGTTTATGATGGATTTAGGGTGGTTAGATAGGCTATGTACGTAGAAAAGAGTTAAGTTAGGTTTATGGTATGCGCTGAAGGTTCCCGAGTTAAGATCTAATGTAAGGTCAAGAAAGTTGGATATTCTTTTCTCAGGTTCCACTGTAATGGTCAAACCAAAGTTTTTAAAGAAGTTATGCAGGTTTTTGATAGTGTTGTTATATTGTCTCGATCTCTCCCCAGACCCAAACAGGGCATCGTCCCTATACAACCCACCCTGTAAGTGTCCAAAATTAAATCCCAATTCGCTCATCAAGTACAAACCTACCAGGTCAGTGACCTGGGCAGAGTCTGAGGCCCCCATGGTAATGTCAAAGTTATTGGGGGTGTCCTTCCTAGTCCAAAGCTTATTATCAAATTCTAGTAGGGATATTCTGGCTAATATTATTAGTTTAATCTCTATGTCAGTAATGTCAGAATTATTTTTGGCGAAGATTAATGCTTTGTTAAGTAAGATAGGGGAAATGGATTGGTAATAATTATTAATGTCGAATGTTATGAAGTTCAAGTTAGGTTTAGACTTATCAATGAGGTTAAGGAACCAGGTAGTAACCTCATCAGAGGATTGCCAAAGAGTGTAACGAATTTTTTCTTTCAAGGTAGGGATAATTCTATCCAAGATTTTCTTGCTTATGATGCCTAGGTCGGATTTAGAGGGGCATATTAGTCTGATGGTAGGGTTTTCTTGGAAATTATTTTTATGGTCCTTCAAGGTAAATCTAGGTATTGCAGGGGTTAAAATTTCTGCGTAGTTGAGGACATTCAAAGATGTTAGTATGGATTTAGCCTCATTGTTTATACTAGCCAGGGTATCGTAAGATGTACTTTTGTAAGATTTATTTAATTTTTTGTAGATTAAGGATTTGTATTGACTATATTTCAGTTTGTAAAAATTCTTAGTTTTATCCGCTGGGACAATTATATTTGGGTGTTTCTTAATATTGTTAGTAAACTTGTTGATTTTTTTGATGATGGGATTGAGGTGTTTATTGTGTCTTTTGAATTTAATGCGACTAATGAGGTCAAATATGTCATTTTCGAAATTATTGAGGTGTTCATTTTGTTTAGGGAAGGAGGAGGTTTTGAGACCGTACCTGGAGGCAGCTGATTTTTCCAATTTCTTCAGTTCCCTAGAGGAGTTCATAGGTAGTGTAGATCCAAAGTGGGTAGAAAGTGAGGAATTGCTGGAGTCAGTTTGGTGGGAGGAGGTTTTGTGGTTCATGTCATGGTGAAATGCTTTCCATCTAACGTTAGTGATGAACTTCTTCACAGATTGGATAAGCTTGCAGATATAGGTTTCATTTGAGGGAATGGGTATATTTTTTGCCGAAAGCGGGAGGAATTCATTGTTGAACATATCACAAATAGGAGGAAAAAGCTCAACTAAGTAGGAGCTTAAAATAAAGAGGTGTACTAAAAGCGAACTTTTAGGAAAGGTAAAACCCTATTGTGAAGAGTATACAGCTCAATATCCAGGATAGAGCAGGTAGAAATGAAGGAGAATGGAAAGGAATTAGAGAAAGCAAAAGCCAAATCAAAATTCAATTCAAAAGTTCAAAGCCAGGTATATTCCGCAAAAAGGCAATTTATTCAAGTTAAATTTTCCTTAAGCCAGGCTTTTCAAAGATCAAAATCTTATCATCAGAGGAAGTCGCTGGGATAGATAAGTTGGCAATGGCCAAGATTTAAAATTTGAAAAAATGAAATAAAATAAAAGTTGTAGGGAAAGAAACGTAGGGCAAAACTGTGCCAAGGTGCAAGCAAATGTCCGATTGCCAAAAAGTCCGGTGTCGAAGAGTCCAGCGGAGAGAATAAGATGTAGATAGGTAGGTCGTTAGAGGCACGAGAAGTAATGAGAGAGGCTTCAAAGTTAAATTCCAAGAAGCCACAACTTCAGGTACGGCGAAAATAGAAAATCCAAAAAGGGAAAAAAGTCCAATAAGAGGAACATTCGATGATGCAGGCAGGCGTCAGAGGAGATTAAGAAGTAAAATATTCGCCATTAAAGATACTTCCCGGGCAGAGATTACAAAGGAAAGTGTTTTGAAGTGGGAAAAAGGGGCAGTGAGAATATTTAAAGCCTGCCCAGTTGAGAAAGCCGGCTATAAATGAAGAAAAGCAAAGACAGTGAAAACAAGAATATAATATGCGACCAGTAGGCAAGGGAGGAAACGGGTAAGGGGTGTGGGGAGGAGAAAGGGACGGGTACGAGGAAAGAGAGGGGGGAGGAGAAAGGGAGCGATGCGGTGAAGGAATGCGGATAAAACTAAGAGTGTGAAAGTGGGGGGTGAAACATAAAGTTGAAATTGGAAGTTAGCGCGAATTAGGATTCAACTAGAAAAGGGGAAGAAAGGAGTGGGGGTAAGTTAACGAATGTTAGGATAAGGGGTTAAAATATCAGAATATGTGTAAGAACAGAACTCGGGGTTTAGAAGTTTAATCAAATGACCTTAGATATAAACAATGAGGCAAAATATATATGAAGGGTAGGACTAGAAAAATGAGTTAAAAATTAAAAGAGTAAAGATAAAAAATAAAGATAAAAATAGTATAAAAAGTAGAAATAAGAAAATAAAAGAATAAAGAATGAAAAATAGATAATAAGATTAGTATTAAGCTCGCAGGGAAAATTAAGGATTGACCGAAAGAATAATAAAAAAAAAATAATAAATAAAAAAAAAAAATAAAAAAAAATAAAAAAAAAATAAATAAATAAATAAATAAAATAAAAAAAAATAAAAATAAAAATAAGATACTAATAATAGAATGAGGGAAAAGTCGATAAGATTGGAGCTCAAGAATGAAAATTAGAATAAGGAAAAAGAAAAAGGAAAACAAGACCTAGAGAGGATATCCGGAATGGGAGTCTCCAAGGTGGAAAAAATTATGGGTTGAAGTAAATAAGCAGTTACGGGATGTTAGTTCAAATAGATATGGGAAAATATAAACTTTGAAATTTTATTCAAAAAAGTTATATGGAGGTTATTAAGAAAATTGTTAAATAGGTTAGTGAAGGCCGGAAGAAGTAAGAGAAATACAAGGTTAAATCCTTGCTTTGAACTTTTGAATTGAATTTTGATTTGGCTTTTGCTTTCTCTAATTCCTTTCCATTCTCCTTCATTTATATATATTTATATATATATGTATATATATAATGTGTGTATATATATTTTGAGAAAATTTACAACAACTGTTTTATGTAAAAGGTCGATGAATGTTAATATTAAACAACAGAGCATATGTAAATAAACAATTGTATTTTAAATTCCAATGACTAAATCTTTATCTATATATTTACTTGCCGAATTAAAACAAATAATGTAACTTTTTACAATTTTTTCGCACATAATTGAACAATCAGCTTATCACAAGATCGCCCTATCATTTCCTGAGTAAATCTTCTAGCTCCCCAAAAACAAAACCTTCTTCTTTTTCTGGTCGTCTATTAATGGATCTTATGATCCACTAGGAGAACGGTTTTATGTGGGAATTGCATAAAAAAGTTCTGTTTTTTTTATTTTCTTTGGATCAATGGCATCTTTAATACCATTGTTTATATATATATATATATATATATATATATATATATGAAGTATATAATTTAAAAACTATACATTACAGTCGCTTAATAAAGTATTTTATATTCGCTTTTGTACAACCTACGATCGAGCACTATTTTCAACTAACTTATAATAAATGCTATATATATATATATATATATATATATATATATATATATATATATATATATAAAAGGAGATTGTAGTTTGCTTGAAGCATTGCTGGTAAATGTAAGTGTAAATTAGTCGTCCAAGGCTATAGCAATGCGATGTGGTTGCCGTGAGATGGAAAAGTGAAAAGAAATAAACGCAGGGAGAGAGTGAAACTCAAAACGATTTATTAATAATTTCACGAAAAACTGATTAAATACCAAATAGTATTTTTTTTTTTTTTTTGGTAAGTAACAGATCGGCAAAGGGTAATCTTAAATTTTCGAAAGAACAACTTTCATTATCAGAAGACAACAATAGAAGACCGAGAGGGTCGGAAAAACGTGAAAAAACCGGTGTCAGATCATCGTATTACAGGGGAAAACAATTGGCAGTAGGAACGCAGAAAACGTCAAAATTCCATTAAGCAATCATATAACTAAGGTTAAACCATTATAAACATTAGTTTAGTAATATACCAATTTTTTAAATTTTATTATGTTTCATTTTACATGACTCATCAATCTTTATTTATTTATTTATTTATTTTATTTTATTTTATTTTTTTTCATTTATTCTCTTCAAATCTAAATTTAAATTTACTGTCAAAGGGAGATAACTTATTCTAAATAATATATTCAGACTTTAGAAATGAGATTGGAAACTTGAGAAGGAATTTGAGTTGTGAAGTGGATAAAAGCCAAGGATGGGACCTTTTTTTTTTTTTTTATTAGCAGGGGAAGGGGGGATAAGAAGAGAGAGGATTATAAAAAAAAAAAAAAAAAGGTAAGTAAGTTGTGGGTGGGAGTGTGAGGAGGTGGGAGTGTGAGGATGTAAGAATCAGAGGATGAAGGGAGATGACAACTCGAATCTGTTATTCAAGGCAGGGCGAAATTTAGAGATTAGGATAGCTTCAGAAATTCGAAGCTGGCCTATATTGCGGACAGAGTTGAGGATGCGGACACTAATGGAGCGATGTGTGTTGCCACATGAAATTAAGTGTTTATGGAAGGAGGAAATGTGGGTGTTTAGATGCTCTTTAATACGTTGGTGTAGAGGCCTAACGGTACTACCGATGTAGAACTTTTGGCACTTAGAGCATTGCAGGTTGTATACTGTATATGTGCGGAGGCAGAGGCCAGAGTTGGGGATGGGGCAACTAGCTAGAGAGCAGGGGTCTGGGGTGTAGTGGCTTTTTTTGGATAAATGTTGTCGGAGAGAGGTGCCTGTGTGAGAAAGTTGTATGTTAAGGTTCTCACTACGTATGGCATTGCGGATAGCAGAAGTGATACGGTCGCTAAAGAAGGAGAGTTTAAGGAAGCATGTGTTGGTGAGTGTGTGGTGTCTACGTCTTCTGGTGTTGTTAAGGCTAGATATGGTAGTTAGCGGGAAGCCGTTGGTCAATAGAGTTTGGTGGAAGGCTTCGGTGTGTGTTGTTTTATCGGAAGAAGAAGAGCATTTGTCTTGTATGCGGGTGATTTCGGTTTGTGCGTAACTAATTTTGGATTTGAGGGGTAGTGCGGATTTGTAGTGGATAAAGAGATTCCTGCAGGCGGGTTTTCTATAGAAAGTGGTGTGGAGAGATCCGTCGTCATTAATGCTGAGTTTGAAGTCTAGAAGTGAGAGAGAGCCTGAGGTGTTGGAATGTTCGATGGTGAATTTAATGTGGGGGTCAGAATTATTAAATGTATTAAAGATAGAGATAGCTTCCTCTCGGGATGAAGTGAGGATCAAAATGTCGTCGACGTATCTCGAGAAGAAAATATGGGAATGGCAGGTGCTAAGTGCTTGCTGCTCCAGTCTGTTCATGTAAGAAATGGCGAGGAGGCCGGAGAGACTGAAACCCATGGGTAGGCCAGAGACTTGTTTGTATGTGTCTTGTTGGAACTTAAAGTAGGTGTTATCCACAATGATACGTAGGAACTGATGAATGTCTGTAGGGGTAAGCCCAAAACAGTCAAGATTGTTAGAGGAGATGTGGTCAGTTATGAGGTCAATGGCGGGGTGTGCGGGAATGGAAGTATAAAGGGAGACTACGTCAAGGCTGAAGATGTAGTTGTTGACGCGGAGCTGTTGGGGTTGGAGCAAGTTGAGTCTATCTATTACCTGGTCAGAGCTGCTGACGTGTGCCGGGAAGGTGGGGAGTAGCGGTTTTAGTAAGTGGGAGAGGAGCCAGGAGATCTTGTAAAGAGGTCCCTCAGTACTGGAGACTATAGGTCTGATCTGTAGGTGGTTGCTGGTTTTGTGGGTTTTAATAAGATGGTAAAAGGTGGGGAGTCTACTGTTTCTAGTGGTGAGATTGAGCCTATAAGCCTTGGGGAGATTACGTCTGGAGCAAATTTGGGACCAAGCGTTGTTAATAGTGGTTTGTATGCGGGTAGCAGAGATGTCATTATCGGGTGTGTAAAGGGATGTATTGCTGAGGTGTTCTAGGGCGAGAGTATTGTAGGATTCTTGGGAGATAATGCAGAATTCCTTGCCTTTGTCAGAGGGTAGGTAGACCAGGTTTTTTTTCTTAAGGCCTTTGAGGGTGAGACGCTGGGAATGGGAGATATTTGGTGTGATACGGTGTTTTTCCCGTTGTATTATGGAGAAAATCTTATGTTTGAGATTTACCAACTTTAGGTCTAAAGGGTGGTTTTCAGGAGGAGGGTGTAGGGGGCGGTCAGGTTGATAAACGGGGAAGGGGTTGGATGAAAAATTAGGGGGATCGGTGGGGGTGGAGTCGTTAAGTGGGTCCAGGGAGGGTGGTTCAAAGGCTGATAACCATTTCAAATGGTACGCTGTCCTGCAGAACTGTGTTTCTATATCGAGGAGGGTTTGGTCATTACGTTTTTGTGTAACGAAGAATTTGGGTCCGAGGCTGAGGAGATCAGTTTCTGTTGCGGAGAGAGAACGCGTGAGGTCAGTGATAAGTGGTTGGGTAGTAGCTTGAGGATGGAGAGGGGGTCCGTGTACAGCTCCATAATTGGTAAGTGGCTGTAAGATCTGTTTTTGGTGGAGCCAGTTGAATTTAAGTATGAGTCTGTTTTTTTCCGTGTGGAAACAGTGGTGGAAAGCTTTGTTGACAGATGCGGAGATGTGGGGTGGAAGGTGTGAGGGGGGGAAATTTGCTATCAGACATAGCGTTGATATGTTGGTGTAGCTTGCAATGGAGGTGTTTGATGGTTTTCTTTATACAAAAGGTATGTATGAACGAGCGTGCAGAGTGGAGGGTGGATAGGTAGAAGCACGACGGTAGGTGAATGTTCTTGATAGTGTTGGGGAAAATTCCATGTCTGAGGCATCTCTTCAGGAAGTTCATCTGGCAGCCGGTCCTAGCCCGCTTCTCCGAAAGTCGGAACATTTTCTTGGTGTATGCAAACTCTGTCTGGCCGAGATTGAGAGATAAAAGGAGATTGTAGTTTGTTTGAAGCATTGCTGGTAAATGTAAGTGTAAATTAGTCGTCCAAGGCTATAGCAATGCGATGTGGTTGCCGTGAGATGGAAAAGTGAAAAGAAATAAACGCAGGGAGAGAGTGAAACTCAAAACGATTTATTAATAATTTCACGAAAAACTGATTAAATACCAAATAGTATTTTTTTTTTTTTTTTGGTAAGTAACAGATCGGCAAAGGGTAATCTTAAATTTTCGAAAGAACAACTTTCATTATCAGAAGACAACAATAGAAGACCGAGAGGGTCGGAAAAACGTGAAAAAACCGGTGTCAGATCATCGTATTACAGGAGAAAAACAATTGGCAGTAGGAACGCAGAAAACGTCAAAATTCCATTAAGCAATCATATAACTAAGGTTAAAACATTATAAACATTAGTTTAGTAATATACCAATTTTTTAAATTTTATTATGTTTCATTTTACATGACTCATCAATCTTTATTTATTTATTTATTTATTTATTTTATTTTATTTTATTTTTTTTCATTTATTCTCTTCAAATCTAAATTTAAATTTACTGTCAAAGGGAGATAACTTATTCTAAATAATATATTCAGACTTTAGAAATGAGATTGGAAACTTGAGAAGGAATTTGAGTTGTGAAGTGGATAAAAGCCAAGGATGGGACCTTTTTTTTTTTTTTTATTAGCAGGGGAAGGGGGGATAAGAAGAGAGAGGATTATAAAAAAAAAAAAAAAGGTAAGTAAGTTGTGGGTGGGAGTGTGAGGAGGTGGGAGTGTGAGGATGTAAGAATCAGAGGATGAAGGGAGATGACAACTCGAATCTGTTATTCAAGGCAGGGCGAAATTTAGAGATTAGGATAGCTTCAGAAATTCGAAGCTGGCCTATATTGCGGACAGAGTTGAGGATGCGGACACTAATGGAGCGATGTGTGTTGCCACATGAAATTAAGTGTTTATGGAAGGAGGAAATGTGGGTGTTTAGATGCTCTTTAATACGTTGGTGTAGAGGCCTAACGGTACTACCGATGTAGAACTTTTGGCACTTAGAGCATTGCAGGTTGTATACTGTATATGTGCGGAGGCAGAGGCCAGAGTTGGGGATGGGGCAACTAGCTAGAGAGCAGGGGTCTGGGGTGTAGTGGCTTTTTTTGGATAAATGTTGTCGGAGAGAGGTGCCTGTGTGAGAAAGTTGTATGTTAAGGTTCTCACTACGTATGGCATTGCGGATAGCAGAAGTGATACGGTCGCTAAAGAAGGAGAGTTTAAGAAAGCATGTGTTGGTGAGTGTGTGGTGTCTACGTCTTCTGGTGTTGTTAAGGCTAGATATGGTAGTTAGCGGGAAGCCGTTGGTCAATAGAGTTAGGTGGAAGGCTTCGGTGTGTGTTGTTTTATCGGAAGAAGAAGAGCATTTGTCTTGTATGCGGGTGATTTCGGTTTGTGCGTAACTAATTTTGGATTTGAGGGGTAGTGCGGATTTGTAGTGGATAAAGAGATTCCTGCAGGCGGGTTTTCTATAGAAAGTGGTGTGGAGAGATCCGTCGTCATTAATGCTGAGTTTGAAGTCTAGAAGTGAGAGAGAGCCTGAGGTGTTGGAATGTTCGATGGTGAATTTAATGTGGGGGTCAGAATTATTAAATGTATTAAAGATAGAGATAGTTCTCTCTCGGGATGAAGTGAGGATCAAAATGTCGTCGACGTATCTCGAGAAGAAAATATGGGAATGGCAGGTGCTAAGTGCTTGCTGCTCCAGTCTGTCAACAAAGCTTTCCACCACTGTTTCCACACGGAAAAAAACAGACTCATACTTAAATTCAACTGGCTCCACCAAAAACAGATCTTACAGCCACTTACCAATTATGGAGCTGTACACGGACCCCCTCTCCATCCTCAAGCTACTACCCAACCACTTATCACTGACCTCACGCGTTCTCTCTCTGCAACAGAAACTGATCTCCTCAGCCTCGGACCCAAATTCTTCGTTACACAAAAACGTAATGACCAAACCCTCCTCGATATAGAAACACAGTTCTGCAGGACAGCGTACCATTTGAAATGGTTATCAGCCTTTGAACCACCCTCCCTGGACCCACTTAACGACTCCACCCCCACCGATCCCCCTAATTTTTCATCCAACCCCTTCCCCGTTTATCAACCTGACCGCCCCCTACACCCTCCTCCTGAAAACCACCCTTTAGACCTAAAGTTGGTAAATCTCAAACATAAGATTTTCTCCATAATACAACGGGAAAAACACCGTATCACACCAAATATCTCCCATTCCCAGCGTCTCACCCTCAAAGGCCTTAAGAAAAAAAACCTGGTCTACCTACCCTCTGACAAAGGCAAGGAATTCTGCATTATCTCCCAAGAATCCTACAATACTCTCGCCCTAGAACACCTCAGCAATACATCCCTTTACACACCCGATAATGACATCTCTGCTACCCGCATACAAACCACTATTAACAACGCTTGGTCCCAAATTTGCTCCAGACGTAATCCCCCCAAGGCTTATAGGCTCAATCTCACCACTAGAAACAGTAGACTCCCCACCTTTTACCATCTTATTAAAACCCACAAAACCAGCAACCACCTACAGATCAGACCTATAGTCTCCAGTACTGAGGGACCTCTTTACAAGATCTCCTGGCTCCTCTCCCACTTACTTAAACCGCTACTCCCCACCTTCCCGGCACACGTCAGCAGCTCTGACCAGGTAATAGATAGACTCAACTTGCTCCAACCCCAACAGCTCCGCGTCAACAACTACATCTTCAGTCTTGACGTAGTCTCCCTTTATACTTCCATTCCCGCACACCCCGCCATTGACCTCATAACTGACCACATCTCCTCTAACAATCTTGACTGTTTTGGGCTTACCCCTACAGACATTCATCAGCTCCTACGTATCATTGTGGATAACACCTACTTTAAGTTCCAACAAGACACATACAAACAAGTCTCTGGCCTACCCATGGGTTTCAGTCTCTCCGGCCTCCTCGCCATTTCTTACATGAACAGACTGGAGCTGCAAGCACTTAGCACCTGCCATTCCCATATTTTCTTCTCGAGATACGTCGACGACATTTTGATCCTCACTTCATCCCGAGAGGAAGCTATCTCTATCTTTAATACATTTAATAATTCTGACCCCCACATTAAATTCACCATCGAACATCCCAACACCTCAGGCTCTCTCTCACTTCTAGACTTCAAACTCAGCATTAATGACGACGGATCTCTCCACACCACTTTCTATAGAAAACCCGCCTGCAGGAATCTCTTTATCCACTACAAATCCGCACTACCCCTCAAATCCAAAATTAGTTACGCACAAACCGAAATCACCCGCATACAAGACAAATGCTCTTCTTCTTCCGATAAAACAACACACACCGAAGCCTTCCACCAAACTCTATTGACCAACGGCTTCCCGCTAACTACCATATCTAGCCTTAACAACACCAGAAGACGTAGACACCACACACTCACCAACACATGCTTCCTTAAACTCCCCTTCTTTAGCGACCGTATCACTTCTGCTATCCGCAATGCCATACGTAGTGAGAACCTTAACATACAACTTTCTCACACAGGCACCTCTCTCCGACAACATTTATCCAAAAAAAGCCACTACACCCCAGACCCCTGCTCTCTAGCTAGTTGCCCCATCCCCAACTCTGGCCTCTGCCTCCGCACATATACAGTATACAACCTGCAATGCTCTAAGTGCCAAAAGTTCTACATCGGTAGTACCGTTAGGCCTCTACACCAACGTATTAAAGAGCATCTAAACACCCACATTTCCTCCTTCCATAAACACTTAATTTCATGTGGCAACACACATCGCTCCATTAGTGTCCGCATCCTCAACTCTGTCCGCAATATAGGCCAGCTTCGAATTTCTGAAGCTATCCTAATCTCTAAATTTCGCCCTGCCTTGAATAACAGATTCGAGTTGTCATCTCCCTTCATCCTCTGATTCTTACATCCTCACACTCCCACCTCCTCACACTCCCACCCACAACTTACTTACCTTTTTTTTTTTAATCTTTTTTTTTTTTTTTATAATCCTCTCTCTTCTTATTCCCCCCCTTCCCCTGCTAATAAAAAAAAAAGAAAAAAGGTCCCATCCTTGGCTTTTATCCACTTCACAACTCAAATTCCTTCTCAAGTTTCCAATCTCATTTCTAAAGTCTGAATATATTATTTAGAATAAGTTATCTCCCTTTGACAGTAAATTTAAATTTAGATTTGAAGAGAATAAATGAAAAAAAATAAAATAAAATAAAATAAATAAATAAATAAATAAATAAAGATTGATGAGTCATGTAAAATGAAACATAATAAAATTTAAAAAATTGGTATATTACTAAACAAATGTTTATAATGTTTTAACCTTAGTTATATGATTGCTTAATGGAATTTTGACGTTTTCTGCGTTCCTACTGCCAATTGTTTTCCCCTGTAATACGATGATCTGACACCGGTTTTTTCACGTTTTTCCGACCCTCTCGGTCTTCTATTGTTGTCTTCTGATAATGAAAGTTGTTCTTTCGAAAATTTAAGATTACCCTTTGCCGATCTGTTACTTACCAAAAAAAAAAAAAAAAAAATACTATTTGGTATTTAATCAGTTTTTCGTGAAATTATTAATACATCGTTTTGAGTTTCACTCTCTCCCTGCGTTTATTTCTTTTCACTTTTCCATCTCACGGCAACCACATCGCATTGCTATAGCCTTGGACGACTAATTTACACTTATATATATATATATATATATGCTATACACATATATATATGTGTGTGTGTGTATATATATACGAGTTGCTTCTTTACTTGATTACTGTATGTTTTTTGTGATATTTCAACATTTATTGATATATCGACACATTTCTATTCCTCTTATCATATCGATATTTCCAAATAACAAATTCTTTAATTTACTCAGCATTTCCATTCGATATTTATTTAATTTTGAACGATTTGTTTAAACAATAAATAAATACAAGATTACATTGCTTGTTCCCTATTTCCCGACCGTGTGTTTAATTAACGACAACCTTTCGATAATGATATAGAAATTGTTACCCTTATTACATATTCTTTCGCACTGTTGTTAATTTATGCGTCGATGACGTTTGCAATCCGCGGAACTTGAAAAACTAGTTTCTTTAATAATAGAATAAATGTTACCTTTTAAAGGATACACACACACACACACACACACACACACACACACATATATATATATATACATATATATATATATATATATATATATATATATATATATATATATATATATATAGATAGATAGATAGATAGATATAAGACGTTGGGTTGGAGTTGAAAAATACTTATAATCCAGGGTTTCGAATCGTGTGACCAGTAGTGAATAGTCAAACTTCTACGCTGAAGAGTCTTGATTGAAAAAAGATGAAACGTATACGTCCGTAGATAATAAACAAAAACAAAATATTTTTATATTTGTCGCTCTTTAATTATTAGTAGAGCACTTTAGTCGTAGTGCAAATACAGCGTGACGTCATTTGCTTTATAATGCATCATTCCTTAATATAAGTAGAATGCCTGCGATGTCATCGCCGCTTATAAATGTATTTAATCTACCACTGTTTATCAGCCGTTCAGATATTGACCGCGAGGTTTAAGACGTTGGGTTGGAGTTGAAAAATACTTATAATCCAGGGTTTCGAATCGTGTGACCAGTAGTGAATAGTCAAACTTCTACGCTGAAGAGTCTTGATTGAAAAAAGATTAAACGTATACGTCCGTAGATAATAAACAAAAACAAAATATTTTTATATATATATATATATATATATATATATATATATGGATTATCTCTCCTTGGTTAAGAAGTCAGCTGGAAGAGGGCGACTCAGGTCAAGATTAAGGAGCAAACTTTCAAGAAGTGTCAGGAGAAGCATAACCACGTTAGAACCACGTTAGACGCTGAGAACATGATGGTTCCTGTAATTGCAGGGCGCTAAGTTAACTCCATGAAAGGACTGCCCTGAATCAATACATAGATAAGTACACGTAATACAATTTCAGACGATGACGAACATTTGTTTTTCTATTTCACCATGACACAAACCCGTTAAAGCCAATTTCTTCAGCAAAGTTGTTCCTATTTCTCACCGTTTCTACCAAGGAGTTAATGCGTGTATCAACCTTTCTGTACTATTTTGATTGTTTGTCTATTTGATCGGATGGCCGTAAAAATCCCCGCAGACATTCCACATTGAATAAATGTGTAATAATTATCAACTTGGTTAAACACAGAAATAATCAACGAAGACATAAAAGAGACCAAGACAGCCATTCGAACATGCGCCTAAAAATAGCGACTGCTTTCAACCAGTGCCCTCATTATACATTTGGCTACTGAGAATCCTATGTCTAACGAAGTTCGAAATAATATGAAACACAGATATTCTTTAAGAAACGAACTTTTCCGAACTTTAAATACGGATTATTATTACTAATACAACTACGTCGTTTTTTATTACCTTTGTTTGCTTTGCTAAAATTCAGAAATATATTTAGATTCAAAGTACTTTTATATTAATTTTATCAGTTGTTTTAATTCTAAAATATCTTTCGGATGTTTTTTTCGGTAATACATTACATTTTGAGACGATAACATTGAATCCAGTGTAATATTAATATAAATTAAATAATATTAATGTAAATTCAACAAAAAACATTTTTTTCTAAGAAAAACATTAAAAACCAAACAATTTTTCTACAATCTCTACAAGTTACTAAAAGTCGCCTCACAATTGTTTAATTCTTGTCATTTCGTTTAAATGTTCAGTTTTTGTTCTAGTAGTAATTTTTGAATTCAATTGAGAGCAGAAAAGTAAATATAATACTTTTCCGCTCTTAATTAAATTATTTAAGATAGCTTCGATTTAAAAAATCTTCCGAGCCCGATAAATTATTTTTTGACAGAAATTAAATTAAAATGCATTTTCTTGGTGTTAAGAACATGGACCAACTTCCCACCAGTAATAAACTGGCGAAGGAAAGATGAAACATTGATTTTGTAATGTAATGCAAGTCTGTTTCTGACTTGCATTACTTTATATATTATAATGTATTGTGTTGAAACTGTTCTTGTGTTGGAAAAAAGGAGTGCATTAACATCACGTCAGAAATTGGAGATAATCGAGAAATCTGAAAATGGAGAGAAAGTTTATTGCATAATTAATTCTGGATTTATGCAGAAGATTATGAAGTGTTGCAATATATTATAAGAGAATAATATATTCAACCCAATGATGTAGTGCAAGATGCAGCCAAAATTGTTTCAAAAAGAGAGAGCATTGAAGCCGATATCAATTGCTGGGCAAGTATTGAGAAGGCAATTGTAGAAGTGGTTCAATTTATGCAACGTCGATCAGTATTTCTATTTATTTTATAATAAAGTAAAACGAGTCTGATTCACGCATTTCTGTAATTAATATATTTCTTCTTACCAAATCAATATTATATTCTTATTTGCCAGTTTGTTTGTAGAACAGTGATATATGTTCTTCAGAACAAAATGTATTTCGATTAAATTTCTTTCTAAAAATATACATGATTATTCGCCTCTGAAGATTAAAAAAATAAACTCACTTTTCAATAATACCCTACATAGCAGCAGCGGCTGCTAGTACACATATAACTGATTAACATTACACGATAAATATCCATACAAAGTAACTCAGATGAGAGAGCATCAGACTGTAGATTTAAATGTCGGGGTTTATTATCGGGATTCGATTTTTCCCTTTTTTGTTGGAAATCCATGTTTAATATTATTGTCATCACGTATTTTTATTTTGTTAACATCTCTTTCTACAAAAACAACCTTTTTGACACAGTAAGCCGGGAGAGAGAGTGTAAGAGAGAGGACAGAAAAGAAAGACATAGCCGCCTATTTTAAAAAATAACAATGGATTTATTACTGTCAACACATGGTTTATAAGGCTGTATTTTTCTCCGACTGAATCTATTTCATACATAGTATTTTTAACCTTTGTTCTCAGTTTTATTTTTGTTTATTTACTTTTTTCGGAGAGACACAGGAACTCGAACCTAGGTACTAAAATGAAACGGATTCCGTTCCTGAGTGCAAGTAAATGATTTAGACTGCAGAAATCCCCTGGTTATACTTCCATAAAAAAAACAGTCAATCAGTTCGACAGAGACTGGCTACTTCGGTGGCCGTTTTTATGACGGACTGTAGTATATGTCTTGGGTAGTCCTAGGAGGTTCACCCTCCCAGGCCTTGCGTTCTCCTATTTAGGAATAAGGCAGTTGATTGCTAACTGCCTGATGCGCCCCATAACGGGGAATGTTCATTGGGCTTGCTAGGCTATTTTTATAGGCCAGCCTGGCCTTTTCCGGTGGTGTGCTGGCTTTCTCAACCCGCTTCTCGGCCTCGTGCCTCACCTTTCTGCAAAGGGAAGGAAGTAAATGAAACATTTTGTATATCTGTTGGAATAAAAAATGCAATATAATTATGTGTTTAGATTCCCAAGCAACGCCGCGTAGGTACGGATAGTTATTTTATAAATATTTTCACTTCCTCTATATTTTCTATTACTAGTGTTACAATACTGTAGGGCCCCATTATGCAAGGCACAGTAGGTTAACTAGTATCAAATAGCTAATTTTGTTATTGAAAAATAGGTTTTGTTTCTGGACTCAGAAGTGAGTCAGAGAAGAGTTTGATCCAGGAATAGTCAAAATAAATTTAAACACCTGACGTGACCTTTGAGTCAGAGATCAGAGTGAGTCGTTTTTGTCCCCATATCGTGCGTGGGAATGATGATTACGTCACCACGGAGAACAAAAACTTAGCTTTTTAGAATCAGTCTGAGCTTAGAGGCGATACCGTTCAGACCGGGTGCGAGCATGTAGCCGGTAAACTGGTAAGGCCCCGTTCTGGGAGGGCAGAAGATATCCCAAAAGGAACCGGAAAATAGCCGGGGCATGAGAGAGTCGAAGCCGGAATCCCCCTGACAGCAAACGAACCAAAAAAAAATAAGAAGCTTGTGTGAGAATAAAGAAATTTGTGTGAAATATCCCTTCAAAAATTCGTGTCTCGTGTATTCATTCTGTCTGAGACAGACCTCTTCCTTCGATCAAGACGACACAGCCAGCGAAGACTAGACGAATCACAGGCCAAAGAAGAGAACAGAAGATAAGGTAAACCTTGAGATTTATTTGAGAACTTTTTAGAGACTTTAAGATACGTATAAATGAACAGAGGCCGTAATTGAAAAAGGCTTGAGATGCCGTGAACAGATTCGTAGTTTTAAAAAGGCCTGAAGGACCGTAAATTGATACGTGAAGATTTAAGACTGTGGTTACGAAAGGTATAGAGTAAAATGAATAGAAAAAGGAAGATTCGTTAAGAGTAAATTGATGTATCGTAACAATGGGTTATTTGGTAGCCGTGACCTGCCGTTTCCAACATGAAACGGTTCGATATCGATCTGGTGCTGTCATGAAGTACGAACACATAGTGTGGTCCGAATTAATAGAAAAAGGAAGAGAAAAAAAGGAGCGAGACACGGAGGAGAAAATTGTTGAGATACTCAAAAGAGAGACACATTTAGTTAATTATTAAAAGACACAGAAAAAAAGAAAAGAAAAAAGAAAAGAAAAAAGACACATTTTGTTAAAAAAAGAAAAGAAAGAAGAACGCACACACAATTATTAGATTACGCAGAAAGAGAAAAAGACACATTTTGTTAATTGTTAAGATTCACAAAAAAAAAATAAAAAAGAAAGACACATTTTGTTAAAAAAAGAAAAAAGAACGCACGCACGCACACACGCAAAAACAATTGTTAAGACTTTGTAGGAAAAGAACATTCTAGTTAGAAAAAAAGGACGATTTGCCGTAATTATGTTTTTTTTTGTGTTGTGTTTTAAGAATTTGTTGCTGTAATTTTTTTTTTCTGGTTTGTGTTGGTGGGGGACAAAGGTGAAAGCAATAACGGGCGAAAAAAGAAAAAAAAAACGAGGGAGGTATGTGATTAAAAGAGAGAGAAAGAGAGGAAGAATGGAAATGTTAAAAAGGGTGGATGTGCTGAAATGACATGTGCACGCGAGGACAGAATATGCGTATTTAGAAAAAAGAAAGAAAGAATGTATTAGAAAGAGAGAGACAGAGACAGAAAGAGTATAGAAAGAAAGGGATTGATATGCAACTCTGTGGCCGAAATCTTTTGTTTTTAGAATGTATATGCGTCTTAAAAAGAGAGAGAGAGAGAGAGAGAGAGAGAGAGAAGAATTGAAATGTTACAAGAGATTGTTTAAAAAAAATGTGCGCGCAAGGTCAGAATATGCTTGTTAGAAAGGAAGGGAGAAGCGAGAGCGCATAGACAGAGAAGAGAGAGAGAGAGAGAGGGAAAGAAAGGGCTCGTGGGTTTTGAAAACTGCTAGAAAGTGTTGCAGGAAAATAAAGACGACAGCGGCGGGTGATCTGATGGTGTCCGGGTTGGAGTTTGACGACATGTCAATACGTTATGGTGTCGGGCGCTGTTCTCTTTTCCCTTTATCTTTTGAATTATGTTGTATTGTATTGTGGAGATATGTTCTCCATTGGTTCTGTCGGTTTCGGTTTGATTTTTTTGTTGTTGTTGGGTGGAATGAATTTTTTTTTTTGATGTATTTTGATGTATTTGTTACATGGAGGATTCCGGGTTCCTAATGCTTGAGTGAATGATATTTTACTATTTAGAGGATGGAGAAATTTAAAAATGTACTTAAAAAAAAAAAAAAAACAGTTCTTAAATTGAATGTTACGTGGGTCAGCAAAGTGTTAGGGTTAAAGTGATCTTGTATTTGAGTTGTTTGGGGGGCACTGATAGCAGGTTTGGGTCGGTTTATGGAGACCCCGGACGGGGGTCAATAAGGTTATTTCGCAGAATATCCCTGTGCACAAAGTATGTGCAGCCCAGTTGGGTCGGCGGGATTAATAAAGTTCGCTCGCGTGGTTCTCGCAAACAAGGCGGCCATGGGTTTTTGGCTCGGAGAAGAATGGGCAAAGGTGCTCGAACTCTACACGCGTTAAAACTGCGAACCGGTGGTTAGACGACAGGACAGTCGTATTGGTGCGCCACGATAACGGTGGTCGATATTGAGTTGTGATTAATTTTCGTGACCCAGGGTTGCTCCCCAATCACGTCGGTAGACCGTGTATGGAAGTGGAATAGATTTAAGCTTTATATTTAAGAGAGGGTGCCTCAGTCAAATTAATGTTGGTTTAGGGAAGAAAATGATGGACCTGGATTGGTGACCCGATGTGTTCCAGGAACGGTGGTGTCGACATTTCACCCCCGTCACGCCGTTTAGTTAGAGCCATGGGATGGGTGCCACGCCACGCCAATGGGGTTGGGAGTTAGAAACTGGGTGTTTGTTCGCTGTCATTCGCGACGGGAGCACGGGCGTGTCAGAAATGTATGGTCCATATATAGCAAGCAGCATAGCGACGGTACCTTCAGTAAGCTTCGAGGCTGACCATTAGAGAATAGGTCAATGAAGGTTTTTTTGTTCTGTTTTTTGT
>OY744523.1:95311793-95354293 GCA_963556195.1 Sepiola atlantica
TTTTACACATACGAAAATCTGAGTCAACCCATAAGAAATTGAGCAAAGTAATTTCTTTCATTAAACATTTTGAGTTTTATTTTTAATACAAATTCATTTATTATAATTTGAATGTTTTCTTTTCTTATAAATACTTTAATATTAAGAAATATTTAAACAAAGTTCCCCCCCTCCACATGTTAAAATGGCTTTCTAGATGATAACGTTATTATTTAGAAAGCCATTCTTAACATAGAAAGGATGGATTTTGTTATCTATTCTTTACTTTAACCTAACAATTTAATAAACCAAAGAAAATTTGTTTTTGTCCCAAAATGAGAATAGGTAACACAACCCTGGCGTAAACGTAATATAGTGGAGACTGATTTTCGAACTTCCCTGTTTCTGCTGAACACATTCTTAGCCAGAAGTGTCAATTCTCGAGCGTTATACCGTTATACCGAGCTTTTTAATGTTTTTTTCTTACTTTCATTACGGTAATCAGAAAAAGTAAAACAAATCTGGGTTAATTAAGACAAGTTAAACTAAATCTCGGCGACGCAGATCGTTGACGATTCAAGCGATTCGCTTTCAGGCGGTGTGTTCTTCGGCACATAATAATTAAACGAAGATGTTTTTCTCTTTAATTAAGTTTTCAAAACACCAACATTAATTAACTCTACACACAGTTCTTTATTTAAGATTATAAAAAACGTTTCGTTTAACTAAAATATAATACGTGGTTGTCCTTTCAATATATTTTTTATGCGTTATCCGATCAATCGAAAAATGTTAGCACACTGAGTACGTCCCAAAACTGCACTCGGATATAAGGCGAGAACTTTTTGATCTAACAAGTTCATTTTGAACCTGAGTGTTAGTTAGTGTCAGAGACCAATCGTTGGGTTAAATAGAATCTATTTGCGCATGAAATTGAACTATATTCGATGGTGAGAACATATGGCCATTCATTAGTTCTCATTAATCGCCAGTCTATGCTGACCCAGAGTAGGACTACATGCCAAATTGCCATACATCGGTTTAATCTAATCTATCGTTTACAAATTATCTCTATTTATATAAATTAGGTATGTGTACATGATTATACATTTCTGTTTACAGAATTCAGCCCTAAACTAATTAACCGATCATTATGAATTTTGGAACAGAGCTGCAAGGCGTAAGGGTAGGTAATGTGATCGTCTTCTCGGTTAAGTTGGGTGTCATGCAAAGGCACAAAGAAGTGTTCAAGACCATCGGAAAAATTCAGATATCTCCGATATTTTTGTGTGAAATTTTAACGATAAATATTAAACATCAGTTTTAACATTTAAATATTGCACATAGATTAATGCACATTCCCAAAATGTAAGTTTCTTTGAAGTATTTTAAAAGTTTTTGGAGGACATAATATCGTAACGACCTCCATTTGAACGTATTTCAGATTTGCATTGAATTTGATTCATAGTCATTAAACACCAATTAAACAAAATTCCAATGATTTTACTTTCTTCTGAAACCCCCTTAAGCTTAAGCCTACATTTTATACATTTTCTTAAATAAAATCATGTAAGGAATTTTGATAAAAATTGGAATAAGGATTCTAGACATAAGGCTTGATTTAATATCATTAAATATAGATTTAATCGATTTAACTCTCCGTAAGGGACATAAAAGTGGTGCACAATGTTTCTGTTCGAGAAATATAGGCCGACAATATACAGCATAATAACGTTGACACACCGATTCCTGTAAGATCACATCAGTTAAGCGACATTGAGCCCGGTCAGGACTAAAATGGGTGACTATTTGCGAATACCAGGTGCTGTATGTGGGACAACTCTCTGCTTATCTCGGCATTGTTTCCAGTCGTTCTGGTAATGTCTTTGCAATTGGAATCGAAAAGTCCCTATTCAACAAGGTGTGTTGTTGATTGCGCAACCCTTGCTTAAGAATTGACGCCCGCGCAATATCACCTGCATGAGGTATCTATTGTCTCTTTAGACTGAACGGAGAACTATACGCCTACAAAACAAATTAATCAACATTTGTATTAAAAATATACAGTTTGTAGCGGTTAAATTATCCTAACGAAGGTTGGTATGTCGTAAAATCTTAAAACGAACCGCCATTCTGTTTATTTATTCGTTGATAAATCGGCGGAAATCTTTTTCAGTCCTGATTTTATAGCTCATTATTTTATTTTTAGTTTGTTTGTTTATTTCCTTTTTAGACACAATGATGCTAGCCAGTGCGTTGGAATCGTTTGATGCGTTATGAGCCGTAGTAAATAATGGTATATCTGATATGTTTTGATCCACTATCGACCCGTCTGGCTCAATCATGAAAATGTTGTCTTCTGTCCAGGGCAAATAAAACGATATATATATATATATATATATATATATATAATTATAATAATAATTATTGTTATTATTTCATGTACATACATATATAATATTAGCCTGATCGTTCTGCGCGAGGATAAAACATGGACATGGTGAATCTAACTTTTTATACGACTATATATATATATATATATATATATATATATATATATATATATATATATTTGTCTACAGATACGTATTTTGTCGTCTACGACTCGTCAATATATATATATACGCACTCGAGGGGTTAATAGAAAACCATAGGAATGTAACGATTCTTACCTACGAAATCGGTCGATTTGCAGTATTTAGAAATTGTATTCTTATTGGCAGATAAGGTAAATACCTCTTCTAGCCTTAAAACTATAAAGTTACCATTCTCAGACGCTGTCGCAGGTGAATACAGCGTAAGGGTTTATTTTCAACTTTTTTACTTTAAATATTAATGTCTGCTAATTATCTGATTTAATTAATTGCAGTGAATTTTAATTAATTTTAAATAGAGCTAAACCATAAATTCTTCCTGATTTCATGTAATTTTATAAGAGTTAGTATAATTTAAAAAAAAAATGTAATCTCAATAGCATCGGAATATGTCGATATGGATACTCGGCTAATTAAAATCTACTCACTGATATAAGACGTATGCTGGAATCATGTAATTCATAAGCATAAACCGCATTTTCGGATTTTGTTTTCTGCAATGATCTCACTAATAATAATAATAATAATAATAATAATAATAATAATAATAATTATAATAATAAAAAAAATAATAATAATGATGATGATGGTGGTGATGATGATTACCAAACTTAATATCAAATAATATTTAACCACTTTCTGTTTCAATTTTTATTGTTTTTTTGCCTATGTTATTGTTTTCTCATGATTATCTAAAAGCTTAGCTTCGTACGGTGAAATCGAAATGGCGGCTTCATCTGAATTTTGTTATCCTATTAACGGGGAGGGGAGAGGGATTCGCGTGACTGTTGACTTTTCCATTTCATCCTTTTACATTTTACATGATCTAACATTCTTATAAATGTTTTTTCTTCGGGATTCTGAGCAGCAGCGTGCTATTGTATCTGATTATAGCATATTGCACGTTACGAAATGATTGCAAAACCATCGACAATATTGTCACTGCAAAATATATATTAAGATTAACGACTGAATTTTAGTCATTGTAATTTAACTAGTCACTATATATATATATATATATATATATATATATGTGTGTGTGTGTGTGTGTGTGTGTGTGTGTGTGTGGAAAATGCAAAAATAGAGACACAAACATTATTTTTATATTCATCAACGTTTCGTCTTTATTTCAGAACTGTCTCAAAATGACTTATTTGAAGAAATACGTACAATATTTGAAAATAGGTGGGTGGGGATGTGTGACGTGAGAATTTATTTTTTTCACAACGTAGTCGTTAGAAATTGTTAACGTGAAAATAATGTTTTCTTTCTCGAACCATAGCCGTAAGAAAAAAATGTGTGGTGCGTTTATAAAATTGAATTCGTGTTTTTTCTTAATATTGATATCATGTACAAAGTGTTGTTGAGAATGTCGTGTAAAATAGCTAGCCTTGATCTAAATTCAAGTTTTGTTCGGTTAGTATAGGTTAGCTGATTAAAAGAGATATCGTGTAGAAGCCGTTACATTGTTTAATTGTGTTGGAGTTATAATGAGTGCTGATTCAAATATTGTATTACTATATTATTTCTTCAAATCAGTCATCCTGAATAAAGTATTGAAATAAAGACGAGCCGTCGACGAATTTAATAATAATGTTTCTATTTTTTTCATAGCAGGGCTAAATCCGAGTCTAGGGCTTCCGGCCTGTGACTTTCATTGTTTGTATGGATTGTGACGTTGTCTGATTGTAGAAATAATTATATTGTATCTCATGCTAAATCTAATCGTCTCATCAGTAATATATATATATATATATATATATATATATATATATATATATATATATATATATATATATATATATATATATATATATATATATAATTTGACTTGCTGTCTATGTTTGCCTTTGCGAAAACTTGCTTCATCTCAGAAACAAAATATTTTGGAAATCGACGAGAAAACTATAAATAATAGTGCACCGACGTTGTCGACTATATCTGCAGAATGTGTAGTTCAATATTTACGCTAAAAATATAGAGGGGACACATTTTTATCTGTTTTAAACTTATATGAGATGCCAATGGATCTTTTAATCTTTTACATAGAAAAAGTCATTATTTAGACCCACTTCACCTACGTGGTGCCAAAGCTTACCGCGACGTGCACAACATGTCAATCATACCGAATCACGCTCCAGATTTTATCTACACATAGCTCCAAAATTATATTATCGTCAAGTAATATCTAACAGTAACCTGCAGGAAGTTGATGATTATTGGAGTTGGAAATAAATCATATGGGGAGTTGAGGAATCTCCAGGGATACTACTGAAGACAACCCTGGGGTTATTTTGTATCGGAATGGTAAAGCAAGAAACGTCACAAGAGAGTTAACACCGGAAGATACTAGAAAAGCTGGATGCTTTAAATTGATTATATAGAAAATTGGATAGAGCGTATTTATTAGATGAAGTCATATTAGCATATTATGCGTTTAAAGCATGTTATGTATATACACGAAGTGCAGGTGAAAATTGTTAACAGTTTATGGTTGGGTATGAATAAAATTATCAGAAACTACGTTTGACAACAAGTTGATACACATCATCGATAATCGAACATAGTTACACTTGAAAGGGGGCCTCTTGAATAATATATAAAGCTAAGACTTTCTGTTAGTAATATATTGTATGATACTAGCCGAGGTACCCGTCAACAATGTGTTTCCAAAATCTTTCTCTTCTGCAGGTAGATGTTTTAACAGTAATACAAAAAAAGCTGCCGTCATTTTCGGTCTGTGCAAACGTCGTCAAAGCTTATTTTAAAAGAGAATACATAAAACAGAGAACGTGACCCATTTAAATAGTGCATCCAAACAGTAAACATGGTTACTAAGTTTCTGTTTCGGAAGGAAGAAAGATGTTTGGTTGGTTTTATTATTGATAATCAGGAGAAATACTTTCGTAATGTCTTTTTGTTTATTTACTGGTTATTGTTAGGTCGACTAGTGATGCATCTAAAGTTAGTGAACGCGCAATGCAATACTTAAAATGACGCTAATCTGAATTCTTCTGTATAACCTTTACGGTCTTAATGGGTTGCAATACGAGTAGTTGTGACTGAGAGAGTTATCTCCTCCGACCCTCTATTTAACATCAGAAATGAACGAAGGAACCTATGAGCGGGTTACATATACAAAATCGTTAAAATCGAATGTAAACAAAATTTTAATTTTTCCTGGCAACTTAGGAAGAAAATGATTGGCAAAACAGATTTTGGTATGTATTTTTCATTTCTCAAACTATATCGGTAAAAAAAAATCGGAGAAATCTCCCGTTACGTTATATATATGATAATATTATAATATATTTAATAAGCCATCTTTTTTTGAGCAAAACGCTTATGAATAAGACCTATTCAGTGTGAAATTATCAAATTTGAAAACCTTTAAGTCGAAGAGTGTTTGTTTTTAATAAAGAAATCTAAACTTTATAGATAGTTATAAATAGTTATGCATGTACGTACGAGTGTATTATACTTAATAAAGCTCCACTTCATAATCTATCCGGTGATCTTGCGAGGATAACAATTCCATATGAAAATATGAGTAGTGTAAAGATGGAAGCCATGTGACATTGGCAAATACTAGTATTTTGTTTACCATACACGAAGGTAAAGATAGAAAAATGTCTATTCCGATGCATTTTAACGTTACCATTATTCAAATAGGTGTTTATTGGTAAACAGCACGTTTCCGACTTTTTAATAAAATTATAAAAGCAGTAAAAGGGTATTTTATTTACTGTCAATCTGATTAAGTATGGCACATGTTCCGACGTATAATTTAGCAAATCGAACAGCACGTTCATACCATGTGCATAAACGCAGTAATTTTAATTACTAACTGATTATCTCGGATTGAAAGGTTGCCAAAGATCTACTCGATATCCCTCTTGGCGCTGATTTCTCAACTTTCCTTTCTTCCTCTGTGTGCTTAACATCAAACAGAATTACCATAGACAGAGTTTCTTTCCAAGAACTTCCAATCCACAGAACACGTTACTACGGGATTGCTTCCCTGTGGGCTACAACATAGGTATATTCAAATCCAATGTCAACAAATACTTGTTATAAACTGTCTTCATAAGTCATCAAATTCTTTTCCTTCCATTCATCTTTTTTTATTCTTCTCATAATATTATTCATTCAACTAGAATCTATCTACCTGATTAACCTCTATATGTTAGTGGCTTTGATAAGTGGTCACTTCTTTTGGAAGCTGTTAAGGAGTTCATTAGTCATTTGTCGGAACAGAAAAGCAACGGTAAGGAACCCGTGAGTAACGTGACGTCATTGATAAATGTAGGGGACGTTTTCGTGACGAGAAACCAATTAGAAGCAAATCGATGTGGTTTAATAAAATGAGGTCTGAAAATATTACATTTGCTTGAATGTGCAAAGAGAAACAATCCTCTTGATACTTTCAATCCTCTACAAACATTGTAACGATTTTATCGAATATAAAGTATAATGCCACTCCTCTGATGATTATTAGTTGAAAGAATATTTTCATATAAGACAATTTGCTAAACTATTATTAGCTATTTTTAAAGATACACCTTAGCATTTGTTTATTTAAAAAATATATAATCACAGATCGAATGTGCTGTCGTTTTTGATTTAGTAGCACAAATATTGACCAGGATACTCGACAATCTCTGAGATGAAGGTCAGTTGTATGTGTGCGTGTGTGTTTATGTTCAGCTAAAAGTAAATGAATACAAAACACACACACACGTTAGTATTCCCTGGGTCGGCGTTACCTTGGTGTATAATATCTAAAATTTAGAAAAAAAATATTCATTCTTTGACACACAACTGACGCAGATTTCGTCAGGGGGATCGATTTTACAGCTAATTTAATGTATTAAAATGAAGTAAGTTGTATGCCTTCCCTTATGCCGACTCATTCCTCGAAGAATCTATATTAAGGAGACTTGTCTGTGTGTACGTCCAGAGAGAGAGAGAAAAAAGGGAAAGGGGGGAGATAGATAGAGAGATGGATACAGAGAGGTACAAAGATATAAGTTTTAATAGAAATATGTTAAAGATTTGCTCCGGGCAACGCCGGTTAGCCCTGCTAGTCTCTTATAAATTTTGATTATAACAAAATATTAATTTCTATCAGCCAAGTCAAAGGCATTAAACACGCTATCGAATTCGAGGGGTTCGAAGTAAATCGGGATACCGTTTCAAACTACTGTATCCCCATTATTTTAGATAAAACTGGCTGTCACGTAGATTTGCTTGTAGACATACGAAATTTTAAAGCCGTTTTAAAGTCTTGACATTATCCATTGAAAAGTACTTTTTGGCTATAATTACAGTATATCGGCAAGGTCCACTTCTGTGATTCTTTTGTGCTCTTAAACCAAGGATAGACAGTATTTTTCGACCGCCCGATAATCACAACCGAACTTATTATCAGTTTTATTTAATTATGTTTATTATTTAGAATGAGTAAATCAAATTTATTTAATGGTAACATTTCGGGTCTTAAACACAGGCTTTTCAAACATAAATATGAGATTCTACTTTTTAAAATAATTATATGTAAACATCTACAAAATAGTAATTAAAAAATCACAGCATAATTTAAAATTTACAGTAGGGCTCGCTTTCCTATATACTTTAAACGTAACATGATCACCAACCTCTCAACTAGCAATCATTAATGATCACCAACTTCGAGACCAGATTTCGAGAAGAGGTGAATTTATAAAAAAAAACAATTCTCAAAACATCCAGATTAGGATATCATCACACAACTTTTTCTTTCGTCGTTTATTTATTCTTGATTCTAACAAAATAGAGAGCCAAATGTATTCGTCACAAAAGAACGACATTTAAATGGTATGCTAATGCATTGATGAGCAAGCGATCTTTTCATTTTACAAATGGATCTTATTTCTTTTAGTTCTACATACGATTAAAAAAAATAAGTAAGTAGTCTAACTAGTGAAATGTAGTTAACTACTTTCATTTCTCTAAATAAACCAAATAAGAAATTTAAATAGAAATGCTGGTAGATATCGAATTCATGATTATTGCCTGTCTGTTGACTACCTAACCATCTCGCCCACAATTATGACACATTGAATGTACACATATATGCCGTAGCAATTATTCTTTTTACCATCTTCAAGCGGCAGCTATTTCATTAGATCTTAATAGGAGCTAATAAGTCAACATTAAAATAGGATAATAATAATAAATTAAATAATTGCATGTAAAAAATAGATAGAAAGAAAAATTATCATTTTAAAATTTCCTTTATTATATGCCACTTTAAAATAAGGAACAAATTATGGCTATTCTTTTCGATTATATAAAAACATATCATATATCCGGTGATTGTTTTGAATCATGAAAATATTATTTAATTTTATGAATATAAGGTTTATGTAATCAGTCTTAGAAGAAGAAATACTCTTAAAGTGATGGATGATAAGTAATTCCAATATGTGATCTACCCATGACCCTAACCCAAACCCATACCCTAACCATAACCCATGAACCCTAACCCTAACCCATACCCTAACGCTAACCCTTAACCCTAACCCAATATGTGATCTTCCGAGATATTTACATTTCAATATGTTATCTACCCATTAACCCTAACCCTAAGCCTGACCAACTAACTCTAACCCAAGGGTTAGGGTTAGTTAGTTAGGATTACGGTTAGGTATTTAGGGTTAATTAGTTATGTTTATGGTTATAGTTAATGATATATATATATTTTAAAAAACATATTTAACACCAAACACGGATGGCCGGCATCTGGGGACCTCCACAGTAAATTGATTTGATTTAGCTGTGGATTTGGTCTAGTGTATTTACGTCGAAGAAGGTACCAGAGCAGCCAGTTCATCGGAGCACAATCCATAGAAGTATTTGCAAAACAAGCACAAGGATGCAACATTGCAGCGATTGGACAGGGGCTGGAGCTTGGAGGATAGTTAGGGACCTATTAAGTTGCGAATGTTAATGAATAGATCACATATCGGAATGTCATCAACTCGGTAGGTCACATATTGGAAGAGCACCGTAATTTGTTACTGGTCAGAAATGTTCTTCCGACATTCAGTAATTACCATACATCACAATTAGCTCTATCATGTGTTACATCAAGCCGTCGTGGAGAGACAGGTAAATAGAAAAATTACAGTTTCATAAATATATGGCGACCCACTTACAAGTAGCATGAATACTAGTTGACTTGAACAATATAAGTAAAAATAAGGCAGCAGAGACAGGTCTCATTGTGTAATTATTTGAGATCATCTGCAAACACATTTCATAAGACAACCATGGTCTTGAATTAGAAAGGATTATATTCAGCATATTACACACAAAATAACAGTCGAGTTTTAAGTGAGTCACCCTTTAAATAAATTAGGGATTTTTATATCTAAAAGAAAGACGGATTTTTATAGTTAGATGCTTATAAGTTTTTCGTAGTCTTCAGGCTGAGATCAAGGTGTTGTATCTGTTCTGTCCTTATTGAATGCAAGTTCTGACATACAAAATATCGTGACTGAGATATCGGGCTACTTCAAGTGAGCCACATAGATATATTTCTGTAACTAAAAATGTCTGAGTTTTATAACTAAATGTTTCTATATTTAATTAAATCATCTTAAGCATAACCGTTCTCATATAATATGTGTACAGGATGGTGATCTGAAATTAGATTATGGTTATCTATTTACTGAATTTCTATAAATTGAATTCATGAGGAATAACCAAAACGAAGTTAATAAAGTTAATCTTTCAGTAGATTTCGTAAAATAGACTCATACATAAAAGAAATGACAAAGAAAGAAACAAGGACAGAAAAGCGAAATAAGAAAGGAAAAATCTATTTTAATTTAGACCAGAAACTCCAGCAGCCAAAAAAGTCATTCTTCAGAAATACGCCGGAATTAATTAGAAAAACGGCAAAAACACACCTGCGTTGAAAGTCGTTGACTCGCGATAGCAAATAGACGATTTGAAGATGGCGGCTTTAATCCATTTGAATCATAGGTTTGATCTCAATTAAAATCATTGGTTCCTTTCACGAAACCGATGCATCAATCTAAAACAAATGAGATTCTTTGGTTTGGCGCGCTCTAGCATCGGTTTCGCTGATTGTTAGTAGATGTTATTGAATTAGTTCGTAACGCCATGTTAAAAAACATATGTGTTTGTCTATAATAATCGGAAAGTTATCAACTAGAACTCAAATTAACATCTGATCTCATGTTCAACTAATGATATTGAATAAACTATCGACAAGGTGATGCTGCAAGCATTTATTTATAAAGAAATTCAGGCTTTTATAGATACGTACACCGCAAATAACGTATATTTTTCTTTAGCTCTCCTGGAGAGTAACCTAGTCTAATGATCGATCATTAACGCTAAACGTTATCAGTATAAAGTGAAAGTTATAATGATATTAGTGACTTTACTTTGTTTTGGTGGCATCGGTTTTCTCAATAAACCATATACTCACGGGAGGAACCACGTGAATGTTGCCAATATCTAGCGAATAGATCCGACGCAAATTGAACACGCTATGCCTAGACATCGGTTTGTGTCGGTATCCACGTCACAACATATGTCTCACAACAACCAGTGACAATGATGCTATTTTCGTAGAATATAAAGTATTGATTAATACATTAACTCATGATAGGTGTCTTACAAAATAAAAATAAATCGGATAGTGTCTAGATGAAATCACCGGAAGAAGGAAGGAAGGAAGGAAGGAAGGAAGGAAGGGAGGAAGAGGAGAATAGTTCGAAATAACGAGACACAGATGTTGTATTTTTCACTTACCATTATACACTTAAACCAATATACACTTAAACCATTATACACTTAAACCAGTATAACTTAAACCATTATACATTTAAACCATTATACACTTAAACCATTATACACCAGTGTCGTCGTCGTCGTCGACCACGCTTCTATTTGTCTTCTTAGAAACCCACTCGGACGCGGATGTTCATTTACAAAAAGGTTTATTTAAAAAGAGAAAAATCGTCACAGAAAACGTCAGAAGGACGTTTTACTCTCGTAAAATGTTAAACGTGTCCATTCCAACACGGCCCTCGTTATGTAATACGCAGACTAGGATGAGATATTGATAGTAAACCTATTGTCACTCTAGCTTCGCATTATTAGTCTGGCCTAGTATACGGGATATTACGTTATTCAAGACCGATTCCAAAATCCCAGCAAATTATCTAGACAGCGGACCCTCATGTATGCATTTGAAGTCTTGTTGGTTTGATGATACTTAACAAGTTATTCATGCCCATTTTAATTTGTATCCTTTTTTTTATAACAGTGGTCGTAAACGTTATTGATAAGAAAAAAACAAACAAAATCATTCGTGATTAACAACCGTTTGGTGGTTTTTGTTTCTCTAACAGTATAGATCTATACATAAATAACAGACACAGGAGAATGGGAGCAGTTCTCCGAAACCCCAACTGCACACTCTTTCTGTTTAATAAAATAGAAAGATTTGCTCAGCCCACTCGTCACGTTCCACTAGTGACTACCTTTCTGTGACGTAACCTCCTATACGTTCAACTTCTAGTAAAACATTCTATTCTCTTGCTTAATTTTAACCTTACGTGAACATTTCCCATTCTAACCTTATTTTAACATAGCATCTAAATATTGTTACATAGGAGAACTAAATAAGCGTAAAAAGGTATGAAGACTTTCCATGACTAAAAAAGGCTGATTTAATAAATAAATACACATATGGGAATAATTATACTAATTTATGATTAGAGATTAAGAGTTTAGTGAACTTCTACTTTTTCGGTAACTCGAAGAGATAGGGGGATTGCAAGAAATATGCAGGATGTATAATGATTTACATTTTCGAAGAGACCGAGGGACATACAACTATATACAGTTGGGAAAATATGAATAAAAACGGTGCTACAATAGTATTTGACTTTTGGGGATAATCGAAAAAAGGGTTAACATTTTATACATAAAAATGCCCACTATTTGAAAGAAAAAAATGTTTAGTCTGTTATTTTTACGGCATAGAACGTTTTATGTTTTTTTTGTCCGGAACCACAATAGAGCAAATGGTTAATTTTAAACGATTCATTGAACAGAAGTTCTTACTAAAAGATGTTTCACATTTTTCAAAATCTTCACACCGAATAAGCTAAAGCCCAGCTTAGCTGATTACATAGTCAGCGTCAGTATCTATTTTGTTACTCTTTAAACTTTCGTTTGAAAATATTGAGTATCTAACGTACAATTGCAAGATTTGTATATAACGATGTATCCCGGTGTAGATGGGTGGCAGTGGAAGTTGACTTGACAATTCCTGTACGTATGGCTATCTAAAAAAAAACGAAGCAGGATTAAATATTAAAAGCGGTGAAATCGAGTGAAAACCCTTTTTTAGTGTTTGTAAACCACTGACCAACCTTAAATCACCCATGAAACATGTTTGTTTTCTTTAATTTTTTTTATTAAAGCTATTTCCGTCAAAGAAATTTTAAAAAACTCTCATTTTACTATCTCTCTCTCTCTCTCTCTCTCTCTCTCTCTCTCTATATATATATATATATATATATATATATATATATATATATATATATATATATATAAGATGGAAGTCATCGTGTATAGTTACAGATATCCCCACTGACAGCGAATTGACCCTATCTCTCCCAAACACTGACCTAGTCTTATAATACTAAACAATAAATAGAAATTTAACATATAAACTATGAAATAAAATAAATAGATAGGTATTAGATAGAAAACTACAAAACAGGGATGCTGAGCAGCCAGCAGAAGTAGGAACGAAGAGAAAATAGTACGAAAAGGAGTGGATGAATATATAAAGATATTAAATAGAGATAGCAGTGACAATGATGTTATTGGTGTAGAATATAAAATATTGATTTTAAAATGACGTCAAAATGCGTGTTCGATAAAATAAAAAGAAAGCAATTACAATAAAAAGTCAACAAAAGAAGAAAGAGAGAAACAGCTAAAAAACGAGAAACAAAGACGAGAATGAGATATTGAGCTATATCATAATAATTATTGTAGCTTTTTTAAAGATACTACATATTTATAGATAGCTGATTGCACGGTACAAAGGCTTCACCATTGCTTGTTTAGAATTATTAGACTAAGCCAGCGTTCAGAATGGTTAAGGTACAGGATTATAGGTTACTAAGGGCCTCCGTAACTTAATATTCATAAATAACCAATTCTACGGTACAAAGGTTTCGAAAAATCAACTCATTATAAATTCTTCCGATAATTATATATTAATGTTTATATATTTGATGTGCTAATATAACATATGAACTATCATGACTGTTTTAATCTAGCGAGTATTATTTTCTTTCGTAATGATGATGAATTCACGATAATGTATAGGTTAATTACAGTATGGAAGGATGGAATGGAAGTAATTTAATTGTGTCTGCTACTTTAATTAGCAAGTTGAAAGGCGAAAATATGATTAAAAGCAATGACATATTTCCTTTCATTTTCTTGTTTCTAATCAGGTGAGTATGTCTCTAAAGTAAAGATAAAACAAGGGATGTCCCCCCTCTCTCTCTCTCTCTCTCTCTCTCTCTATATATATATATATATATATATATATATATATATATATACATATAAATGATAAAATACACAATATATAATAAAATAAAATGCAATTAGGACAGAATGACAAAGGAAAACATAGTTAAGCACAATAAGAAATCATCAAACCGAGAGATTTACTGGTTTCGCTCGGATAATTTTCTTCAGAAAACGTTCGTTGATCCGAACGAAAACCGGTAAATTTTGTTTTTCCTTTTATCTTCTTCACACACACACACACACACACACACACACACACACACACACACACACACACACACACACACACACACACACATATATATATATATATATATATATATATATATATAATTTATTTTTAAAAACAAATAATTTGCGTTGTGCAGGTTTTCTAAATATTTTATAAAAAATATTTTCTTTATTATTGCCATTTTAGCTTCTAATGTGTGATTTTTCAAAATACCCTTTCCACGCAACCTCGTGGTACACACGCCATATCAAGACGTTCGTCAGTAACATCAAGACGAACTTTAACTTGACTGCGATAACTATGTCTCGGTCAGGAAGAAAAAAAAAGAAAAAGAAAATATGCTTATTTTCTGACGATGGTAGATACAACCGAAAGTACTCAAGTTAAAAGAAAAAAAATTGTTTTAAAGTAAATAAATAATTTATTTTTAAAAACAAATAATTTGCGTTGTGCAGGTTTTCTAAATATTTTATGAAAAATATTCTCTTTGTTATATATATATATATATATATATATATATATATATATATATATATATATATATATATATTGTGATACTTCATAATTATTACGGCTTTATTTTAAAATTTTCAAGAAATCGATAACAATTCGAAAACGTTCGGCTTTGTTGTTATCGGAGAGTTCGTTGGGAAACAACACATTTCCATATATTTCCAAGGGTACACAGTGGTTCACATTGAAGACTTTGGAAAATATTCTCGTTGTCAAACTTTGGTTCTCTTCCACGACTTCCGAAAGTGGCTGTTTGATTAAATTTGATGGTCGAAATTTTTCCTTTTTTCTCTGCGATTTCAACTGCATAAATGAACTTTAAACTTCACTTTCGCTGATTGTTCCTTTACCAAAACTTCACTTTCGCTGATTGTTCCTTTACCAAAAGTTCATTCAGATCGCGAAATGAATGTCCTTTTTTCTAAACCTTTCTCGAAGTGGTAGAACATAATAGGACGAATGTGGATATGATTTTTGATACGCATTCTGAGAAGTCAAATTGAATGCCTACTAGACACAATCCTCGGGTGTCATCGGTCTCTATGTACAAGGGTTTGGAAGGCCGTGCTGATACGAGAATACTTCCCATATGAAGTAAACCCTGATCAATTATTCGAAATATGAATGATTAGCCATCTTCTCAGGCCGCGCAACACACCCCTCAGGTTGTGGACGGGACGACCTCCTATATTAATAGAGAACAGCTTTGAATACGCAATAAGAAGCCGTTGATAATGGGGAAATTATAAAAAAGATGAACAAATCAGACTTAATACTGGAAGGCCGTCACCCAGAATAAAAAAATACAAATTAACCAGTTTACACAGCAGGTGTGAAGAGGTAAGGAATGGTGTGAACCTTCTTGTCCCTGGAAGTGACACTCGAGTTATGGCCGAGGCCAACCATGGGCAGTTAAAACAAACCTTGCCTACCCTATCTCTATTATGCTCAACGACAACAAAATTAAATATCAGATGCCTAATAACACATCCATAATCAGTTGCAGAAAAGGTTTATAATATTAGTACCGCTATTCTAAGTTTGACAAACGGAGCAAAACACCAAATGAGATCTTAACAAAGAAGATAAAGGAATCCACCCTTCGTGAACATAAAAAAGATTACTCTTATTAAATAAATTAAACAAATGACCAATTTATTATTGTTTTTTGTCGACTAAAATCTGTTAAAAAAAGCTGTAATAATTATACACCAGCCCAATATTTTATGATATGGTATTTAAACAGAAATGTTTGATTTGTTTTCCTTTACGGCATATCAACACTCTTTAAGATATTTAATAACGAAACGCAGTTGACACATCTAGAGAAGTGCTTATCAAAACACCTTTACCTTCTTTGACAGAGTATAAATCCGACTTCGAAATCCAGTGGGTGATGCCCTCTTCTATTCCCTTCCCCTAGAAACGAGTTTCTCACAAAATAGAGGTTTCTAGTATTTCTCTACTCTTTCGTTATTTTCATGGTCGGTGCTCGACTGAGCTCAAATCTATGGTGTCCCTCTGTAAAACGTTCATAACAAAAACTCGTCTAGCTACAACCGCTTTAAATAATTGTCCTTTCTTTCACTGTGTAACTAAAACGAAATTTACATGAGCAAAGTATCTTTCTTAGAACTAACCGTCTGTGCAAAACAATACCACAAGGTCGTTTTCAAGTCCAATCTTACAAATTCTTGTTTAGCCGTCCGCTGAAATAATCACATTCTACACAGTTTAAAACATCGTTATAAATCCTGACGGTGTTGTCTCACCTTCCACTTGACAAAATTATTAACCCTTATGCTCGAGTGGCCTTTGACCTTTGATAAGCGGTGACTAATTCGTGCATAACACACTAATCTATTCCCTGCTTCTGTTGTTCCAGCTCGTTTGAGCTGTTAGTCTAGTGGTCTCCATCAATTCGCTATTTTGATACTTCACTGTAATGCAGCTTCCTATTCTAGTAGCTTCTTTCCAAGAACTACAGGCTTGTGGAACTCTCTTCCCGCTGACCGTTTTTCTCCTACTTTGAGCCTTGGTCTTCACAAGCATCTCCTGTCTTTGCGATAATCGTATTTCGTTCTTGTTAGCTCCTTACATCAAGTGGCTTCATGCTTTTTCTAGAGCGATTTCCATAAAAATAACACCTTACTATTTTAACCGTAGTTAGAGAAATATGTTAACGACTTTCTCATTGGTATTCCAGCGTCAGTAAGTGCAATATACTCGACTCAGACGATTCCATAGTCTACGTCTATATCCATTACAACATTCGTCGGTAACGGTAACACACACCATTTGAGTTTGTGAAAGACTGTGAACAACTATTTACTAGTGATATCAATGAGAGAGGATTTCATTTGAACTGTCAAAATAATTAATGGCGTTTCTAATTATGAGGGACATTTAAAAAAATCTTTCTCTTTAATCTGGAACGTTATTGTCAAGACCCATTTGGCACGTGTGTTAGAGTTTTCACTTGTGGTCTTGAGGACCGGGGGTTTAATCTTTAGTCGTGCCATGCTAAATACGAAAAATGTTACCTGATGTCTACTTGTTAAATACTCAAGATTATAACGTAAAGAGCAAGAGTAAATAGAGTACTTACTCTAGGGTAAAATAGCGCCCTCCCCTACATCTTGGTGTAGTGGCCAACGAAAAGGGAGTCATTGTGTCGCTTTTGATTTCGGTCGATTCATTTATTTATTTTATTATCAAGACAGATTTGAAACATAAGAACTCTTTATCAATTGAATTGTCTATATGTTTTGGTACAAATTTCCACATCAAATGAAGAAGTGTATCACAGATGAAATGAGATGAATTCAAAAATAACAAAAGCTATTACGAGGATATTTTGGGAACTATCAGATGATATATTTAACAGGATTTAATCTGTATACTGATATCGTATTAATAGTGTAAATGTTATGTGGAGTATGTTTTATTTGATCCGATACCCTGGTGTCTTGTTTAATGTAACATTTGTGGTGGTAATCAATGTTCGATAGTTCCCTCACTCCTTCGTGGGACGGCGTTAAACTTATGTTTGATCTGCTTTGTAAATATATAAATGGGATAAATTTTGAATTATGAAGAAATACATTGAAAACGTTTTCGCCTTTTAAATATCTATGTTATTTAACTTAACCATTTTCGATCCATTCTGTCAGTACGGGTTGTTGCCTTATCTAGGACCTTAAATAATTACTTTCTTTCTATCTAAAATCTGATCTGAAACTCACTTCAAATTGTCCATATCATTTCAAGATCCTCACTACGTTGCATGATTAAATAGACCAATGAGCCTGGACTTCAAGTGGTCAGCAAAATTTAAAGCCTATCAGTAGTCGAACCAAATAATCTTCATTGCTCTAAAAGCAGTACGTTCAATCAAATCGATATTATTCCAAACAACTTACTGGCCGAAATAAAATTATTCAATGTAGTTATTGATCTTAGATTCATAATATTACACAACTTGTCCGTTATGCATATTTTTTATCATGATAAATGAATCATTTGCGTCTATAGAAATTAGAAGTCTATTTGTTATCATTACTGTATTTTACTTTATTTTATCTTTGCTACTAGTTATCATAGATTTGGTAGATAGTTATGCACTAGTTTAATGTTTGTATTTTTGTTGTTATTCATGACTGTATTGAACCCTGTTTTTAATTCTATGTCATTTAAACAAACGAATTCTTCAATCAAACAAGGGATGACACTTCTACTATTTTCGACAACTGTGTATATCTCGCGGCTACTTTGTCAATAAAAATGGAGTTCGTTCATTTGCGTTCGAAAGGAAATCTAAAGATAAAGTTGTAACCCCTGTTGACTCCGAGTTCAGAAGGATTGGAAAATCGGACTAAAACGAGACCACAATCATCGACGCTGTTTCTACTTCACTCACTATATTCTAAGGAACGGAACAAAGGCGGGGGACAAAGTTCGGATCCAAACGCACCTGGTTCAGTACAAAAGGAAAAGTACATTAATAATAGTTGGCGCCAATCACAGCCTGAGGCTTGCTGAATGAAATTTAAGTTCAAAAGTTTCGGTAGACTATTTAAATGTAAGACTTTAGCCAAACAATGGCAGAGCGTTAAAGATTTAAAAGGTTTCGAGGTCTTTTCTGATGACTAAAAAGTAATTCAATCAGCGAATATGTTGGCGAATGTCTGGAGAGGTTCACTTAGTTTGGCATTTTCGTCGGCGCAAAGTCACTATCTTTCTCTCTATTACTCTGTTGCTCTCTATATGTATCTTACACTGTTACACGGACATTCAGAGACAGACGCACACATGTGGTTTAAGCGATCATCCCAATTAATAGCGTCACGGATTATAGAAATGGCCATGCCGAGTTCAACTCCTACCGAATCTATTCTTGAAAATGGAATATTGATACCGTTAAGAAAGATAAACAATCAGAATTTCCCGTTTATCTATGTGTAAAATAACAATTTGTGCAGATAATTGTATATTATGATTCATTCTCTTTACCCATATCATCTGTACGTTTATCACACAGATGGGTTAATAAGCCGATAACAAAAGAGACAATGTTACACTGACATACGAGGTATTTTAATAAATCCTTAATAAGTTACAATTCAAATAGATGAAATAAAAAAGCATATTTCCAAAGTAAGATTACAATAACATTGCAAGTTAATCAAATGAATTCAAATTCATTTAAAAGTGAAATCACTTTTCTCACTTACTGCTTATTAACTCAGAGGGTATATATATATATATATATATATATATATATATATATATATATATATATATATATATATAAACACTCAGTGCCTAGCCTTGTTTCCTTACTAGGACAATGAACGCCGTTCTCTTTCTCTCTATTTGGGCAACTCGGGGAAAGTTTTTTCGTTAGTAAGTCTTACATGACCAGTCTGGGTCTCTCTTGTTCCGACAGGTTGAGGGTACAGGTTAGACAGCTTGTCTGGCTGCTGTTTCCGACTGATAGGACAGGAGCCCAAACTCTTGGGTAGCGCCAAGAACGGCTGCTCCATCATCAGTTGCATAATACCGTGGGTAGTTGTATGTGCCATGTCGCGCATGGAAAGGGACCCTGCAATTATCTACGGTGGGCTTTCCCGAGGCCACAACCCCCATGGACCAGGTCGTGACTAATGGACTGGTTGTGTGAGCTTATTGGCACCAAGCAAGTACCCACCTTGGCCAATCCACTCTATAATCAAATCAAACATGCCATTACAAAGAAATAAAATCAAACCTAAACCAGACACCCAAACAACACTTTCGTCTCCGCCCTTGAGGCTTGCATTCTCAAATATCCGGGGACTTAGAACCAACATCAACGACGTAGAAACCTTTCTCCTGACAAACTCCCCGGATATCCTAGCTCTTAGTGAAACTAACCTCCAATCCTCAATCTCTTCTCACCACTTTGACATGACTGACTACCTCCCACTCTACCGTAAAGACTCTGACAAACACATGCACGGGCTAGGAGTTTATGTTCGGAACACCCTCCCGCTGACTAGAGAACATAGGTTAGAATCAGATGACTACGACTACATGTGCTTTAGATTGACTTTACATCACAACGTTAGTTACTTATATTTCCTATATCGCTCCCCGTCGTCCCAGGACTGTACTCTGCTAAACTCTGTCTCTGAAAGCATAGATAGAGCACTCTTAATAGACTCGAATGCCCAGATACATGTATTTGGGGATTTTAATGCCCACCACCGCGACTGGTTGGGATTCTCCAGCCTTACTGATGCAGCCGGCAACTCTACGTATAATTTCTCCTTAGCTCACTCCCTCTCTCAGACTGTTGATTTTCCGACCCGCATCCCCGATCGTGTGGATCAACAAGCCTCACTTCTAGACCTCTTCTTGACCTCAATACCCGAGGCTTGTGTGACGAAAGCTCATAGCCCACTCGGGAATGCTGATCACATTGTGCTAATGATACATATCACACTAAAAAGTCGTCCAAAAGCTGATGAACCGTTGCTCAAAACAACAAGATACTACGAGCAAGCTGATTTTGAGTCAATCAGAGACCACATCAGTGACGCCCCATGGCGGGAAACCTTCTTACTCCCTGCCAACCAGTGTGCAAACGAATTAACTGAATGGGTCAAAGCAGGCATTGAAGCCTATGTCCCCATGCGAAAATTCTTTAGCAAGCCCCACTCTCCTCAATGGTTCACTTCGGAATGTGCAGCTGCCATTTCTGAGAGGCAACAAGCATTCCGTAAATTCGGCCGCAATAAGTCAGCTACTAATAGGCATAAATTTATAGAGTCAAGAAACAATTGCAAGGCTGTGATAGGCGAAGCGAAGAGAAGGTATAATGAGTTAACAAAAAAACGCATCCAGTCACAGAAACTAGGTACTCGCGATTTCTGGAAAATCTACAATAGTGTAGTGAATAATGGTCAATGACGATTCCCCCACTTTCAAACCACAATGATGTCGTTTGCACGGCCACTGATAAGGCTGAACTACTCGCACAGCGTTTCGCTTCTAACTCCACTTTAGACTCGGGTAACCACCCTCTCCCTGAATTACCATTGCGGACTGAAGCCACACTTGATAACCTGGTCATCACCCCATCCCAGGTCAGAGACATTATAAAAAGCCTTGACACCTCTAAAGCTTGTGGGCCTGATCTTATACCTGTAATAGCAATAAAGAAATGCTCTGCTGAACTGGCCCCTGTTCTCTCCAAACTCTACAACAAATGCCTAGCTGAATCTTGCTTCCCCGATAGCTGGAAAATTGCCTCTGTGGTACCAGTCTACAAGAATACTGGGAATAGAACCGACCCTCAGAACTACCGCCCAATCAGTCTACTGCCGATCTTTGCCAAAATCTTTGAGTCCTTAATCAATCTAGCGATAGTACGTCACTTAGTTAATGCTAAACTTCTATCCGACCGCCAGTATGGGTTTAGACAAGCTCGATCTACTGCAGACATCCTAACGGTCATCTCTGAACGCATGTATCATACTCTCGACAAGGCAGGTGAAGCTAGGGCAGTAGCGCTTGATATATCCAAGGCCTTTGACAAGGTATGGCATAAAGGGCTTCTCCTGAAAATACGCTCATACGGTATTACTGGGCAACTACTTAATATAATTAGATCCTTCCTAAACAAAAGAAAAATCCAGGTTGTCCTCGATGGCCGTTCATCTAAACAACATGACATAAATGCTGGTGTGCTCCAGGGATCTATTCTTGGACCTTTGTTGTTCCTGATCTATATAAACGATCTCCCTGATGACATAGTGTCTGAGATCGGTTTATTTGCTGACGACACCACGCTTTACTCTCGCCATGTTGGCAAAACGGACGCGATCATATCTGAGGCAATGGCTGCATCCTTAGAAAATGACCTCCAGGCTGTAGTGGATTGGGGCCATAAATGGTTGGTGACTTTTAATGCCGCAAAGACAAAGCTCCTTTCCTTCAACAACTACAAGAAGCCTCTCCAACCACCGATTGCCATGGCAAATAACACCCTACCTGAGAGTTCATCATTCAAACTCCTTGGCCTAACCTTCACAGGTAACATGAATTGGAACACATACATTGAAGACATTGCCAAGGCTGCCGCAAAGAAGGTTGGCTCCCTCTACCGTGCTAGTGGACTCCTTACACCTGACATTATCCTGTATCTCTACAAAGCCACCATTCGCCCATGCATGGAGTATTGTTGCCACATCTGGGCTGGTGCATCATCTACTAGTCTCTCCCTCCTTGACAAAGTCCAAAAAAGAGTAGTCAACCTAATAGGTCCCTCACTGTCAGCTAAGCTCCAGCCCCTGTCCCATCGCCGCAATGTAGCATCCTTGTGTTTGTTTTACAAATACTTCAATGGATTATGCTCCGATGAGTGTGCTGCTCTGGTACCCCCTCGACGTAAATTCACTAGACTAACTCGACATTCTACTAAATCTCACTCATTCACTGTGGAGGTCCCCAGATGCCGGAGAGCATTCTACTAAAATAGCTTCTTTCCTCGTGCTGCTGGCCTCTGGAACTCCCTCCCTGCCCCCTGTTTCCCCGACAGTACTGACATGCAGAAATTTAAAACTAATGTAAACAGACACCTCGCTGCTAAGATCCCAATTTAAGCTGAACCACCAATCCTTCCCCCCCTTTTCCTTTTTTCTCAGTAGCCCCTTACGTTTACAGTGGCGTCCTGCCTTGTTTGGGGTGAACCATGTAAAAAAAAAAAAAAAAAAAAATATACAGTAATCAACTCTAGTATTTAAGGCCAATGAATATTAGACGTTCCATGGATTTTATGTAATTCTAGAGCAATTATAATTAATATATTTTCCCACAAAAACAAGGTATTGTATGCAGCTCTTTATCATAGTCATACAACCAGAGTATTTGGAATAAAAAAGTTTCAATCCTATAGACAAATGAAGATTTACAGTAAAAAAAACGACTATTTAATATTTTAAATATTTCCCATTTCGATACGCGTAGCATATAATCTAGATCAGCCGCTATTTTTATTAACTTTAGAGAGTTTTCATTGATATATTTCACACAGAATTAGCTTAAAAAAAAAACAACATAAAAAGCAACAAAAACAAACCATCGGCGTTTACAGAAGACAATATATGATTAAAATCCACTAGTTTTTTATATGGAAGTACACCTGTGTTTCCTCATTGTCCATATTTTTTAATTCAAGACAAATTAATAAAGATTGCTATATAAGATTGGATGAAAGATCAAATTGGTTTAAACTAATATATATTCGTAAACCTTTCCCCAATTTCTATTAGTTTAAGTGAGAGGTAAGGTTTACATTATTACTCCAATTCATTTTTATTAATATAACGGTAATGCCCTATAATATTGACCGTCCTTAAATAAGAAATAATTTGCCACGAGTATTGCTAGGAAAAATGGATATTTTCGTGAAAATGTTCAACAATAAGTCGTTTTTTTTCAATAAATGTTAAGATTTTCTGATTACTAATGATTAGATTGCATGGCTATCAAGAAAAAAGCTGTTACTTTTTAATTAACGCCAATTTTGCTTCATACAAGACCTTGTTTTTTTGTAAAAAATCCCAATTTATATATATATATATGTATATATGGTCATCAACATACAGACTGTTTCGCTATATCACAGCTCTCCAATGCGGCTAGACCAGTTCGTGCCTAAAGCCGGGATTAAAACTCAACCGTCGAGCTGACAGTCGGCGCCTCTACCCCTGCGCTATAATACGACACTGACTAAATGTAAGTGGTATCTCAATGTAAACAGTGTCCAGTGCCGGGAGCTAGAATTAGTTTTACCCAATTGGCTATGCTTTACAGCTAATGGCAGTTGGCGATATCCTTACAAATAAGCTCTACATATATATATATATATATATATATATATATATATATGAGTAAATGAAAAATAGAACAAAAACAAGAAAAAATATCAACTTATAGATGTTTAAATAACCTTCTTTCCGACATTTTATTTTACATTTAGATTCAAATTAAGAATATAGAATATTTTTCTAAATAACGTGACCATTTTCGAGCGAACTTCCGACTTCTACCAATAAAAACATGCGATTATGTCCGGGTTATTTTTTTCTGTTTGTTCTGGTTCATTTCTGCTTGAAATGTATTAGCACCGTGAATTAGGGGCCATGCGTACAGAGATATCCTGAGTTGGGATTTGTGCGACCAGCTGTTTCTTCACAATATATTTACATTTCTGCATGTTGGTATAGTCAGGGAAAAGGGAACAGGGAGGGAATTCCAAAGGCTAGAAGTTCGAGGCAACAGCTATTAGAGGTGAAAGCATTCAGGCATCTAGAGGACCTCTACAGTAGATGGGGTAGGTATCGGTCGGTCAGGGTATTTACAGTGTAGCAAAGCCGTCCGAGCGCATACCATTAAAGTACTTCTAAACCAAACACAGAGATGCAACATTGCGACGATGGGATAGGGGCTGGTCGTTGGTAGATAGTGGGGGTCTATTAGGTTAGAAGCTGTTTTAGATCCTGTCTTAGAGAGAGGGGCAAGTGGTTGTTTCATCAGCCGAGAAAATTATGCATTGTTAATAATATGATCTCCTACGGATGGTAGTGCTCCGAAAACTTATCAGTTCGTTTCACAGACCAAACGTCAATAGAAACATTTGACTGACTTATTCTGTCACACGATTTCAGTTTCGTTACGTCACTTTCTTTGGCACGTTAACTTAAACTATAATCTTAATTCCTAGTGAAAATTTCCTCTCATTACTTAATCTAAATCGAACGTTGCAATTTACTATTTTACATCTTTTAACATAACCAACCTACCATATTATTACACTGCGACTGTGCGTTGACGTATATAAATGTGTCGATTTGGTTATTCCTGACACACACGAGCTCATTGAGAAACAACAAAGTGGTGCATCGGATTATTCTAGCGTGTTTAAGAGTGTCATGCCAGCTGCTTATGTATGTTAAAATTTAGCAAGGCTTGTTTCCCATGCTTCAATAAAAAGAATGTGACGTCAACAATTCTGCAATAATTCGTGATTTTTAAGGAATACTTGTGCTGTAATCTGTTTTCGTATATTGGCGTTGATGGGAATCAATTTTGTGCTCATCGCAGTTGCTCATCCTTTCCAGATATGGTGCCCTTTGAATTCAAAGGTATTGTTGGCTAGGATTAATACGATTATAGCATAGATGCCGTGCATATAGTGATTGGGATAATGTCTGTCACGTAGTAAATTTCCCATCTCTCAACCCTAAGTGTGCCGAATGTTAGTATAAAAGTGATAACGTTACTAGTGACAAGTAGCGCTTCATAATTCCTCGATCGTTTTGTAATATGTTTATAAGGTGTGTAGTGTCTTTAATGGCTATAGTAGGTATCAAGTGGCTTAGGATATTATTTATGTGTAATGAATTCTGTGAGCGTGCTGATTCCGAACAGATGGGGTCGGTCTATCCAATGAGTGTAATCGAACGAGTTCGCGATGGCATTATCAGAGGGTCGAGTGGGGTTCGTTTTGTCAGATGTGCCGTTGATTAGTTTGTCTGAAATTAATTGCGAAGTGTCTAATGCTTTCCGTATAAAGAATAAAGTTTAGAATATACGTGAAGAAGATCTACAATACAGATGTACGTTTCGCGGTAATGTAGATTTGTGAGTACCTTAAAATCTTCTAAATGAGTTAGGTAAGATCATTGTAGAATTCTGTATTATTGAATTGATACCCCACCTCACAAGCGTAACCTTCGACTTTACATAAAGAAAAAACAACAGACAGACATCATCGGAACAATGGCATATTGCCCCATCTAAACAACAGGTATACTCCAGCGTACTTATACAATACACCGGATACAATACGACAAGTGTTAAAACTCTTATAGTAGTAGCACGGTAAAACCGCGACACAGTGTCATAAAAAACACCGCAACACACAAGTATTCTCTTTTAGAAAATACTATCTTAAATTGAAAAATATAAATAAGGATATTGCTGTAAAAAATATTGCTAACATTAAGGAAGTATTATTCATAGCTATCATCAACTCACAAAATAATAACAGATTAAAATTCCACACTTAATTCTTAATTTAGCACACTCATTGATAACTTAGACACAGATGTCACTCAAATTTACTTCATCCGTTTTACCGTATATGAATACTCGATTACACATAGCGTTTCCATAAAAACGTGTTGATTTTAGATAATGTATCCGATAACGAAAGGTACACGTAAACACCGATCACAATTCTTAAATTTGCTTTGAAGAAGAGACGTTTCTCGAAATATCGATGTAAGAAAAAAGGACATAAACATAATTTATACACACACATACACATATACCCCCCCCCCTACACACACACACACATATATATATATATATATATATATATATATATATATATATATATATATATATATTGCCAAATTAACACAAATATTCCGCTTAGATATATACTGGAAAAATACCCGTCCCAGAACGAGTAAAATTAATTCCCCGAACATAAATTATTTGGACTACTTTTATGTTCGCTTACGAAGATTAAAATCAAGATATAATGACACTAACCGTATGTCTAGAATCCTTATTAATCAACATAACATCCATTAGAAAATGTAAGGTTTAAGCTTACGGAGACTTAAGAAGTAATTGAAATTCAATGAATCGTGCTTAGTTGGCATATAATAATTATTAATCAAATTCAATGCAAATATAATATATTTGAATTTTGAAACGTTAGGTTGAGCCCATATTATACCCGGAAAACACTTTTAAAACTTGCCGGCCACGAAATCTTGTTTGCGGGTGCTGATTTGAATTGAATAAATTCTTAAGTTGTGAACAGAACAATGATAAAAATTATTCTTTTTAGAAGCATAGAAGCGGAGTTTAATTTGAAAATATGACAGCGGAGAAGCCGTTTAAATGCACACATTTCTTTTAAATTTTAACCTAAATGTTTAAGAGTAAAATGCATTAAAACGGCTTCTATGCTTTCATATTTTAAAATTAAACAATTCTTCTGAAAAGAACAACATCTTTAGTTACATTTGATACTTTCACGCTGCCCTCCATACCTGGTAGGTACGACAAACAACTAACAATGAAGAAACACAATACAAAAAGAAAACAACAAAAGTGAAATACTTTCATTTATTTCAATAGTTCGGAGTTTCTGAATATTAGAAGACATTCATTCGCTAGTGTTTAGCGCTGACAGTGGTGGAGTGGATAACGACGCAAATTGACGACCTGTGTGTTCCGAGTTTGAATCCAATCAGTTGCATAGTATATCATGAATGTTGGCAACCTTCACGTAGTTTTTAGTGTAAGTAGTTTATTCTAGAAAGGATCGAGGAAACTAATGTCAACCGAATCCAGGCTGATTCATACGAATACACATTTCTATTATTTAATATTTATGAACTCAGAACTGATTCAGAAAAAGGCTCAATTTGTCCGGTAACGTATACCTACCTTGTAATATATATATATATATATATATATATATATATATATATATATATATATATATATATATATATATATATATTATATATATATATATATATATATTTATATATATATATATATATATATTTATATATATATATATATATATATATACAAATCCGATTATCTTTTCAAGACAGTAAACCCGATGTGGCTATATGTGGAACAAATCGCATGACCCTCTACTCACATTTATTTCAACGCTTGAATAAGCAAATGCCAAAAAAAAACTGGCCCAACGCGTTCTTGTCCGTTTTAAGCAGACAACACACGTTTGAAAATTGAAGCCAGAAGAGACGAAAGCGTGATCCAGTTCAGACCTGTCGCCCTACAAACGGGGAAGGCTTCTAATGTCCATTTACTCGTGTCAACTATAAAGAGATCCAACTGACTCACCTTGATTCGATTTGCTATTGTTAATAATATCAACACAACGATAAAGACATATTAAATAAACAAACAATACAAACAAAGGCCGCGGCCAAAACTTTGTATTCACTGATATCTTTCATCTTCGTGTAATATTTAGTAAACTTAGCACGTGGATCGATTATCGTAAATCAATTCTCAGTGAGAGTTATATGCGTGTATCTTTGTGTGAGTAATCGAAGCCATTCTTTGTCAATTTTAGTTTGTAATACACATACGAACATTTATCGTATCGATGGTTTTTGTTAGGTTTGTGTTACGGCATATCAAACCTTTTCCAGTTTATTTAATGCCGGAATAGATTTATATTTTAAACGATCCATTCAGAAAAAAGTTGCTTTTAATCCATCTTTGGGGGGTGTTCATACCTCTAAGAATGGCATTAGATGTAATAGAAATTACTAGAGGAATAAAAACAAGAAAAGAAAAGCACAAATGAAAATTGTTGAGTTTATTCTGTTTTAAAAAACAAACCCATAAACGAGCTTAGCTTATTCCATAGTATTTGTCGGTATCATGTCTACTTAATATGTCTTATAAATTATAGTTAACTAAAACAATACCTGACGGTTTAAATGAATTCATCGAACAGAACAGCTTTGCACCACTTTTATGTCTTCTTGTGAAGTTTTAAACCGATATATGAAAATAGTAAACTTTATGTCAACATACTAGAACGCTTATTTCAATTTTGATCAAAATCTATTTTGATTCTAGAAAATGTATAAAATTCAAGTCTTCAACTGAAGGGGTCTTAAGAAGAAATTGAACTCCCAGAAATCTTGTATAATTGGTGTCTAATGACTATGGATAACATTAAATTGTAATTTGAAATATTTTCAAATGCAGCCTGTGCCCATATTATGCGCCCTAAAATATCAAAAATACTCCAAAGAAACTGAAATGTTGAGAATATTTCTTATTATATGATGTCTAATATCTATCGTTATATTTTCACAAAAATCAGAGGGATCTACATTTTTCCATAAGGTTTAACTTCCATGTTTACAAACTTTGCATAGAAATAAATTAAACTAAATATAGCCCATATAACCCACCCATACGACTAACAACGGTGTTTCAAAATTCATAATGATCAGTTACTTAGTTTATGAGTTAATTGTGTACATACAAATACATAAACATAACCCTAACATATATATATATATATATATATATATATATATATATATATATATATATATATATATATATATATATATATATATATATACAGGGTGGGCAAAAATAAGGGTCCTATTTTTAAAAATTCATAACTTTTTTATTTATTGATTAAAAAAAAATTTTTTTTTAGAATAAGTAAAGGACCCCTTCCGAAGCAAGCATGAGCCGTATTAGCCCTAAGGAACGTACCCTCATTTAGAAAACATTATTTTTGCTTAAAAAACTCAAAACAGTGTAAAAAACAATACTTTAGTTTTTGTAAGTTTTAAGAAGTGTTTTTCGGCTAAAATTTGTTTTGTTTATTTCAAAAAATCTCGGAAGGGTCAGTCTACACACACATAAAGTTTGGTGAGTTTAACTTTTATTTTGTGGAAGTTATTCAAATTCAAGTTATTCAAATTTAAAGATAGGACCCTTATTTTGGCCCACCCTGTATATATATATATATAAATAGAGCTGTATAAAATAGCAAGCAAAAGCAAAATATAGTTTACGAGCTGTACTTACCTGGTATTTCCCGGGAGTGAATGTATTTGGATTCTTTTTCTTTTCTCCTTTTAAAACTATACTGGTTGTTTATTCTAAAATATTATATTTTTGTTCCAATCAAAGAGACCTAATTTTGTATATCAGAATACAGACACACTCATCGTTTTAAGATAGCGACCATTGGAATATAATTCCCACACTGACCAAGTATTTCATTGAAGATATTAAATGGAATTACATTCCATTCTTTTTAACAATACTCTAAAACAATCCTCAACAAAAATTGATGAAAAAGAGTAAACTATTAGTTTTGTAGGAAGTAAGCTATCGATGGCAAAGAAACGATAAGAGACTGGCTTTATTTTATGTATTAGCCTTGGGTTGTATTATTTGCTTTTGCTTCGTAATAATTTATACATAATAATGTCTATTTTACAAAAGAAACCTGGTCTTTTTTTTCTAAAATAGTGATACTGTGCATTTTGCAAATTTCGAAGCAAATCATCATCAAACAAAATTTATATTTAAACAAAATAAAAATTAATAGGCTAAATGTCTATGCAAAAATGTTACTCTTGTGGTCAACATGGTATGCTTATTATGGAACTCATTTTGATAACTTTCGGTAAGAGTGGTTCTTAAACTTTTGCAGGGATAGCAGATCCCTACGGTTATGGATTCCATTAATAGGTGAAAAATAAATGTGTTTACTGTTTATATCTTTATAATCAACATATTATCATATTCTTAGAGCTCTATGTCTATTGGTTTTATTGTTAGACAATTACTTACGGACACGGGGATGAATTTCATTGATGCAAGGCATGGAGTTTGTGAAGCCATGGAGGAGATGGATACTAGTCTTATTTACTTCCCCCCCCCACGGAGACAGAACAAGACACAGGGTCAGTTTTAATGTGTTTAAAATCCAGCTCCCCAAAAAGGGCCACTCTCGAATGGGAAAAACTAAAAATTGCTTCAGTCTAAAAGGTTTTCTCCTTCACTGACCGAAGACAAAAAAACGATGAAGTGTAGTATCGGAACAGATGCTACACCTTGCTCCAAGCCAAAAGGCGACATAGATGGATGATAGTCATCTTCATGACTATCTTTCACATTGAGAATGCGATTTCATCATTTTCAAAGATGAAATATATCTTTAGTTAACCATACTAAAGATGGTTGGGACCGGCAGATGCGAACAGTCCGAAATGTAATTACTTCTTTTACGAATGAACTTGCTACCAGTCTGAAAGATGACATTTTGAAAACTGCTTTTTTTTCTCCGAGAAAATGGCCATTTTGCCCAATCTACAACTTACAATGGATATCTTTCATTATTCTCTTACGACTAACAACTAACAATTTACTAATAATGAAATCAAATATTATATTACCACTAATTCGAAATTTTCAAAGACCAGATTTGTACCGTCGGAATAGATGACATCAAGTACAATATTTAACGAACGAGTTTTGGACTCGCTGAAAAAGGGTATTTCTCCAAATACTCAGAGAGAGAGAGAGAGAGAGAGGAAGAGAGAGACAGAGACAGAGACTCATAGAGAGAGAGAGAGAGAAAGAAAGAGACAGAGAGACAGAGAGAGAGAGAGAGGAAGAGAGAGACAGAGACAGAGAGACAGAGAGAGGGAGAGAGAGGGAGGAGAGAGATCTGGGACTTAATCTTGGTATTGGAAATGTTTTTCTAATAAAGGGTGACAACTTACTCAGAAATGCATCTCAGCCTATTTCGGTTTAATCATCGGAAATAATCTTTTTCGGTTCTAGTTTCTGAACAGTGGAAAATGCTGCCAAAACCCCTGGTCAGCCTGCAGACCAAAAGACAGTTTACGGCATCGCATCATGTCCGATGATCTTTGGAGAATTACACCCTCACCTGAGCAGCGGAAGATGCGACAGGATGTAATTCTGGCGTAAAACATCATCAACCAGAATTTAAATATACCTTTCGAGGAATTTTTCAATTCAGCACCAAGTCCTAGTCTCTACGGGGCCCTGTGCAAGTTGTACCAGAAACGTTTCGTCCTATTAAAAGAAAGCCAGCATTCTCTGGTCGTGTTTCTGCTCCGTAAAATAGTCTACCAGAGGTAGTTCTGATGTCTATTATACCCAGTTTTAAAGTCGCCTTGAACAAACATTGATATGGTATATAAAAGTAAACATCTTTTTACTGTCGTTTTACATGGTTTGTTTGACTCGACTATTTTTTGCCAATTAATTCGATTTGAAATAGGGTTCGGTTGCGACTAGTTGTTAGGTCCGTACTGTAAGGATACAGTTTGAGATAAGAACTGTTGTCGAGTCAGCCAATTACCATCATTCAAACGAATAATTTACAGAATTGTCCTATTGCATAAAACAGATTCATAGCTTTTACGTTCATTTTTTTATTCAATAGTTTTGCAAAATTAGTCATCCTTATTTTGAGTAGTCATGTATACGTTTACGAGTGATCTCCCTTTGTAGCGAATACTTTATATTACACTTAATTAATTTAGACATCCATGCGTTATTGAAACGATATTAAAATCTATGTAAACAGAAAAAATGTGGTGCCTAAAGAGGGTAATCTTGCATTATACTTAACAGTCGAGAAATAGAAAAAATACAACTAATAACTTTCACCTAACGCATTAAAGTGTACTTTTTTTTACCGACGCGTAGTCTTTTAAAGTGTAGCAACTGATTGTAAGAATTATTATCTCCGAATTTGTTATTTTCAAGACTTTTTGAAGAACTAAAAATAAATAAAATGTGCGCTGTTTATTTTGGTTGCTTAGCTTTTGCTAACTTTAGGCTGAAAATGACTTACCATACCTTTAACCCAAAGTCTTGGGTGAATTTGCCACTCAGTCTTTGGGTTAGTGCTAGGGTATGCCACTTTTTAAAACTATTTTTTAAGGAATGAAGCACAACTAACAACATATGACAAATCAGCCATTTTGTTTCTCGTGTGTCGAAATAGAGAGCATTGGATGAATTCTAATTTTGAAATAAAAAACAACAACTTGAAACCAGTCTTAGAAGATTAAAAGTATACAAGCCGGTAGAAAATTAGATTATAATTAGTTTGGTAAAAGTTATTTGTTATATATATCTTTTTCGATCTCGCAGCTGTTAACTATACTGCAAGATTAACGAAAAGAGTTTTCACTGTAACGGTAGCACTTGGACAAACATGAGGAATAAGAGCTCGACTGGTGAATAATTTGTGTTTGTTTCGCAAGTACGCTGTAGTCGTTTCCGTAACATAAAAACTTAAAATAAACATAAATTATGGTTACGAGTGACCCCCCTTTTTGTGAGCGAGTACTTTATTTTAAGGTGTGTACATCGTTTTTTTTACACTGTACCTTTTTAGTCAGTCAGGACATATTGTAACATTATTACATGCGTAGGGAGGTGACGGTGGTTAAGTGGATATCGACACGGACTGAAGAGCTGGGTGTTCTAAGTTCGAATCCAGTCAGTTCTACAGTACCACTTTCACTTATGGGTGTTGGCAACCTTCAATAAAGATATCTAACTAGAAAAACATCGGGGAAACTAATGCCAACACCAGAATCATCGGATTCACACGAAAGAAGAATTACATTTTCACTTTATTCATTTATCTGATGACAATAATTTGTGCTTTTTTTCATTTTGAACGTTGAAGAACAGGATTGTTTCGTAGTTGCGAAATGCACAACAATCCTACACCAGACGAGATCTTATTTCTTCATTTTTCAGACTCTACGGGTACAGTTACTTTATAATAGGCAATACAGCTCCCCCAAAGCACTCACTTTAGACAAATGAAAACATTCCTATTATCGGCCTCGTCGGCATTTCCCAGTGATAGCGCTTCAGGCGACGGTGAACATATCCCTTTCCACATGAGATGGGAAGAGTTGGTAGGATTGCCTCATGAAACCGACGATAACATATACTATATTTGATTTAGTCAGAAGGCTAGACATTCAAATGATTCCTTTCGGACATACGTAAAAATATATGTAAATTGGAGCAGACGATGAATACTTAGGAAACTATGCTAAAAATGTAGATTTGCGATCCAGCATTGTTATTAAATTCAATTACGTATTTGTTTTAAAATTAAACTTCCATTGTGGAATAAATAAAATGTTCCGTAAATTATCTAAAGATGCTTTTATGTTTGCACTAAATTATATAAATTAATAAGAAGAATACTCGTCCCAGGACGGATGGTATGCATTTCTCGAACAGAACACCTTTGGCTTATATCCTTTTATGTAGATTACAATCAAAATATAATGATACTAAACGTTATGTCTAGAATCCTTATTCCAATTTTGATTAAACTCCATTACATGACTTTGATTCTAGAAGATGTCTAATATTTAAGGCTGAAGCTTAAGGGGCTTAAAAAGAAATTGAGATTCATGGAATCTTACTTAATTAGTGTGTAATGACTATGGATAAATTCAATGCAAATCTGATATATTTGTCTCTTTTAAAATCGAGAAATTGTGCCTATGTTATAACTCCTCAAACTCTTTAAAATACTCCAAGGAAACTAACATTTTATGGAATATTTATTAATTGGTGTCTAATAAGTATTTTTAACATTTAATAAACATCGGAGGTATTTGAATTTTCACAAAGGGTTTCCACCCCCTTTTTACCACTTTGCATGGAACTAATTAAGCGAAGAACAATGTTGTAGTTAGGTTGGATCATTGTGCGTAGTGTGCAATGAAATTGTGTTGGAAGGCTATGACAATGGATTGTGGTAAAAAACCGTTGCATACGAGACATGGTAAACCGAATATATAACAATATTGAAAGATTGCAGCGAACATCTCATAATTTCCGGCTTCCTGGCAAAAAACACGCTCCAACCGACTGGTTATATATATATATATATATATATATATATATATATATATATATATATATATATATATTTCTGAATACAATTTACTTCGAAAAATATTCAATTCTATTTACCTTTATCGTATACAACGAGTTTTTCTACCAAACTGCATTGCGATAGCATTCAAACACAACTTCTTAATTAAACTAAATATAGTCTCTATCTGGACCCCTTACGTCAAGCAGCTGTGTTCAAAAATGTATGATGATCGGTTAATTAATTTAGGAGTGTAACATGTACATAAAAACATATAAGCATATGAACTTCCTTAACTTTATAGAAATATAGATTATATTCCGTTTAATTTGTTTTTACTTTATTTATTTATCGATTAATTTACTTAATCATATTCTTAGGCTAAAATAATGGTTGTTTGTGTAGTAATATGATTAGGTGCGTTCTCCGATCGATGTGCTCTCCTCGATCATCACGGTCCGTCCACTTAACTTGTTTGGATTTGAGTGCTGATGTAGCAATCAAGGCTTCCATCTCCTCTTTTCTCCGTCGCTGTCCTCTTATTCTTCTCGATAACGGTTTTTACAAGAAGCGTCAACAAATACACTTGGGCTTTCAAAACTTCTTTGCGATTTTATTCGTTCTTAAGAGCATACAGGTACACACATAACGCCTTATCCTCTCCCCCAAAGGAAGCAGCTATCCAAAAAGCCCAACTGCACTCTCTGGTGGTTTAGACGAATGTGACCGGATTATCTCTCCTAATTTTGTTTTTGGACTGATTGTGAAGATTCACACTGGAAATGATCTGAATTAGAATTGATAAAGTATATATGCTAAAAACGAAAATTATAAATTTGTCAAGTTTTACCTCGAGGCAATAGTGATAATGATTAATTTCTGAAACACGTGTACACATTGATAAAAAGTATTGAGTGTTGTTTTTAGAGCATAAATACAGAACAATAATTATCTCAGAAATGTTGCAACCCACTTAATTAAAACAGAAAAGCTCTGCTTAACATAACGTGTTAACCATTTTTCTTAATTTTATCGACAATATCCAATATGTCCGAGCGATATATATATATATATATATATATATATATATATATATGTATATAAGAAAAGTTTGTCGGGCATTTGGATGTGTGGTTGGCTGTTTGAAATGGATATATTAACAGGATGACAATTCAAATTAGTTACAATAATGGTTGCACCTTTCAAGGAATTACATAGTACCATTTAATTCCGAATTCTGATTCCATCTGGCATCAGCAGATATAAAAAAGAGCCTGAAGGCGCACTAAATCTGAAACAATATGCGTCTTTTGAAAATATGAAAGTTATAAACAGAAAAAACTATCGGCATACATAGCAAAATGACGTTTTACTTTATTCTATTTCATTTAATATATAAGTCTAATAAGATTAACAATATTAAGTAGTCTTTTGGTGGTACAATTCAACGAGAAATCCAATGATAGTAAATATTATTCCGTCCATTAATGATCGGCTATAACAAATCAATGTAGTGTTTCAAGGTTAAGAATAATGAAATAAGATATGTTTTTAACTTTTCAATTTTAACTATTTTGAATAACAAATTTATATTTCCGAAGTTTTTAGATGAAGATTGATAATTTGTATTATTTAGATTATAAGATTACTATTCTCATCGGGATTTGTATTTTCATATAACGAATTAAATTATAATTAACTTTTATTGGTCCCCCGATTTAAAAAATCGGGAGACCTATGTTTTGAGGCATTTCCGTCCGTGTGTGTGTGTGTCCGTGTGTGTGTGTACGTCCGGATTTTTCTCCGCAACCATCCATTCAATTTTTCTGAAATTTTGCATGAAGTTGTAACTTTTGTCAGGTGAGAAAGTGACATTCTTCAAATTTTGAAAAAAAATCTGGTTATCCCCCCAGGGGGTCAAAAGGCCCCGAAATGGCAAAAAATGACATTTTCTGCCCCATAACTTTTTATCCATCCATTCAATTTCTCTGAAACTTGAGCAAAATGTGCAAGCAATTGTTCTTAATAGAAACTAAGTATCGCTGACCTTGGAAAAATCCGGTTCGCGCCCCCAGGGGGTCACAGTGCCTCTAAAATGGCAAAAAATGACCCTTTCCTCCAATAACGTTTGATCCATACATTCAATTTTTCTGAAATTTCTCTGAAATTTTGCATGAAGTTGTAACTTTGGTCAGGTTAGAAAGTGACATTCTCCGATTTTTGAAAAAAATCTGGTTAGCCCCCCCCCCCCCCAAGGGGTCAAAAGGCCCCGAAATGGCCGAAAATGACATTTTTTGCCCCATAACTTTTCATCCATCCATTCAATTTCTCTGAAACTTGGCACAAAATGTGGAGGCAATTGTTCCTAATAGAAACGAAGTATCGCTGACTTTGGAAAAGATCTGGTTCGCGCCCCCAGGGGGTCAAAAGCCCCCATAAATGGCAAAAAAATGACCCTTTTCTCCCATAACGTTTGATCAATCCATTGATTTTTTCTGAAACTTGGCCAAAATGTAGAGGCAATTGTTCTGGATATAAAATGAGCATCTTTGACATCAGAAAAATTCGGGTTCGCGCCCCCAGGGGGTCAAAAATGCCCCAAAATTGCCCAAATTTATTGCATTTTACACTCGTCACTTACAGACGGGGACCACGCATGCGCGGCTTGTTCTATTATTTTATGGTTGACGGAACGAGAACAATGTACCGATATGGATTAAATGAAACGTTGAGTTCGAAATTCAGTATGGTTTACCGTGTTTGAGATAGTGATTTCCAAGTTCGAAAAGATGAATTTTGTGAAAGTCAGAGTTTATACGGCCGAAACGTTGTGAAAATAACAACCACTATAAGAATGGTAGGCCGAATAATTCAAATAATGCAACAGATTTAGATTCTACGAATTTTGCTGTCGTTTTCTATTATATAAGGACTATTTTCCTCTATTGAGACACGCTTGATATCTGTTATTACTTGATATATATATATATATATATATATATGTATATATATATATGTATATATATATGTATATATATATATATATATATATATATATATATATATATATATATATATATACCATACTGTTCTCAATGTAATAAAAACCATAAAACAAACACCAGCAAGGGGAGCATAAGGTAGAAGTTGAATACAATTGTACGATGATGTGTTCATATCGATTTGTTGATCTGTTGTTCGGAAACAGATGTTGTAAGCTACATTGGAACATGTTGAGACTTATCTCTATTCACAACGCAGTATTTGATGACGTGGACCGGAAGTTAATCACGAGCCTTGGATCTAAGATTCCGGTTTCCGACTAGCAAGTCAAAGGAAAGAATTGCAATTGTCAAACAGGGACAATAGATTTCCTTGTCGTTTAAACATGGACATAAAAGAACTGGTTTTAATTTTAAATCGAAAATCAATTACCGCAACCATCGAGAAAATATTCATGACTCTTTGGATTTTGTTTTGCTTTTTGTCCCTGTTTATAAGATGCGCCCAAGCATCTCTATTAGCGGCTCTGTCCGCAAGTCTGTCTGACATGCTGAAGTTTGAAACATTATATTTGTCCATCTATTCACGAAGTTTAAGATAGATCTACTTATCTCTATGAGAGGCTCTGTATTTCAATCTGTCACACGTAAGTTTGAAATAGCATTTTCACTTCTAAGCGTGTTGAGTAAACGGACGTATCTTTAGAACACACGTCATTTCTTGTTTTGTGATAATTAGTTAAACCACCACTGACTATCAAACGCATAACAGTTATTACTAGCAAGTGCACTGGAATAGTTGGGTTGTAGTCTTAGTGAAGTTGATAACAACGCGACCTGATGACCTGAGCGTGTCTAATTCGAATCCAAACGGTTCTATAGAACCACTTTCACTTACGGGTGTTGGCAACCTTTACGTGGTCACTCCTGTATATTTATTTACCTCCTTTGCATGAGGTTAGACACAAAATCAGGTGATGATTTGAAAAGTCAGCGCACTAGATGAAGTGCTCTCTGGTCTACAAAATGCTTGATCAGCCCCGTCGGTATTCTCTAGTAAGGGCGCCTCAGGCTGTTAGCAATTAACTAACCCCCTTTCTCGGAGGGTTGATCTTCTAGGACTGAATATAGCCATACCTTAGCCAAACAGCAACAAAGCCACGGTCGAACTGATTGTCAAAGACTTATCCCCAAGATTGTTATTAACAACATGTGGTCACTCTTGTAAATACCTGATTCTAGAAAGGAACCGGCAAAACCAATGCCAACAACAAAATAAAACCGATCAAAAAGTACTAAGAGGTCAACCCCTCCTAACGTCATCTCTCTGAGAAAGGGTTACTTTATTGCTCATTGCCTGAAGCGCCTCTAACGGGGGAATGCAAACGTCGCTGCTCAGGCATTTTCTGTAGGCCAGAATGCGCTTATCTTAGTGCGCTAGCTTATCAAAACCACACTTGACCTTGTTTCTAGCCTCCTGGCAAAGAGTGTACAGACGAACAGACACATAATCCCCATTATAATAACACAGATATATATATATATATATATATATATATATATATGCATTCATTTATATATTTGCTGAAGGAAAACTGCCCTTTCTACTGCGTACATTAGTTATTTTTATAACTGACGTGCCAGACTGTGGCGAATTATTATTAATAAAAAAATCTATGTTGCGAGTGCCAATGATTATTACAGGCGGCAATAAATGCAGTGGTCAGAGTAGATAACATGATGGATGTAATTTTTCATACTTTTTTCTGTTTCCATTCAATTTATTTGCTTTGCCGTCACACGGTTCTCATCTTTTTTCTTCTTTCTTCCTAATCTTCCACTGTTGCTGCTGCTACTGCTACAACTACCACCATCACCACCACCACTACTACTACAACTAGTTATAATATTTATTATCAATACTTATACGTGCGCTACGATTATTGCTGCCAATACAAGGCGCCATTGGGGAATGTCGAACTATTGGTTTTATGCAAACATGGAGGCGAAGCATTTGTATTTAATGCGGGAATATAAAGATGATGTCGATAATTCACGAGAGATAACTATGTGGGCGAAATATTTCGTATCAACCCCGTCGATGAGGTTATGTTTATTATCGACTTTTTGTTTGCTCGTCTCCGTGGTTGCAGAATTACGCAAATAATAATAATAGTACAAAAAAAACAACTATCCAACTTTGCTGAAAAAGAAAAACGGATCAAAGATATCGCATGGGTCACAGAAGAACGCATTCATTTTGTAGATCCGGATAAAGGTGTCGATCCAACAAATCTTTCTCCGTTTCTTTTAAAATTGCAAGTTATGAACTTTCTATATCTTTTCGCTTATTTTCAATAGATCTTAAAAACTTAGGCACATTTAAAATTGATGATATCACGCCTCGTACAGTTTTGTGGTCATTCTCGCAGCCAATTGCCGTTACGGCACTCACTATATAATAACCAGTAAGTGTTTCATCGTGCATAAGAAATCTCGCTGGTGCTTATATGATTACAAGAATAGCAAATGTTGTTCCACATATATAAAGCTCTAATAAAACTCCATAAAGAGCACGGTACTTGGGCTCCGGTATCTAGCTATATAAATTGAAATGTAATATAGTGATTAGAAAGTATACAACAACGAGTGAAATTTTTAAATGAGTTTATTTTTAATTCTAATTGTATACACAGAAAGTTATTCGTGGAAAACAAGAGACATACGCAGAGAACGGGCATATCCTACCACCTATTCTGAGAGATGTTAGGAATTCCCTCTGTTATCCTGTCATATCTCTTTCTGACTCGTCTCTTAGAGTGTCACAATTTCTATAATCTTCAGCTAGCGTTATAATTACTAATCCGGAAATCAGAAATTAGTTACTTAACTAGCAATATAATTCGATCATTCTTCTATGCAACAAGGCCATTCAATCTTTTAAATTATCATAAAATACGTTTTTAGCAATTTTAATGAGTGAAAAAAATAATAAAAATAGTAAAATGGGGAGTTTGTAAAATAAGGTAACTACTTTAATAGAAAGAAGTATGCAAATATATTTAATTGAAACTTTCCAAATCATTAATGACATTTCTAAAAAAAATAATTTCATTACATAATAATTAATGGCATTTTTTGAAATATAGTGGAAATCAAAATAAATATTATCCTCGATCGATCAAGGCAGATTTAACAAAACTCGATCCATTAACCAATTGAATTATTTACTAATAGAGTAATATATTTTTTGGAACACGTTGTAAGATAATAGTTAGAGCAGAGATAGCGTAAGTAATTATTAGATGAGATAAGATGAAATTAAAAAAAAAGGTAAACAGGGAATTAAAGGGGTATTTTAGGAACTATCGGATGAAATATTTAACTGAATTTGATCTAAATATTAATATTGAATTAATAGGGGTATTTTGGGAACTATCGGATTAAATATTTAACTGAATTTGATCTAAATATTAATATTGAATTAATAGGGGTATTTTGGGAACTATCGGATTAAATATTTAACTGAATTTGATCTAAATATTAATATTGAATTAATAGGGGTATTTTGGGAACTATCGGATTAAATATTTAACTGAATTTGATCTAAATATTAATATTGAATCAATAGTGTATATGAAGAGTTCTAATACAAAACGCCATAACCTCCATGTTAAAAAGTACTATGCTACCACCAAAAAAAGTGTTGCACTTCTACACTCGACCACACTCCAAAATCATTTTTTTACATAATATTATACCGGCATGATTTATTTTTGCTTTTAATTAAAATAAGCTTTCAGTTGAAGTCTAGATTTAAAATATTTGCCGTTTTATTATTTAATGTCTCAATTTACACAAATTGGATTTATCGCGTTTTGCATTCGAATTCTTCATATGTTCTCTACATTTTTTTTCTATTTACGGATTGAATTCAGAAGCTTTTTAAAAAGAGGTATGCCCAATGAGGCATGCCAGGAAGACAGATATTATGTTACAAGTTAATTTGAGGTCAGAGATATTTTCTCCGAGAACACCTGCCTTTCTATAGGTAACGAACTTGTTCAACTCGGGAAACTGACTTTGAGGCTGTAAGAATTTTCGGCGTTTGCTACATAGATGTTATGTCAAATGTTACCTTTTACACAAGTTACCCTGTTATTGTTTGAATGACATATTTATCTTACTATTTCAACCATAGCTAGAGAAAACAGTGATAGATCCATGTTTTTTTCTCAAGGGTCATCGCGATAATAATTTCACAGCAACTATGGAACCTGAAAACGGCATGTCAATTCCAGAATCCGTGACGGTACTTCCACTTTCACTTCCTTAACTTTCTGCTGTATCCAATAGAAATGTACTACGACATGAGCATGCTCTGTTTACGTTTTGTTGGGACTATCAAAGTATTACGAATCTATAAAACCCAATAAAAAAGCAAAAAGAAACAAGCGGCCATTGTGTAAAGAAACGGTTCTTGA
>OY744523.1:95359293-95376793 GCA_963556195.1 Sepiola atlantica
AAACTGATTTCTTTGAAGAATACATTTTACACGTTCTAGTATAGTTATTCGTATAGTAGACACACACACACATATATATTTACAAGCATGCATATATATATATATCGTTATATATATATATATATATTATAGTTAATGAATTTGTGATATATTGATGTGAATCAGTTCTAAGACTTCTACCTCAACACTTGTTTAGTGTATAATCGTTTCAGGAACGAAATACACTTTTAGTTATACCCAGTCTCTTCACAGTGTAGACACCAAAGTTCAAAGGAAGTATCACAAAGCAGCAACTATTATAGTATTGTTCAACTTTACATATAACATAAATCAAGGAGAAGTGGAAGCGTAATGACGAGAAAATATAAACCTTCTTTGAAAGAGTATACATAACAATATACATAAACACAATAAGAGAAAAGTGAACATCAAAACTCCAACAGCGGAAAATGTAGACCCCATTAGAAAAACTGTTACAATTAAAAACATTTCTTCACAAAAATATAGAAAAATGTAAGAAAAGTGAAAAATAAAAAAAGACACAATTTAAAATTAATCATATTTTAAATATATTCTTTTTAAAGAACAAATAATGTGAACAATTATCTATAAATATAGTGTAATGAAAAGATGTAAAAAAGTAACCTATAATTACAGCGCAATTTTTACACTAATTAGTAGTAAATAAAATGATAATGATAAAATAAATGAATTAAAATACAATAAAATGAAATAATAATATTAGAAAAAATAATAGTAAGACAATTAAAGGGAACTTGATAAAATATTAAAAAAATCATTAAATAAAGAGTATTATATTTAAAACAACATTTTTATAAATAATTATCTATAAACATATCTTAAACTAATCAACAGGTTATAACTAAATGTAGGTAAAAAAAAATATGATATGTAAAAATATATAACAGGTTTTAGAAGGATTCTCAAATGATAAATATAATTCACAAAATATATGGTTAATAAAAACAGAAGTTGATATGCATATTTAACTAATGTAAGACAGTGACATAATTACATATAGACATATGAAAATAAAGAAACACGTACACACTTATACATATACACATTACACATATACAAATATCCCTATATATATATATATATATATATATATATATATATATATATATATATATATATATATATATATATATATGTGTGTGTGTCTGTGTGTCTGTGTAAAAATGCAGTAAGCAGCATTTTTAATGGCGAATGCAGGTGATAGAGGGACACAGAAGAAATATAAATATGTTTGGTTTATTTGGGTCAACCAGGACGTTTGTTTTTTTCTTTTTGAAAAAAAGGAAGTGCCTAATAAAAACAGGGACTCATGCTGGGATGTTCACAGATTGCCTTCATGATAATTCCATGTCTGACTGTTATATCCAGTGGATATCTCAAGTAGTCAGTGCTTCAGTGGTAGGATGGTGACCAGTGAGAGAGACTGAAATACAAGATTTCCGGTTACGGACAAAGGACCCTAAGAGATGAGGGGGGGTGAGACCTGGCCTCTAGGCGTGAGAAAAAGCTGGGGAGAGTTCAAGTTGGACGTTCGAAGTGGCAGTTGGTTTTCGGTGGTCCTTGGAAACAGAGGATCTGTTGTCTTGATGGGTCTTAGATTTTGTGTGGGCAGGATAAGCGACTTCATTTGGAAGTCTGCCAGTCAAGCTAGAAACAGGAGTTTCTTTTGTAACCTCCAACAAATAAATCGTTTACTTGTTTATAACTGGGAGTTGTGATTCTACTTGGGATGAGAATTCTTTGGCGCAGCACTGACTGAGTCGGACGACAGCTTGGGACCAGCACAACGTGTAGGACGATTGCAGCCAGTGCAGTGAACGCACACACACACACAAATATATATATATATATATATATATATATATATATATATATATATATATGCACACAATCTAAAAAATAAAAGATAGAAAACCGTCTACGGACAAGTTCAGATGTTAGTACATAGCCATGAGTGAAATAGCAAATCTACAAGAAGCAGGAAGAACCTGGAAAATGAGTATATTACTTGAACTACAATGATATACGTCCCAACCGAGCATAGTTTAATCGCACTGTGTCATATAACATAGTAGAAGTTCGAAGATCTACATAATGAGTGGTGGGCCGTACTTAAAATATCCTTTGACAAAAATCGATATCGCCTTAAAATTTCCCCAGTGTCACCAAACGGAGTAGGGATAACTTAGGTAACTGTTTTACAGGCTGATCCTTAAAACACTTTAGAATTGATTTATATATATATATATATATATATATATATATATATATATGCACGTGTGTGTGAAAAGAATATGGACTTACTAGTATCTAAGTATCATAGATTTACAGTATATATAGGGTGTCAGAAATATTAGAACAATCAAAGAATGTGTATATATATATACATATTATATACGCATTTGTTGACTTACCAGTTACCTGTGAAACTAGGTCTCAGATATAATGTATTACATATATACACTTAATATCTGTATCCAAAGATACGTGTTTCGTTGTCTCTACGACTCAGCAGGACGGCTCCAACTAAAAGATTTAAAATCAGAAGCCTAGTTGCTCTATCAACTGAGCTAAATACAACTGCACTTGGCGTGAACTATTCATTTTTTTGACAATACTGAACATGAAATACTCAATTCGTTATTTACAAAAGAGTATTGTGTTATCGCTAAGTGGAAATCATCATCTCCTCCACCAGGGAGCTCCACCTATAGAAGAACGTATATCTCTATTTATATAAAGTTAGGAATGTGTATATTTTTATATATTTCTATGTATATAATTAACTCATAAACTAATTAACCGATCATTCATTGGAATACAGCAATTAAGCGTAAGGTTCGGTAATGTAGACTATATTTAGCTTAATTTAGTAGTATTCAAAGTGGGCAAAGATGTGCGGCAGCCCGTCGTAAAAAAGCAGATGGATCTAGTATTTGTGAAGTTCGAACAAAATGTATTAGATATCAATTAATAATTATTCTCCAAATGTCAAGTTCCTTTGAGGATTTACAGCACTATACTATAGGAACAACGTATAAAATTCAAATATTTCAGATTTGCATTACATTTTATCCATATTCACTAGACACTAATTAAGCACGATTCCCCGCATTTCAATTTTTTTAAAAAGCTCTTCAGAGTAAGCCTTAAATTTGGGACATTTCCTAGAATTCAAATCATGTCATGGATTTTGTTCAAAACTGAAATAAAGATTATAGACATAAGATTAAGTATTATGTATTTAATTTTTATAAGGAGAGATAAAAGTGGTGCACAACTGTTTGGGGAATTAATTTTGCCTGTTTCAGGACGGCTATACTTTTAGTCTTCTTATATATCAAGTGAAGACGTTTTTTTCCGTGTACCTTTGGCGAGAGTAAGAATATAACCACATGCATCATAGGCTACTAGACTCACCACTCTATTCAACTTATTCACTGAAGCGTGTTTCAAAAATAATTATGATTATTTTCACCATATAACAATAAATATTAGTTTTAGACCGCCATCACAGACTCTCACAAATACATACTCCATATAGATGGTAGTAAACAGTTTTCTCTCAAACATTTTCCTACTCTCACCCTCCTACTTAGCGCCGGTAAATACATTACATCGGATAATTTATAGAATGATCACCGTAATTGTTTCATTTCATTCTTCTAACAATTTCATACATGATATACCGGATCCATAAATGAAATAATAAACCCTCCCTCATATTTCTATCCAATTCCAGAATATCGGATTACACAAAATTATTTACAGTCCTTCGTTACTTACAACTATTATCAATACATTTCAACTCATTCCGGAATTTAAGAATTAAATAAACGAACGGATTCAGTTCTACTTTACATTGATTCAAAATGGCATCACGTACTAATCAATCTCATCGAGTAAATTTATTTCAGTTACGAATCTTCCTATTGTTACACGCATAATTTCTTCTTAACTTTATACATTTATACCATAAACAGTTAAGCATTTAGATACCTAACATTTTAAAGGCTTGTGACTCAATTTACACAAAACAAAGCACATCGTAAAACGAACAGAGGTCTTCAGTTCATCTAAGCAACATGACATAATTGCTGGTGTACCCCCAGGGATCTATCCCTGGACCTTTATTGTTCCTGATCTTCATAAACGATCTCACTGGTGACATTGAGTCTGAGATTGGTTTATTTGCTGACGACACCACGCTTTACTCTTGTCATGTGGGCAAAACGGACGCGATCATATCGGAGGCAATGGCTGAATCCTTAGAAAATGACTTCCAGGCTGTAGTGGATTGTGGTCATAAATCGTTGGTAACTTTTAATGCAACAAAGACAAATCTCCTTTCCTTCAAGAAACTACAAGAAACCTCTCCAACCACCGATTGTCATGGCAAATAACACCCTACCTGAGAGTTCAACAGACTTCTCGGCATAACCTTCACAGGTAGCATGAATTGGAATAAATACATTGAAGACATTGCCAAGGCTGCAGCAAAGAAGGTGGGCTCTCTCTACCGTGCTAGTAAACTCCTCACACCTGACATTATCCTGTATCTCTACAAAGCCACCATCCGCCCATGCATGAAGTATTGTTGCCACATCTGGGCTGGGGCATCATCCACTAGTCTCTCTTTTTAGACAAGGTCCAAAAAAAAGTTGTCAACTTGCTAGGTCCCTCACTATCTTCCAAGCTCCAGCCCCTGTCACATCGCCGCAATGTTGCTTCCTTGTGCCTGTTTTACAGGCACTTCAATGGATTGTGCTCTGATGAGCTTGCTGCTCTGGTACCCCCATTACGTAAATTCACTAGACCAACCCGACAATTTGCTAAATCCCATCCATTCAATGTGGATTGTCCCCAGATGCCGAAGAGCTTTCTACTCCAAAATCTTCTTTCCTCGTGCTGCTGGACTCTGGAACTCCATCCCTGCTCCCTGTTTTCCTGACGTTACTGACATGCAGAAATGTAAAAATAATGTAAACAGACACTTCGCTGCGCAGCTCCCAATTTTGGTTGACACCCCAAAAAAACTTCCACCCTTTTTCTCAGTAGCCCCTTACGTCTACAGTCGCGGCCTGCTTTGTTTGGGTGAACTATGTTAAAAAAAACCCAAAAAAAACCAGAAAAGATCCCATTGCTCATAGATATCTCATGGGGCCCGTACTATCTGTTTTTACACGACGCTGTTTGTAACAATTCACGCACAACACAGGTAGACTTTTCCGATTTTTACCATCCATACTTATCGAACATTATACAAACAATCGTAAAACCTCAGAATTTATATTTTTCCAGAACATATTATTATTTTCTTTCTTATGCTTCTCCTCCTTTACAATTATCGAAAACAACGCTTTTTTGTAGAATTTTAATTCTACTTGATAAGTCTTCCACTAAGCATATACTTTCCTTATTTTAAACTTTTACTATTTATAAACATCCGCGCTCTACGCCTTGACCCCCCCCCCATAGTCGCTCACTCGCCATCTATTTCTCTTCATTTTTTTATTTACTTATTACAGAAAAAGATGGTTAATTTAATTCGGTTTATTCTTATATAGTCATTTCTAATTTTTAAAATATACTTAACCTTATATTGTAGTATCTGTTACTTATGTAATGCGCCAATTTCTTCGTGTATATATTTGTGAATTTTTCAATTCATTTCTTTATGGTTTATTTTTACTTTTAACTAAGTGTGATGATACTATACTTATTCGTTTCACACGTCGGCCAGTGAATTTAATTCCTTCTAGATTGCGGCAATCTTTATTTTTTCACCCTAGAGATGGATTTTGTACCCCGCCTTCTATCTTTTTTTTTTTATTAACTACAATACACAAAACGGTTAATTTAATTCGGTTTATTTTTACTTATTCATTTTTACGTTTCAACGTATACTTAAAATTACAGTGTAGTATCTGTTACTTAATCTCTTTTCTACTCGGTCAATGAAGTACGCATCTTTCTAAACTGCGGCAATTCTTATTTTTTAATTATTTGTCGGCTATTTAACTAGTTGTCGATTTTACAATTCATTTCTACTTTTTTTGTTTATTTTTATTTTTTACTAAGTGTTATAATACTTACTATAGTTATCCTTTACTCTCCTCTGTCAGTGAACAAGAACTCCCCCTAGACTGCGGACATTTTTATTTTCCCCCACAGGACATGGATTTTCAAAATATAAAAAAACATCATTGTTTTTATTTTAATTTTAGTAAATTTAATCTCTAACCAAAATTGGCACTCAGGATTGGGAATCCAAAAGTATTTTACCATCACTTACTATTGGTAAGCTTCATGCAGATTTTTGGATTACATTTACTTTTGCTTTGTGGGGGTGGGGTAGAGTAATGTTGTTTACTTTTACTTACAATCGTAGGGAGGGTGGCACACAAAACATAGAGAAATATATTTTGTTTGATTCAAAACATGAATAAATCCCATTTTACTCACCTAAAGAACTTTCAGGGTCCTTTTCAACTTCTTTTTAAGAATTAATATTCTTATACTTATATATCTCTCCAGCGCAATATATAATAACACTGAGTTGATGAATTACTTTCAAGAATGTAGTTATTTATGCTTAATAAAATGTACACGCACACACGTATATATATACATTGTATGAATGAATAATAATCTTAACTATATATATATATATTTCTCTCTCTCTCTCTCTCTCTCTCTCTCTCTCTCTCTATATATATATATATATATATATATATATATATATATATATTCCTTTATATGAATCATATCTGAATAATTATATGCGAAACATTTCGTTTATCTCTTCTATATTATCATCAACATTTATTTAAATCAATAATAAAACATAGTATTTGTAAATACGGTATATACAGTAGTAACGAAAAGCCCCTTAATAATTTGTATGCCTGATTTGCATACCTATTTTTAAACAGTTTATAATAAATTAACGTTTGGTGTTATTCATTTGTAATTTTATTGTCCTATTTTTCTAATATATTAGCAATAGTTTTGTTGATATTAACAGTAATTTATGAAAATGATTTAATAAAAATAATATAAATTATCAAACATATCTTAAAATATTTGCCGATCAAATTCCAGGGGAGGTAATTTAAATTAAAATAACTAGAACGAAAGATATACGAGCAACAGTTCATAAAAGGGAGAGTGAAACTGACAACTCTCTCTCTCTCTCTCTCCACGATATTATTAGAGAAATCGTGCTTTCTCTCTCTCTCTCTTTTGCCCTCTTTCTCCATTCATCCCCGTTTAGGATGCCCCATTTTTTAAAAATTGTAAGTTAGAAAGAACACCCCCAACACAGACAGTGTTCCTGTCAAATTGCTGTATGTAAGTTCCATGTGTTTCTTGTTCCATTTTTGTTCTTTTTTTGCGAGTACTTTTGATTTGACTCGTCAAATCATCTTCAGGCGGTGTTAAATATGGTTTCTTAAAAAAATATCTCTTTACTGTTGAGTTTTTGTTATTATTATAACGACCAGTAGCTTCCAACTTAAGAAGAGCGTCTATAATATTGAGATGATACATGATAGCGTGATTACGTTCTAAGAGCGTGCAAGATTAAAAAGTTTAAAATCGAAAGTACTCGCAAAAAAAGAAAGACAATGGAACAAGAAAGACATGGAACTTACATATAGGAATTTGACCAACATTAGTATTTAGTAATGGACCATTCAAAAAATTGAAAAAGTTAAAAAAAAATCTCATCTAGCAAGTACACTCCGTGTTATTTAATTATGTTTGCTTAAATGAAAATATGCTTCCTAAATAGACAATATATATATATATATATATATATATATATATATATATATATATATATGTTTGTGGTGGTAAATGAAAAGTCTTTTAGTAATTTTGTGTTCATCTACTTTCATTGGTGCGTCTTTTCCTCAGTCAGTATTATTCGCTTTTTTATTTTGCATTCATCTTTGTTTTCCTTTTCATTTATTTAATTTCTTTTCATTCGTTACCAGTGCATTTCTTTTCTAGTTTTTTTCTTCTAGTGCCCTTATGTCACTTATCTAATACAACCACAGCTAGTTCTCGTCGCCACCCCCACGTTCACTCTCGCCCAATTGCCCACTCCGCTTCCTCTCTTCTATAAACATAACTACCCCCTACCAATGACTATCGATATGGATCAAACAAGCAATTCTTTTTGTCTTCCTCTTCTATTACCTCTACCCCGCATTCGACCGTTAAACATAACTCGCACCCGACTCCGAGCACGACCACAACCCCTAACCCGACCTCAGCACTTGGCCCTGTACACTCTTTCGCAACTTCTACACGCCCTCATAAAACTTTCAGTCCGGATCTCTAACTGTACGACCACGACTGCTCGCCCATCCCCCATTCGCTTCGGATATTGATGGAGTTACAAAGATAAACGTTAACTCCTTCCTTTTCAAATCGACGTCGGTGGTTTTTAGATAAGCGCAAATGCTGCACGAGCGCCAAAACGCTGGTTGCTTTTTGCCATAAAAATACCGCGCCAATCCTCCCCACCCATACCACGTGCTCCACGTGCCCACGCCTTCCAATCGATTCCAACCCTTGAATTCGGCGCTCTGGCATGTCTACTTACATCATTCGAACCTTATCGGCATTTTTGGTTGCAGCGTCGTTTTTTTTTTCTGTGTTTTTTTCATGCTAGTCGAGTTCTATTTTGTTACTTGCTTGTCTTGGTTGATTTTTTGTTAGTGTTTGTTTGTCTTTATTTTTGCCGTTGTTGTAGTCGTTGGTTTTCACAGTTGTGCAACTATTTTCGTTATTCGATTCGACTCTTTTGATGGCACGTGCTCGTTGTATGGGCCTATTTCGATTGTTTCATTTATTGCAGCTCTTTACTCACATTGATGGGATGCTTATAGATAAACAGAAAGTTGGCTAGAATCCGTGTGTATGTGCCTCTGTCTGAAGATGTAATGGTAGATAGATAGAAAGGAAGACATCTATAGAGATATAGCACATACAAAAAGACATACATTCGTGAGTTGAGCACTCTGGTAAGTGAACTCACCAAGGATAATGCAGAGCATTTCATCAATAAAGAAAGCACCCTCGGCACTCATATTGTTTATATAAATATGAAGATTTCTCTTCATTTACTAAGTAAATTATATTTCATAACCGTACCACATATTTTGAATTCTAACATCTATGTCTCGTTCGAAAAAAGATAACATTCTTTTTACGCCATAGACATACCACATATTTTACATTCTAACGTTTATTAATGTTTGAAAAAAAAGTATAAAAACATTATTTTCGCGTCATATACGCACCACCTATATACAAATATTGACTTCTATGTTTTTCTTAAAATAATTAATCCTGAGAAACTCTTGAAATAAAGACGAAACGTTGATCAATATGAAAACAAATACAACTCAAAAGCGTTATTTAATTGGGATTAAACAATGAATTTGTTGCTTCTATTTGCTATACGTTGCATTAAAAACAGTATTTTAGTCGTATTTTTTAGCTATCATTGTTTAAATTGCTGCATGAACATAACCATGAATAAGATCTCCCATTCTCTCTCTCTTTCTCTCTCTCTCTCTTTGTCTATCTCTCTCATTCTCGCATTTTTTACTCTCCCCCCCCCCATAAATGAGACATATTTCTACGCAAGGGTTAGGTGCTACTGTCATAGGTGTCATATTTCCAGGAGGGACACCTGGGTAGGGGAGTTGGGCAGAAGGCTTTTTGTTCACATTACATTTAAATTTCTGCATGTTGCAACACTCCAGGAAATAGGGAGCCGGGATTGAATTTCAAATGCAAACGGCCCAAGGAAAGGCGCTATTTGAGTAAAAACTCTTCCGGCATCTAGAGAGCTCTACAGTAAAAGACGTGTGATTTTGCTGCTAGTCGAATCAGCCGAGGGTATTTACGTTGAGGAGGTATAAGTGAAAGAAAGTTTATCGGAGCACATTCGAATGAAGTACTTGTAAAATAAACACACGGATGCAATACTGCGGCTAGTGACAAGCGCTAGAGCTTCGCAGACAGTGCCGCTGTCCTATTATGTCGAAATCTTTTTAGCACCCTGTCCAAGAGACAGAGACCAAAGCTATAGTTGGTGCATCAGCCCAAATGTGGCTACAATACTCCATTATATATTTCGTAAAGTCGTAACAATTTCATGATTTCAAGTAAAGAGTGTTTAACCTTAAATTAGATGCAGAAAATACACTAAAAAGTTAGGCTACAAGTAGCGATTAAATTGCTGCATGGACATAACCATGAATAAAATCTCCCATTCTCTCTCGTTAAAATTCAGATACTTCTTATTTTTTTGTAATTTTAATAATAGGCATTAGATATCAATGATTATTCCACACATTTCATATTTTTAGTATTTTAAAGGGTTTTAACGGGATAATATAAACAAAACATCCCATTTAAAAAGTAAAATATTTCAGATTTTCATTAAATTTCATCCATAGTAATTGAGCACTAATTAAGCAAGAATATCTGAATTTAAATCATTAAAGACATTTTCCAGAATCAAAATTATATAATAGATGTTAATTACAATTAGAATATAGATACTAGATATAAGGTTTAGTATTATTATATCTTGATTTCAATCTTCGTAAGGGGACATTAAAAATGGTGTAAAAATGTTCTGTTCGGAGAATTAAGTTTTCCCCGGGTATTCATCTAGACTATATATATATATATATATATATATATATATATATATATATATATAAGTAAGAAACTAAAAGTAAAACTTTTACTAGAAATAACCTATAGTGAAATGGTAAAAGCTCAATATACGAGATAGAGCAATTATAAAGTTTAATGGACGAAGAGTGATAAACATGCACGAATGTCCAAATTTATTTCAAACTTCAAATGTTCAAAACAGGGTATATACAGTAATAACATTATGTTTATTGTTCTTTCCTTAAGCCAAGGCTTTTCAAAGATCGAGATCTTATCACCAGAGGAATTATACAGATAGATAAGTTGGCAATAGAATAGCCACAGTTCAGCATTTGAAAAAATATGAAAAAATATTTAGAAAAAGATTGGTGAAAAAAAAAGTTCGAGTAAAAAGATATTGGGTTTGTCCGGATGGTAAATTGTCCGCCGATAAGGTGTCCAATGGAAGAGGGTTTCAATGGAGAAGAAAAAGTTTCGTAGAGGCATCATGGGTAGGCGTTCAAAAAATAAGTAAATCCAATGGTGAAAATTGAGTCTAAATTCGTAGATAGAGTGTACTTAAACGGAATTGAAATGAAGATAACTGCCCATTTATAGAAAGCTTCCAAGGCAGAAGAGAATTCCAAGTGAAACGAAGCGATGGAGGATTGAAGTAGTTCTGAAAGAAGCCCCAAGTTAAAATCAAGGTCAAATTAGGAGGTGGGAAAGAAAGATTAAATTGGAGCTAATGGTGGGAGTGTTAAATGAACAGAGCATGACAGCTGATGGAAAAGGGGGTGAGGTGGTAGTGGGAGGGAGTTCTGGTGATATAGTTATTTTTGGCATATGCTACGTCCTGTCAATAGGGAATGGGTCGATTTAGGTCAATTGAGAGTAACATTATTATTATTTGGAAAGGAATAAAAAAATGGGGTCGTAATTTAAAGACGGATTTTCGGAGAAAGGCAATGATAATTTAGAAATTGAAGTAAAAAGTCGTGTCCGGTGGGAGAGGTGAGGGTTTTCTAGAGAATGGGACTCAGTAATTTAAATTATGAAAAAGTGCTAAGCCGGGCAGAGATATAGTGTATATATTTAAAAGTTTTTAAAAATGCTATAGAATTTAAAAGGTATTCCCAGTTCGTTAAGACAATGATTAAATAAGGGAATGGTTAAATAAACCAGCCCAAGAGTAAAGTTGGAAAATTAAATAAAAAATTGGACACCTTATCGGCGGATAATTTACTATCCGGACAACCCCAATATCTTTTTACTCGAACTTTTTTTCTCACCCATCTTTTTCTAAATATTTTTTCATATTTTTTCAAATGTTGAACTTTGGTTTTTCTATTGCCAACTTATCTATCTGTATAATTCCTCTGATGATAAGATCTCGATCTTTGAAAAGCCTTGGCTTAAGGAAAGAACAATAAACATAATTTTATTACTGTATATACCCTGTTTTGAACATTTGAAGTTTGAAATAAATTTGGACATTCGTGCATGTTTATCACTCTGCGTCCATTTAACTTTATATATATATATATATATATATATATATATATATATATATATATATATATATATATATATCGATGATACTTAGCAGACAGTAAGGTTGAAGATTATTAGATATGTGCAGTTTGCTCTTATTACACAATTTACATGAACATGATAATTCAACTTGCATGTTTAAATATCATTTTCTGGCAGCTTTCCAGGGGCAACTGTGCCATCAGATTTGCTATTGGCTCTCAAGAGGAACGGGGGGCCGTGTCCAGAAACTAAATATATCTACGCCCCTCCCAAACACATACGCACGCACACACACACACAAGTACATGCGTACACACGCATGATCGTCAGAAAAAAACCCACATTTCCCAGCTACTTATGGCAACCTCCCTTGTTTCTGTATAGGGATTAGTTCTGACTCAATCTTTGTTGATCTTTTGGCGTCTCATTGATTGGATGATGGCAAGAAGGCCGAGGGCAGTTTTCTTTTTTTTTAATTGCTCGTTCGGAGTGAAATTCCCAGGGCATCGCGCCTTCGTGTTCATTTTGTTCTACTTGTTCTTATTCGGGTCACCCAGAACGTCTTTAGTATTTTGACCTTTTCTTGGTGGGCGTATAAAAACAAGCCAAGGAAAATGACTTACACATTTTTCATCTTTTTAATTATTTTTCTTTAATACGCTATGAATGCGCACCATACGTCAAATATGGCAGAAAATTTTTTTTCTTTACTTTTTAAACTTTATTTCTATTTATGGGGAAGGGTAATGCAAAAATCGGAGTGGGGTCGAAATTTTTTATTCATTTATTTACATCTACAAATATTCTTGGTCATAAATAAAGAATATCAAGGTCTAACCACCCACGAAATATGACTGAAGCTCCATAAGTTTACACGTCAGCGTTCATTTCTGACGCGGCAGCCTAGCAAAAATATGCGACTGGAGGGAGCATATATTTGCTAGTTCGTATAATATAGTATATACATTTATTTTCACTATTTTCAACAATGCTCAATATGTAAGTAGAGCTTAGTAAAGCGATTATTCTGATAAATTCCCCATAGAATGAAACATAACATTTTATGTGCAGCTTACTTGCTATAAGTATATTTTCGTACTATACTCACACCCACTAGATGAATTAATGACATATTGATTTATATCCGTTCTAAAAATTCAACATAACATAGCGTTTAGTGCATGGTTGTTTCAGAGACGAAATGGACGTTTATCGATACCAAGGTCCTTCATCAGCACGTGATATACACACCATAGACACTAAATTGTATATGATGCCACGCATATATATATATATATATATATATATATATATATAAATATATATATATAAATATATATATATATATATATAAATATATATATATAAATATATATATATATCTAAATATAAATATATATATATATATAAATATATATATATATAAATATAAATATATATATATATATATATATCAATATATATATATATATCAATATATATTTATATATATATATATCAATATATATTTATATATATATATATCAATATATATTTATATATATATATATATCAATATATATTTATATATATATATATAAATATATATTTATATATATATATAAATATATATTTATATATATATATAAATATATATTTATATATATATATATATAGAAAAGAGGGTAGTGCAGTATTAGTGCAGTTCCAACGAGAGAAAAGTATATATGTAAAGGAGTAAGGCTACCAACATTTGTAGAATGTTTTCCCCATAGAATGAAACATAACATTTTATGTGCAGCTTACTTGCTATAAGTATATTTTCGTACTATACTCACACCCACTAGATGAATTAATGACATATTGATTTATATCCGTTCTAAAAATTCAACATAACATAGCGTTTAGTGCATGGTTGTTTCAGAGACGAAATGGACGTTTATCGATACCAAGGTCCTTCATCAGCACGTGATATACACACCATAGACACTAAATTGTATATGATGCCACGCATATATATATATATATATATATATATATTTATATATATATATATATAAATATATATATATATATTTATATATATATATATATATATAAATATATATATATATATATAAATATATATATATATATATATATAAATATAAATATATATATATATATATATATATAAATATATATATATATATATATATATATATAACATAAAATATAATAACACAAAATCACATAATTGTCGATGCAATAATTTATTTCAACCGTGCGTTTTTTTCAAGCATCACTCAGACAATTACATTCTTGAGACTGATAGAAAATTGAATTTCCCTACGACAATTTAAACACAACTAGAGAGAGTGGTGGTAGCAAGCAATTTGATACATCTTTTATAGAGAGGGAGAAATTTAAAACTTATATTTAACTATGGCGGTCGAAGGGGAGGGATCTTTAAGTTAATCAACTAAAAACTGCCGTGTCAAAATTATGACACACACTACTTGACGATATCATACATATAGACAACTTTACTCACGTGCATACACAAAACTAAATACGCACACGTCCTATGCGCACGCACATACATAATCTCACTCGCACATTACCATAACTAAGCATAATCACATACACAACTTTTATTCATACATCTCCAGCCGAGACGAAATGCGTCCGGCGAAACCCGTGTTCTCAAACTCGGTAGGAGAAAAGAAAGAAACAAGAGAAGAAATAGACAAACCGCGTGTCATAGATTCCCAGTCCGTCTGGATTCCAAGAAAGAGAATCTAATTGAAATAAAATTATACGCACATACATATATGTATACATACAAATCCATACGTACACACACATACATATATGTATACACACACACAGACACCTACATATAAGCATATATATACATATACATATATATATATATATATATATATATATATATATATATATATATATATATATATACATACACACATACATATATATATCCCTGAATCTATTTGAAATATTGACCAAATGACAACGCATGTAGTTACTCACACATGTAAACATATACATACCTATACATACACACACATACATATACATATACGCATATAAACACATATATACATACACACACGTACATATATATCCACACACCTACACACAATATTTACATAACACTCTATATTCTTACTGATACAATATATCAATATATATTTATATATATATATATATCAATATATATTTATATATATATATATAAATATATATTTATATATATATATATATAAATATATATTTATATATATTTATATATATATATATATATATATATATATATATATATATTTATATATAGAAAAGAGGGTAGTGCAGTATTAGTGCAGTTCCAACGAGAGAAAAGTATATATGTAAAGGAGTAAGGCTACCAACATTTGTAGAATGTTTTTTTAAACATTTATTTATTATTTTGTTGTTTTACCATTTTATAATTTTATATAACGCGTTTCAAGCGGTGGTCCGCTTTCATCAGATATGAAAATCCATTTGAAGAAATGTCTTTCGATTTGAGAGAATGTTGTTTCATTTGAGGAAATTTGTTATTGTTTTTGCGCATGCGTGAGTTTGCGGGTGTGTGGGTATCTTTTATGTTTTTTTTTATTTGCCATTTTTCCTGCTTCTCTTGGTCAAGTGCGTGTTACCCATCCATGACCCATCGGTCATCCCAGCCTCCTAGGGTGCGCAGAATTTCTTTTGAAATTTAATACTTTTTATTGCTTTTGTCGTCTCCAACAATGAAGTCGTGTCTGCGTGCGTGTGTGCGCCCGTATGCGTGTGGTCTAATCTTGAGTCTTGTGAATAGGTGAGCGATACATACACACACACACATATAAATACGCACACACACACCCATGCGCGCATACACACAGGCGTGTGGTTATAGTGACAGAGAGGGGGATAAAGGTTCAATTACATACATATACATACATACACACACACACACATATATATATATATATATATATATATATATATATACATACACACATACATACACACATATACACACATATTTGCAAAAGATAAGTTAATGCAAACGGTCCAAATAGATTTTAACTTGGTTTGGCCGATTTCATAGTCCGGTATTTAATGTGCAAATTTAATGTCTATTGTAAATGATTCATTTAACACAAGTTGCTATTTGACTCATAGCTGTGTAGAAGTGCGCAATTAGAAGTTATGTACTAAGATTATCTTCCTTGAATAAGAGTTTTCCAGTCTATAGATAACTATAAATAGTTATTTATGTTTGTACTTAACTAGAGGTGGATAAAGTGTGATCAAAGTGAGTGTTGTTAGAGTTATGATCTGTTTAATGTTGGATTACATTTAAATAGTAAGTTTTTTTCTTGTGTTAGTAAGTAAGTGTAGTCTTGGCTTTGGAAAATTAGCATTATTTTGAATTTTCCTCCGCTGCATGAGTGCACATGTTGGGAGACGAATAATTTACAGTTTTCTTTGATTTTAATGTTGCTTTTATGTAAAGATACTCTATTATTAAATGTTTTCGTCGCACCTATATAAGCTTCATTACATGTTGTACATTCTAGCACATAGACAACGTTCTTGGAGGTACAGTTAAGGTCTTTTTTTATTGTGAATGTTTGTGTTGGGTTTTTAAATGTGTATGAGTTCCCCTCCATTATTATGTCACAGACCCCACAGCTTTCCTTGTTGCATTTTGTGACCCCTTGTATTGTGTGTTGGTTGAGTTTAGATGAGGTTAAAATTTGATTGAGGTTTTTCGGTTGGCGTTTGCTTTTTATTATTTTCGTTGTTTTTAATATGTCGTTTAGTTTGTTGTTATGGTTGAGTAGGGTTAGGTTTCTTGTTATTTCTGTGAATAATTCTGGATAGTTTTTGTTGTGTGTAGAGATGTATGCTTATATTTGTTCTTTGTTTCGTTTTGTGGGGATTCGTAATTGTTCTAATGGAATGTTTTCTGCTAGTTCTATACCTTTATGTATTATTTGTAGCGGGTATCCTCTTCTTTTTAAAGTTTTCCGTAGTTCCTCGAGTCGGACAATCCGGAGGTCTTTGTCACTGTCTATAGTACACATCCTGCGTGCTACGGAGTAGGGTATAGATTTTAGGCAGCTTTTGGGGTGATGGCTTCTAAAATGGAGATATTGTTGGGTGTCTGTGGGTTTGTGGTAGATGTCTGTGATTATGTGAGTGTTTTTAATTTTAATCAATACATCTAAGAAGGGTAGTTCTG
>OY744523.1:95386793-95389293 GCA_963556195.1 Sepiola atlantica
ACAAGTATTCAACAGTAGCCTATACTTTAACTGAAAAGCTTATTTTATAAATGATAATAAACATCTTAATGTCTATTGCCTACCGGTTTTTAATATAATCCTCTTCACAGACAAAGTTTTCGTGATAAGTGACTTCAAGCATAGCGATCATAAATTAGATAAAGGCAAACACAAAATGTAAACATGTAACGAACAATAAAGGATCATGTAATCGAAACGGTCAATTTAGTAGTAAAACAATACTAAACAATAATAACTAACTAATAATTATATGTCTAATTACCAAAGTTACGTTGAGGCGAGAATAACACACGTGCATTTTAAAGACTTTAAATTAATGAAATAAAAGCTGCAATATAGATTATGATCATGATTTGAGCTTATATAATAGTTTAAATAAAAAGATGCCACGTAAATTGGGCGAGCTGAAATAATAGGTTAAATAAATTATAAAATCCTGGACGAAAACCGAACTCGGATTGGACGATATGGCAGGCTGCTGTCTTACCCACTGTCTCATGGCTACATGTGTAAAAATAGCGAAGTTTTTATACATATGATTTTTGCTGAATCAAAGAGCATAACTTGTGCACAAAAATATGTGTCACTAATTTTTCCGAGTGATGATGAGGAGACTGAGAGAATATCTGAGTGTGAGAGTAAAAACCTCGCTGCATCTTTAAAATATGACTAATAAAAATGAAATATTAAGGAGGATGAAATATAAACATCGATAAAATCGTTTGGAAAATTGTTTTTTAGAACAAACACCAATATTCCATGAGACATTTTGCCTCTATCTTTATGTTAAGATTCAAAAGATGCTTAAAAAAATAAACTTTCCCAAATTTATAACTACCAGCGACCATGCGCGATTTAAGTTCTATTTAAAACAGACGTTTGCACCGTTAGTCCACAACATCGGACGAGACACTTCTACAAGACCAAGAAGGATTATTACGAAAAAAAAGGTTTATACCTTTTATTTGTCTAAAGCTCTGTCGATGCTTGTTGTATCAAGCGAAATATTAGATAAAAAAGTCAAGATGAAGACAAAAAACGTTTTTATTTTTATTTTGTATTTAATAAAAATATCTGCATCTAACACATGTTTTCTTATGAAGGCATTTTGCCTCTATCTTTATGTTAAATTTCAAAAGATGCTTAAAAAATGAACTTTCCCAAATAGTAGTTTATATATATATATATATATATATATATATATATATATATATATATATATATATATATGTATTTCGAGTACATGTATATATATATGCATATATAATGTTTTATTTTTATTTTTTATTTATTCATTGATTTTATATATAATTTATATAATTATATTATTCATTTGCTAGACAGCCAATTAATCTCTTGTAATTACTGTATGTGTTAGCTTCCAAGAATTTACTCTAGCTCTACTATTATTGTAGGTATTATCAGTTGTTTACCATGAAAAAATGTGGTACTTTTATAGCTGACGCACCAGATTTTTGTGACTTCGCATCGATAACGATCAAGCATGGCGCGAAAGCGCTTGAGAGCTGGCGAGAGGAGACGAAAACGAGGCTGACACTGCAAAGCGCTTCATGGAAGACTTTCCAGGAAAAAATACATTGACAAAAAGAAAAACAAACAAACGAACAAACCGTAGCTGAAGAACCGTCATTAAATATATTTTTATTTTTTGGTTGGGCAAATAAACTATTGTCAATCAAATGTGTATGTGTAAATGTTTTTATTTGTTTGTGAAAATAATGTTTTTTACTTTTTTTTTTGGGGAGGGGGAGTAAAATTTTTTCAATGTCCTTTTAAACATAAAACAAAGAAAGATATGAAAATGCTATACTTTTGAATTAGTTATTCCGGAGATTTGACGACCTGACACTGCTGATAATAATTCATTGTTGTTGATAAAATAACGCGGTTAATGTTTTCTCCCAAATATTGTCGCTTGCTTGGCGAATGAATGCTGCAACTTGATTGGTTAATACTTCGTCAGATGGTGGCGCTTGCGAGACCTACTTGATCGAAGCCGACGCGAAGTTACGGAAATCTGTCACGTCAGTTATAAGAGTACCAACATAACATGTATATGTATGTGTATTTACATATTTGCATATTTTTCCTCTTTACATGAATTTAAATTTTATCATACCCTACTACCAAATATATATATATATATATATATATATATATATATATATATATATATATATATATATATTCCTCCAAATTACAGATTCTCTCGTTCTTTGCCACTTTTAGATTTTTTGGTCTTGATAAAGCCCTTGCAACAGTAGGTCGAAACATTGAGTTTTAGGTCTTCCACTGTTTCATTCATACTGTCAGATTTATTTCATCATTTCATTTGTAGTATATATATATTTATATATATATATATATATATTTTTATATATATATATATATATATATATATATATATATATATATTAGCATACATTTTTTATTTATATAAGCAGTATGCCTACATATG
>OY744523.1:95394293-95414293 GCA_963556195.1 Sepiola atlantica
GTGAGAAATAATTGATAATAATAATAATATTAATAATAATGATGTTAATAATATTAATAATAATGATATTAATAATAACAATAAAGAACATTCTCGAGTGTATAAACCAACCCACATAACCAAGTAACACCGACCAATTACACGTAAGCTGAAATAGAAATAGAACACAAATATGGAAAGAAAATCACACAAATCAAACTGTCATAAATGCCATCATCTGAGATTTCCCTTGCCACAAAAACATGGCGAGATCACACAAAATAGTCAATGGGTAAACAAAAAGACAGAAGGCGGGAGAGCACAACCGAGACTTCCACTGGAAAGTCTCGAAGAGTACTGGAATCTTAATGAGGTTTATATCCACTGAAACCCCAAAGAAAGCCAACGGCCGTTACCAATAAACATTCAATGGTAAACGGATGTTGCGATAACGCTAACCTATTTGCAATGATTATCGAAACCATATGGTGAATGTTTTCACAAATTAAATTCTTTCGACATAGCTGGTTACAGTATATATGATGGTATTACATAGTGGCGCACCACTTATAGTTTTTGGGATTTTGGAATTGATATAATGGTTGTCGGCAATCGCGATGGCCACGGTAAATACGGTTCTACCGGGGTTATTTAATCCATCATCCCTCAACTTAAAACTGCTTTGAATGGTAGTCTTTCAAGCTTTGTTGAGGCAACTCGTCTGACAACAAGAATAAGTCTAAAATAGATACAGATCGACCAAAAGAAGACGACATCAATCCAGAAAACAGGAGATCGAACCAAAAAATAGACGAACAATCATAAGGCTCTATTAAGGGACGACTCTACAGATTTTCACTTCTACATGATCTAAGATATAGCATAATGTCAGTCCGATTTTCAAATTTGGTCATGAATAGTATTACAAAAATATCCCATCCAGAAACAGGCAATTCGACTTCATGTATGATTCCTTTCACCTTCCATATTGGTACATATTTTTCACGGCATATTAACCCTTTTCGGGTATTTAATGCCGAATCCAGTCATTTTGGTAAATGTTTTTATGCTTCAAGTTCTTTATATCCTCAACTATTTATTCATGGTGTTTAGTTTGATGGTTTTGTTGAGGAAACATGTTTTTGTTTTTAGCTTTGCAGAACATGATTGAGATTTGCAAAGGAAAAGGAAAAAACAATAACACAATGTCAAGAAGCCGGTCTTTTCATACATCCTAATCTGGTAACCCCAGAATACAAATAGTAAGTTTAATATGAAGATAGTTATTTGTAAATGTTACATTTGACAAATGGGTGCAACCCGTTAATAAAGAAATAATCTAAACGAAAAGCAAAATTAATATGTTCTAAAGTATGTTGTGAGCTTTTTTCTAGATTTGCCGTTGAGTAAAACCTTAAGTTTCCAGATTTAAATATATATTTCGAATGCAAAAAAAAAAATCCAAAATTGTCAGTTTGAATTGATCGTTGCCATTTAAACGGCCGGCAAGTGACATGTGTCCAGAAACATGAGCCTATTGCATGACATCCAGCAATGATCGGTCACGTAATACGTCAATGTCCTCGACAATTCGGCCGTCAACTGGCCATGACGCTGCCAGTGTCCGACAGAGTCTCGACGTAAAGCCACAATCGCGGTCACATTAGGTCCTGACCCCTTTCACCTGTTTCTAATGTTCAGATAAAAGTCACGGCAGTGGGAAGTGGGAGCCGAGGGGTATGGGTAAAAATGAACGGCGATGTCTTCGGATTGCACATGGTCTCGCCATTTTCTTTTCTTGGCCGAGTTTCTTTGCATTCTTGGATATCATTTTTATATATATATATATATATATATATATATATATATATACATATATATATATATATATATATATATATATATATATATATATACACGTGTGTACATGAATACATGCATACATGAATATGTATGTTTGCCAGTGCATGCATGGATAAGCAGGTGCGTGTAAGAAACTTACTCAGGTATGGCCATTTATTAATGAAAAGGAAGTCAGGTCATGAATAAGTTATATACCGGACAGTCTGAATGAAAAAAAGACGATGATTTAATAAAATAAAGTGCCATTCTATAATATAAATATATATATACATATATATATATATATATATATATATATATATATATATATATATATATATGTGTGTGTGTGTGTGCGCGTGTGTGTGTGTTACATGCTTTAGTTTCATGTCTGAAAGAAAACAATGTCAGATATACTACTACTACTAATACTACTACTACTTACACTACTGATATAATAATAATAATAATAATAATAATAATAATAATAATAATACTACTAATAATAATGATAATAATAATAATAATAATAATAATAATAATAATAATAATAATATATCAAAAAAAAAAATCTCTTCCCCCAAAAAGCAAAAACAATAAATATATTAAAAATAAAATAAATTAAAACAAAAACATTTACAAAAAAAAAGAAAAATGGTGCCGGCATAGGTTGACGCCAAACGAAATATTTGTAGAGGTCGAGGAGGATAAGAAGAGCGAGGAGGGACAGCACACACCAGACCTCCACTGTAAGAGTGCGGAGAATGCTGGGACCTTGGGGAGGCTTATTGCCACCCAAATTCCAGAAAAGACCAATGGTTCTTAACAGGAGAAATCAATGGTAAGAAGCTTTTGCCATACCGCAAGGTTATTTGCGGTGGTTATCGAAAAGAGGTGAATAATACTGAAAATCTAGGTAGGCTTGTCACTCAGACTCCAGGAAATACCACTGGTTGCTGTCAGTGAGCAATCACTAACGATGATCTGTGTGAGAACTCCTAGTGAGTACAAATAATAATAAAATGTACTTTGCCTTGCACGTTACTGCAGTGCCACGGAATCAACAATCAGCAGAAGTGTATTTTACAGCAATTACTCAATCGCTCAGTTAATCAATCAATCAATTGATTCATAATCGATCAATGCCTTTTGGCTAAGATCAAAGTGTAGTATCTGTTCCGATGAATACTGCACCCCATAGACTGGTATTGTCTTGGCCTTCGGGGCTTGATTTACGCCGGTCTATTGGTCTGTCCTTTGCAGTTCTAGGAAGTCCACCCTCCCAGGCTTCGCCTCTCCTCTTTGGGGAGGAGTAAGTTTATTGCTTACTGCCTGAGGCGCCCATACCGGGGAAAGCCGACGGGGCTGCCCAGGCAATTTTTAAACTCCACTTTCCCGACCTGACCTTGGGTCACATCTTACTCGTGGGAGTAAGATAAAAACTGGCCTTGTTCCTAACTCCTGGAGAGGAGTAAATCAATACAAGCGGTCATTTGCAATGTTAATCATGAGTTCTGTTGGTTTTGCATTGTTTAGGCTTTTGAATCTGTAGGATTCTTTTCTATCTAAGAGTTCATGTTTATTAAGGAAGCCATGTGCTCACAATCGCATTCGACGTATTAGTTCGTCCGTATTTTTTTTATTAATTTAATAATGTATCCATGCTTGCTAGGTATTGGAATGTTTTTAAGTGATTTTTCTAGGTTAACTTTTTCCATGTTTATTTTTTCAAGCGAGGAGATAAATTCTTATGAGAGTGCTCAACTACTTTACGAATTGACAGTTTTTCTTTTTTGTTCATTATTATCACGTCCTGTTTTCCTGCTTGGATGTGTTTGTCTGTTTATACCTCCATGTCCCAGATAATTATGTGCTTTTTATTTTTTAGTGCGCTCTCCGGCTTGTTTAGATACACTTTTTCTGCATGTTCAAAGTGCATACAATTGCACAGTTTCGCAGTAGACTGCTTTTTACACGCACTCGGTGCTAGTTTGTTTGCTAGTTTGTTTACCGTTTTTCTTAAATTACGCACAGATCAATTAAGAAATATCAGAGAAGGTTTTCACTAACAGAGTGAAAAGGGGCAAAAGAAAAATATACAAAGAGATGGATACTTTGTTCAGTTGATTACGACTAATCAAAAGAATTAAAATTAAAAAAAAGAAAGATTACTCAATCCTAGAACTAAGGTGTTGTGTTATTGAAGTACATATCTATCTATCTATCTATCTATCTATCTATCTATCTATCTATCTATCTATCTATCTATCTATCTCCTCTTTCTTCCCCCCCCCTCTCTCTCTCTCTCTCTCTATATATATATATATATATATATATATATATATATATATAAACTGCTTCTAGAAATTATATGCAAGTGCTATGTTGGCATTTATTTAATATTAGCTGACACGTGACCCGGTGTTACCCGAAAAAGTAGATTACCTCGATAAATCCCATGCTTAATCTTGAATGATTGAATTATTGGCTGCTTATGGTTGTCAGGTGCGGTCACTTACCACACAATGTTAGTGTAAAGTAGCAACCAGAAAAGTATAAAACAATCTTTCGGGCTCTGTATGTCCCCCCTCTCATGAATTCCATAGTAAAAATGTATTTTTAATTTTTACTTTGTGTAAATATATATTATCAATTTAAAAGTAAAGAGTTTGATGTTTATGGATGGCCATCCCCCCAAAAGGTCTCCTTCCTTTTTTGCTACTGATTGTGTTTATTTGCAGCATCACAATTTTATCTTAATATATGTTCTATCCAATTAATTTGAAGCAAAATCATTTGGTGATTTAGGTTGTTAAGCAGCCAAAGTTATTGTCTTTGTAGATTCCTATATTTTGGCAGGTTGCTCATGAAGAGAGGTAACAGTTATTCGTAGAAAGGTCGTGGATACAAAATGTTCGATGTTTTAGCTTCTGTTACTAATATATATATATATATATATATATATATATATATATACATTCAGTAGAATATTTAGCTATATTTATAATCTTTGTATTTTTGACGATTTATATCATTGCTAAATCATATTCCAAATAAAAAGTATAGAAAGGCTATTAAATTTGTTTGCAGCTGTTTCAGGGCGAAGTTTATTTTTAGCCACATAATAAAACATAATTTTGTTTCAAAATGTTGAATCTCTTCAGAAAATAATATTTGTAAGTACATATAAAACAAACCACAACTAAGTCCACAAAATTTAAATTCTCACGAAAAAATAAGCAAAAGTCACAAGTATAGATGCATTGTCAAATACCTCTGCAAGATGTGTACTTAATTCCACCGGAAAGCACAGCGGAGTGCATATAACTTTGTTAGTAATGTCAATCCAATGCAATGGGGAATGAGAAATAAATACACGTTGCGTTATTACGATAAGAATAAGAAATACGATTATATTGTATAATTTTCATTAATATTTATCGATAATAGAATTATTAGAAAAGTGTCTTATAATCTGACAGACATTAAGCCAATCTTGACGTTAAAAAATTCGTATCGTTTCGCATTTTCAACGAAATCCGTCAGTGTCATACGTCACGTGCAGCTTGGTTTAAAATATTGTTATAGATCTAACCGACGCCGTTTTTATTTGAACCGTGGGACTGTTTTGAATAGTTATTTCAATTCTGATTATCCCGCAAAGATTGAAACGTATACGCCTGTAGATAATCAAATATTTATTATTAAAAATAATTATTTGTATCCACCTTTCGGCTAGGCGCTTTAATGAGGAGTAATACATTCCGTCAAATCATAGATATAAAAGCATGTTTCTCCATATTGAACACTGGTATGACGCTGACTATTGTTGCCCGCCTGCTCGGTATAATATACTTTATTTCTCATTACTTCGTATAGCATTTCAGATTAGCCTCATTGGTTAAAGCGTCGTGATTTGGAGTTAAAGATGACTTCTAAGATGAAAGACTGTTGCCACATCTGGGCAGGTGCTGCTCACGGCACCCTTTTCCTGCCTTGAGAGAGTAGAGGACCGACTTCGAAATCCAGTGGGGATTTCCTCTTCTCTTCTTTTTGGCCTCTTTCCAACAGAAGAGATGTTGCTAGTCTGTATCTTCTCTATCGCTATTTTATGGTAGGTTCTCGAATTAGCTCCAATTTATTATTCCCCTGCAAAACATTTTCAACAAAAACTCATCTAGTTACAATCACTGTATGTAATTTCCTTTTCTCCCTCTGTATACCTAAAACTTAACGGAACTTCAATGATCAAAGTATCTTTCCTAGAACTACCCGTCTGTTAAGCACAATACCACGCGCTGCTTCCCAGTTGATTACAACATTGTTGTTTTCGAGTCCAATGTTTACAAGTTTTGGTTGAGCTGTCTTCTTAAATAATCAAATTCTGCCCATTTTCACCCATCGTCTCCAATCCTCTCAAAGTGTTGTCTCACCGTCCACCTGACAAACATATTAGTATTTATTCGTGAGTGGCCTAAAGCTTTGATAAGCGTTGACTTATTAGTACAAAATACAACAACTAAATTTCTGAAAGAAAATCTTGTTTTAACCTCTGCATGTTAATAAGTTCCAAAACTATCAATATGTTTATACACGAAGATTTGCTTAGAATTTTAAAGCCGTGAATAGATTTATATTCTATAGTATAAACGCTTCGAGTAGTTCATTATCTTTTCAACTATATACAAAAGAGGAAAATGGTAAAAATATCGAAACTCTGGTAAATTTTAGTTATTTTATAATTTAAAATCAGTAATGTGCAGTTAACGTAGAGGCGATGAACACACATACACAGAGAAACAATGAGTTATCTCATGAAAAATAATATAGAAATATAATAACATGTTTGGCTGATAGAAATGAACTGATATTATTATAATTAAAAAAGTATTTAATCGGTTTGAAAAAAAAGAAAAATCTTAAATGCTTCCAATTTAGTTAAACAGGTTTTTAGGATAATTGTATAAGAATAATGTATCCTTTGTTTTATTTCAAGACAATTATTTAAAGCAACTTTACGAAAATAAAAAGAGAGAAGATAATCCATCGTGTTTTAAAATGATAACACATTTATTGTTAAATTTTGATGGTGAAACACTTATGCCACGATAGGGATGTTGATGTAAGATTCAATTATTAGTAAATAACAAAAATGATAATTGAATGAATAATTATCGATGAAATATATTTCAGAAATATTTAGCTTTTGCCTCGACAAGAACTGGATCCGTGATCACTGTATCCTTATTTAAAAACAACATTGATTTAAAGAAAACACGAAATCATATTTTCAATGAACATACATTCCATGTCTGATTTATGATGAACTTTTGTTGGTGAAACACTTTATACATCCAGCTGGAGACCGCTTGTGAATTTGATACGGACTGGGTTAATGCCGTAACAGGTACAGGAAGTACAGGGAGAAATACTTACACACATACGTTGATTTCAGATTCATCGTAACATTGTTTCACATAGAGAAAATTAATTTAAAAATTAAATTAACAAAAACAACATTTTTTACGTGATTGCAATTGCGATAACATTAAATATTCAATTCATAATGAATAATAAAAATAATAATTAAATGTGTAATTAGCGAATGTGAAATAAATTTAAAAAAAATAGTTTTCTTTCTGGCTGGAATGGAATTCACGATCGTGTTTTATTATTTTAAAAGAAATTGATGCACATATCCAAAGTTAAAACAATCCATCATAATTTAAATTAAGACAAACATTCCGATTTATTAGTTTTTCGCGGCGGAACAAATACTGAGGCGTTGGTTTCTCAATCAACTTAGTAGTTAATTCAGAGTTAATAATAAAAATGATGATGCAAGATATAATCATTGAAAGTAAAATAAATTAAAATAATATTTTCTTTTCCGCCTTTTGCTGTAAGAGAGGAAGACAAGCCACCATATTTTAAATATAAAGCATTGCATGTCTGATTCATTAACCTTTGATTGCTAAATTTTATGTTAACTTAAGCCTATAGTGAATTAATTTAATATCGATATTTCGTGTTAGTGTTAGAATGTGCCTTTAATTTAAAAGTATTAATATTGTATTCATGGGTTTTAACGGAAGACACGTTAAATTATTCATGGGAAATATTAGTATATTAGATGAGGATATAATTATTATATCCAGGAATAATAAGTCTACGACAGCCACTAAATATGTTATATATAATTTCATATTGACCACAATATGAGAGAATGAAATAAAGGCATTCTACCTACTACTGTAATATACAAATAATTTGAACAACTAATTATTTCAATATTTCTAATGAAAAAAATGTAATTGTTTATGTAAAAACTGTCAAAGATAAGAAATATAGATTTTAAAATATTAAGAACAACACCAGATGAAGATTTTAGGATGATTAGTGAAAAATGGCTCCATGTTAACAAAGTCCTCAGTTAGAAATAGTATTATTTTAACGAAACTCAAACGAAATACGATTTGGATTACAACGAAAATAGTTCAAGGGAAGAAAGAAAAAAATAATTAGACAGACTCAAATATTGATTAGTCAAATTAAATGATATCGATGACAAAATTCGCCACAATAATTTTATATATATATATATATATATATATATATATATATATATATATATATATATATATATATATATATATATATATATTTGAAATATTGAAATGATAAACAAATTTAATTTGAAAGTTTAAAAGTTCACTAAATTACCATGTATTCAAACAAGGGATATAATGAACTGACTTTTAATCCATGGTGTTTCAAAGAATCGTTCTTCTCCTCAGAAGAAAAAATTAATAAATCAACTGATGATTTAACAAACTTGTAAATCTTCAAATTATATTGTTTCATCATTTCAATGTGTCCTATGTCTCTATGTACAATATCCAGCATCTCCTTATCAAAATAGGATCTAATATAAGATATATATCTTTATATTATCCAAATATATATATATATATATGATGAAAATACTTCTCAATATCAAAATAGAACGGAATTGAGACAGTAAATCTGTGACAAAAGGATCGATATCCTTTGGAGTAATAATAAATACTAATACATACTACAAATAATGCTAGACCTCAAAGATCAGTGAGATATACTTCAGAGGATCGATAATGCCATGAACCAGGAGTAAAATATTAAGCTAAGTGCAAAATTTATTATTTAATATATATATATATATATATATATATATATATATATATATATATATATATATATATATATATATATGCATACATATGTGTGTATTAATTCACGCACCCTTATATGAGCGTGTTAATGTGTGTATCTGTGTGAATGGGTGGAAACTCATAAATTGTAGCCATGACTTTTATTGAATAAAAATATTCTAATTGTGTTGGCAGGTTTGCGTATGCAATTAAATCAATAGATTGTAGATGTGTATCGCTAAGTCAATACCACGACCACACAAACATTAAAAATAAGCGCACATACAAACAGAGACATACACAAGCAATAAACACACAAGTGAGTATGTATTTACTACATAAGTTAAAAACGTCCATCATGTCGAGAGAATACACAATATCGGCGATAAATTAAATATATTATTTGTCGGAGCAGTGTGTACTGTGTTACCCTTCGATATATTACACCCTCACATACGCACACAGACACACACATACAACTATATATATATACACACACACACACACACACACACACACATATATATATATATATATATATATATATATATATATATATATATGTGTGTGTGTGTGTGTGCGTGTATGCATATGAGTATGTTTTTGTATTTTTATTATAATTAAACCCATTCCATGGACACGATCTTATTGTATTAATTTTTATGAGAAAAAATCAATGGACAAACAAGAATGAAATACTTCCACTTTTTTTCTCCCCATCTCTACCTCCTAACCCCAACCTCCTACTCCTGCTACTTGTTCTGATTATTATTTTAATTACTATTATGATAATAAGAAAAAATCATGAGAAGGGAGAGGAGAAGAAGGAGGAGGAGAATGTCCGGAATGAACCATCCTTGCCTTTGGAAACGAATATAATACTTTCTTTGTATAAGAAATAGATGACTGGGGTTGCAAGCAGAAAAAGTGCGTGTGGCCTGAGTTAGATAGGATCGAACATAGATAAAATAGCTACCAGTTTATTAAATGTTTGTCAATGTTTCCACTTTTATCGATTGAGGTTATTTAATGGAATTAATTTAGTATGATGGATATATTCATTACATATAAGATTATTTATCTATTATTGATTTATCTCAATTATAATATACTTATTATTTGATCAATTATTAATGTTACGTACTTTGTAAATATTAATAATTATTGTTATGTTTACTAATTAATGTTTATATTAACCACTCATTCATGCTGTCGGATTAATTAATTGTATTATCAAATTTATTCATTACTTATTCAATATATCTATTTTCAATCATATAACGTACAATTATTTAATATGAAATCAACTTCGGAAAATAAATCGTTTATGCTTTTCAGAAATTTTTTTTTTTTGTCAATTGTATTCGCATTCGCTCCACTGTTGCTGTAATTACTCTACCTATTGTTAATCCAACATTCCTGCTTGAGGAATACTTCCACGAGAATTAGGTTCTTTTATATTTTTAAAACTTTAATGATATTTAGATTTGACTTTCATCAATTTCAGTAAACCAATAATATTAGAGTTTTTTCTACGTATTGAGAAATATATGTATTGAAAGATATTTTATCAAATACATTTACACCGCTAATATAAAGCCGACTATCTATATCGTTTCACTACAGATACCTTATAACCAGCCAGCGCGTGCAGAACAGCAACTTGCCCACAAAGATCTGATCATATAAAAAAACGGAAAGTGAAGTAGTACGACGCTCACGTTAAACTACCGACATGACGTCATGTCCTGTTGTGGGACGCGCCCAACCCCTCACCTGCCGGGTGCGTCCAACCAACTTCCACCAAAGGAGGACATTTTTAAAAACTATTAAATTACAAGCATTCCTCAATTGCATTGTATCCCGCTCAGGCGCAATGCTTTTAAAGATGTTATATTTTGCAGTTATTTTGCAGGAGATATCTCCGTCGTCTTCCTGCACACAACGTCTGGATTTTCTACATGATCACCCATCTGGTATTGGCCAACATCGACGTGGCTTAACTACAATTATTAAACGTAAGTCGATGTGTCAATATGATCATGCTATTACAATTATGTAAGTTTCAGTAGAGGAATGGAGCAGAAGATACAGGTATGGATGGAGATCGACAAAACAATGTCTCCGAACTGACAGGCTTAGATAGTCAGGTCAGTATACATACAATTAAGTATCTACCATCCAAAAATATACAAAAACATGTTTCTCGTTTTAGATACTTAATTGGATTGTTCTCGGCCCAAGAATGAAAGTTTACCAACACCTGACACCGGGAACGATGCCAATTTGCATAATTTCAAAATGTTTGTTATTTCAGTATTAAGGTATATCTGTACAAAAGAGCTAAATTCGTTAATTGAGGCAAATTATGAACCATAAGGTATTGTTTCCGTATACATTGTACTTTCCTGGTAATTAGCCGAGACTTATATTTGGGAATCTAAACATTTATATATATGATACACGCTTAAAACTTAATTGTAGTAAACGTTAGAATTACTAATTGTTATTATATTTTGATAGTCTTATTTACTTGAACGACAATGAACTTGTTACATATGCTATTTTGTGTATGTGAAAATAATGGTGTACATGTATATCGCATTCGATATAACGACTAAATATTAAAAGTACAGTGACACCTTGTCAAGTTAAACTCGCGTTAATCTAATCCTAGAATGTATGGAAGTCAGGAACATATTGATAGAAACTGTTTTATTTTAAATTCAGTAAGTTTGTGTCAAACTGGACGTATTCAAATACATTTTATAGTCCATTTGAATTCGATTTAACAAGATTTTACTATATTATTATTTACACGATTTCTCACACAAACCATTATCAGTAATTGCTTTTTGACAATAACCAGAGGTGTTACTTGAAGTCTGAGTGACAACAAGTTTTCCCGGCTTTCCAGAACTCTCCACTTGTTTCGATAACCATTGCCAATTGTATTTGGGTTATCTCAAAAGCCATTTACCATTAATTACTCGTTATCAACTCCCCTTAGTATTCTCTGGAATTTAAGTGGCTATAAACTTACCAAAGGTTCCAGTATTCTCCGCACCCTTCCAGTTTCCGTCACGTTGGTTCTTTCCCTCATCGGTCTTTTCACCCTCCTTGAGCCTTCACTACACTTTTGTGTGGTACCAACCGAGGCTCGTGTCATCACATGCATTGTGTATGTAAAAACGGTTAAGTTTATTGGGTTTCTGTAGATTTTCAATTTCCTTTGGTTTCGTGTGATGTTCTTTGTATATGTTTTGTCCTTTGTCCATTTAAAGTTATCTGTGGCAGGTTAGAGTTCGTTAGTTGGTTTCCGTATTCGAGTATTTTCCTTAAGATTTCGGCTATTTTCATCATTGCTGTTCGTTGTATGATCTCAATCTTCTGATTTATTCCAATTTCTCTTAGTCTTTGCTTCAGGGGTTCGGGACTGTTCCCAGTGTTCATACAACTACCGGTATTATACTGGTTTTGTTTATCTTCAATATTCCGTGTTAGTTCTCTAGCAATTTCCTATGTATTTGCTTCGGTTTTCTGCCTCCTTGATTCTTACTCTGTGATCAGCTGATACAGCAAAGTCTATAATTTGGTAGGTACTTTTCTTTTTTATTGATTATTATCATGTCTTATCCCTTTGCTTGGATGAATTCAATACTGTCTTCGATCTATGCATGTACCATTGCACTTGATGTTCAAAGTGCAAACGGTTGCATAGTTACCAATGTTCTGCCTTTTCCACGAGGTCGTGCTTGTTCTTATATCCGTTTGAGTTTGTTGCATTCAGTTATTATGCAGTTATTATGTTCCGTCTATTGGCCTATACAGGCTACATTTGCTGTTTTCATGGGTTTTGTACATTTTAGCGTTGATATAGTATATTATGATCGCGTTGTTCTGTGCGGCTGTCAGTAGCGACTCCGTTTCTCTGTTTAGGTGTTGTTTTTGTAGCCATGACCGGGTGTTTTAGTGTCTCTATTGTCTGATCAGTTGTATAAATAAGCATATTTCTTTTCTAGCCTTTTATTTTCAGTTTGGCTTATCCTTGTATTGTTCATTTTGTGTCAAGGGTTTTGTATTTTTCTAATTATTATTTGTGTCATCAACATTGTCTTCTATATTTACCAGTCCTCTTCCTCCTCCTTTTTTATATAAAATCGTTCTGTGTTATACTTGGGATGTAATCCATTAGTCATGGTTATTATTATTATTATTATTATTATTATTATTATTATTATTATTATTATTATTATTATTGTTATTGTTGTTGTTGTTGTTGTTGTTGTCGTCGTCGTCGTCGTCGTCGTCGTCGTCGTCGTCGTCGTCGTCGTCGTCGTCGTCATTATCATTATCATTATCATTATCATTATTATGATGATGATGGCAATACTAATCTGAGTCTGATGATAAGGATAAAGAAGATATTTGATCATGAGGTAAACAAAGAAATTAAAGAAGGAAATGATAATTAAAAATGAACTGCACGGACAGTTCCCTCCCCGAGAAGAGTCGAACTTAATACTTTGCTAAGGATTTACATGCTTATGATTATATTTATAGCCAGCTGTGTAGCAAACGGCAAATAAAAGCGAATTCGGCGACTAACACATGGTGACCAGAAACATACATTTCAACAGGTCTTGTCTCGAAAGTCGTGCTTTCAGCGCCCTTTTTGTCAACACACCAACAACCACTAAGATCATTTATCACAAAATTCGAAACACTATGATCTTATCATCGAATCATATCACGGCCAAGAGTTAATAAAGCAAATGAAGTTAACGTACGATTGTGTTTGGAAATCTGAAAACAGTATCTAAAATCTGTCATGAATTCAAACCCCCCAGCATCATAACACATGTTGAGAAATTTGCATACAATTGTAATTCACTTTGCCCACATCAGTGATGCACATGTAGGCAGCATCAATTAACCTGTACCTCTGCATGTCGCATGTTTCAAAGTACTAATTGTGAGAAGCTCAACACTGTTCTACTATTTGTTGATTAAAAGCACATCGTCGATGGTGAGTCACAGATTTGTCAATCACGTTTCTTACTAGTGTTAAGTTGAGGCAAATAGTCATTAGGCTCCTTTTGATATACGTTTAGTAAAAAGATTAGGATAAAAAATAGCTTTAAAGTGAAATAATTCTAGTTATAAAGAGCGTGTTACATAAAAAAGTATGCATTCTGGTGCAGCTGTTCATCAACTATGTCAATATGACACCATAATAACGCAACTAAAACAATTTAATTACAGTTATAAGGTAAATTAAAATAATTTTAACATGTGTTGCTGAAGCATTTATTGAATCAAAATTGAATTCAATAAAAGGGTTGCTTTATTTTGACACTTTGAAAGCATGCAGATTAGCAACCTTCCCGGATTTTGATTTTGATTTTTAAAAAATCAGGGGTTAAGAACAAACGAATTAGTTTACTAAAGTATTTTGACTTGACTCAAAGTTGAACGAAACTTTAAGGAAATCGGGGAATGGATAGTAATGGAGAGAATTTGCGAGGTCGTCTGTAGTGCCCTTGTAAGAATGGAGGGATTTGTTATCTTATTGTTTTACACCCGAAATTAATTAACAAAATAACGAAACCTATTTACAACAACGACGGGGGTTTATTCAGATCAAAAGTTTACCTATACCTTTTGTTATATAAGACAGTGTCCGAAAGAAGAGGAAGAAAATAAGCTCTTAGTTCAAACATCTTCAGGCGAAGATAGCAGTCCAGTGGACAACGAGGTAGGAGAGAGGCTTAGGCGATCCTTCCTGGCTGGTGCCAGCGTACCGTCCGCTGATCGTATGAAATATCCTCAGGGAGCTCAAGTTAGTCTAGCTGCTAAACCCCCAAAATGTTCAGTTTGGTACAAAAGCGCCATCTTTGGTGCATAGATACTTTGAATAGTAGATTCTCATATCAGATCGAGAGCCACGCTTATTTATCCCTAGAACTTGTTTTTTCTTCAAGATTCACACCATTTAAGTATAAAAACCCTATATAAGCGTTTGTACTATCAAAACAACATCACATTCATGAAGTAATGTCCATAATTTGACCAATTAAAGTCCCTTATAGTCCTACCTAGTGCTTGAAATGAAAATGTGTATGATTAAGGTAGAAATAGTGGCCATTTGGAAAAAAGTCAACATTTTAATAATTTGTGCCAATTAGCTTATATTGTTGTAATATGTCTGCTTCAACTTGAGGACACTGAATTCATTTTTGGCATCAAATGTGGCTTTTACTAAAGTCTGAAATAACAGGCATTGTTTTAATTTTGATTTCTTTTAATAATTATTAGTTTTAAAGTATTTTGTGTATACATATATATGCATTATTTGTTATATTTTTATAGTAATGCTTCACCGCTTATTAATACATTTCTTATTCTTTGCTTTCAGAAAGTTCTGTAGACATATATATTGGTGGTGGTTAACATAGTAAAAAAGAAGTAGATTAGAAACTGTGTGCATTGTGCCAAAAATAGACAGATGACCTCCTAGTAAACCCCTTGAACAGAACACAAAAAGATGGCCCATTAGGTTATGCATCACTGGCTCAAAACCTGGAAGCCTTGAAAAAACTTGACAGTGTACCAGAGTTTATCAATATTGAAATTCTTGATGATGGAAGTTGGATTGAAAGACCACTTAAAGAAAACAGTGCAGTATGGCAGAGAACCTGCCACCTATCATGCAACAACACCAAGGTCAAACGAGCAGAGAAGAAGAAACAAACAGATCCCCACAAACTCAAAGCCCAGTTAAAACAAGACTTTCTCGTGGGGTTACAACAAGTACACGGTCAGACAACAAAAAACGTTTGCTTCTTCTGTGAGAAATCGCAGGGCACACACACGCTGCACAAAGCATCCAGCGATAATATGGACTCTACTGTTAGACAGGCTGCAACTGAGCTGCAAGACCCCAAGCTGCTTGCCAAATTGGCAGCAGGTGATATGTTTGCCATTGATGCCATGTATCACTTAAATTGCCTCACTAAACTACGACATCGTCATGAACTCCACAAGAAGAGAAACACAAAATAAGATCAAAATGAATCACCAAAGGCCAGCCGTTTTGGCGAGTTAGTGGCATATATAGAGGACACTCATGAAAGCGATACTACAATTACAGTGTTCAAATTGTCTGAAATATCCAAACTGTATGCAAACAGATTGGCAGAACTTAGTGAATGTAGTGAATCAAGGGTAAATGCAACCCATCTCAAAGAGAGACTCATGATGGCAATACCCAGATTGAGGGCAATAACCCATGGCAGGGATGTCCTGTTGTCCATTGATGAGGATATTGCAGATGCTCTCAAAATGGCCTCACATGAAGATAGGGATTCTGATGCACTTCACCTGGTGAGAGTAGCTAATATCATAAGGAAATAGACTTTTCACAAAGACTACAGATTTGATGGCTCATTTAAAGAGGGATGTGAGTCAGAAGCAGTTCCAGCATCACTGAAGTCTTTGATAAACATGATTAATTATGGTCATAACATGAAAACAGAGCCACAGTCACACAGCAAGGGTGAAAATTGCCTTAGGACTTGCTCAAATGGTCATGTTTAACTGTGTGAAAAGTACAACAGCTTCTCCTGATAGCACTGTAAGGCATAACAGAGACAGAGAGTCCCCCTTATCAACATACATTGGCCTTGTGATCCATGCTCAAACTAGAAAACGAGCCATGGCAAACAAGGTAACTGCATACTATGAAGCAGAATATGTTGTTTGTCCGTCATCTTTAAAGAAGAATGTATTCACTGTGTGTTCAGTAGATAATCTAGATCACAATCCATGCTCCCGAACTGCCAAGGATTGATTTCATGGCACTGCCATCACGCTGACGCAGTTTCCTTCCCTACAGAATTCAGGAGTAAGTAGATATGTGGCTGCTTTAGCATGGGATGAACGAAAGGTCAAGAGGAATACCATTACCCCTTTACCTCCTTTATATACTCAGGTGTCAGCGTAACAGAACCTAAGGTGAAAACGTCTCGCTCTGTTGTAGGTAAGGTGAAGGCTCCTGTACCCATTTTGAGGGAAGCAAAAGCAGAAGAGTATGATTGGTTGAATAATGTCGAGACCTTAGTGAGCAAGAATATACTTGACACAAAAGACAACTTATCCTGGGCCGCCTATCATGCAAGTAATCCACAGGTCTCACGAGCAAGCACACTCTGCCTCCATGATAATGCATGCATTTAATGTGGTGACATATGCTGTGGATCATCTGAATGAGCATCATATACATGTTATAGCAATGGACCAGCACCTCTATGCCTTAGCAAATACCATCAGTGGACCTGGCCAAAGTCACACAGAGAGAAAAAGATTGTGGTGATGCCAGGGGGACTACACATAGAAATGAATGTACTCAAGATGGCTTGTGGACAGTGGCTAGAGATCAGCTCTGGTCACAGCTGAAATGACCACCCAGAGCCGTGCTGATAGCATATTGAAAGGTTCTCATGGCATAAGAAGCAGATATGCCTATCAGGTCACTGTTGCAGCTTCGTATAGATTGCTTAGGAGTGCATACAACAGCATCCAAGAGAAAGAAAAACAAGATACGCCACCATTTGTAGAATGGTACAACCTCCAGTGTCAGAATCAACCCCAATTCAAATATTGGGCACTCACTCTAGATCTGGAGCTTTACTATCTAGCATGTGTCAGGTCATTGAGAGAAGGGTACTTCGAACTGTACGTGCAGACCATTGGACAGTTAGTTCCATGACTTTACGCTCTGGACCACACGAACTATGGCAGGTGGTGGCATGTATATATCAGAGACATGACAAGTCACCCAGATGTACACAAAGAGTTCACAGATGGAAACTTTGTTGTAAGGAAGACTCCCCGAGCATTTTTATGTATTTCCGTAGACCAGGCTCATGAGCAAGTCAATGAGACAATCAAAGGAGATAGAGAAGCTTTTGGACTTACTGAAAACCCCCAAGCTCTTTACAGATGGATGGTAGTAAGACCAGAGATTTTGCTGTTGCTGAATTTGTATTTCAACAACTGAAGTACCATTCAAACATCATGAGAAAAGTCCAGTAACTCAAAGGGCCTTTGAAAATAATGTTAAGAACCTTGTGTCAACTTCAGAAGATATGGGAAATCATTTCTAGAGGACACTAAAGACTTGCTTGCCCTAGACACAAAGCGCATTATGGATGGAACTGTTGTAGAAACTGTAAACATAATAAAGGCTTTGGGACAACCACAATATGTCAAAGCCAGATTAGTTGATAAACCAGCCCAACAAGTCAGTGACACCTTGAAAAAGAACAATCTACCAATGTTCAAGAAGACCCCATCGCGAGTCAAATTTAGAGACAAAAAGAAAATTGCTTCACTCAAATGATCATGTGATTTGTTTGCCAGACTCTACATCAGCTACCAAGCGAGGGAGGGGAATTGGGATGGGTTTTTCAAACATAAAAATCAACCAACTCCTCCTTCAATATCAGATATTGTTAAACCAAGAACGGGTGACATGTGTGACTTGCTAAAGAGCTTCAAAAGTGACCCAAAGCCTGATGTAATCTCCCCTGAGGTTGATGCTAGAGTGTTTGACGGCCCTGCAGTTGTTCTACTTCCTTCAACAAAAACAATGCAAGCCATTTGCTGATTATGTAGGCATAGTATTTGTGCAGTATGTGCTCATCCAGTTACAAACAGCTGAGCCATTGACATAGTTTGGGACAGATACATTCCTGGTAGCCTGAAGAAACAGACAAAAGACAGAAGAGGACACAAAGAGGATACTATGAGGGAGCAAGTCTTAGACCAATCACCGATTCCATAGAACTGGCAAACCTTTCTCAGAGATAAAAGGAACGGGACAGACTGTTTGAATTCATAGCACATAAGATAGAAGAGTTGGACACTGGAAGCAAGATAGTCATCAGCACAAATGATGTACAGGTTGTAAGCAACGTAGCTGAAAATGGCCTGGATATTAATGACTTACAAACATGTTGCCAGGAAGAAGCAGACACACAAATCTTTCTTCACGTTTAGCATTGCGAAAAGAATGGGACTAGGAGAATAAGTGTGAGAACTGAAGGCAATGACGTAGTTCTTCTTGCAATTGCTTTCTACCATAGACTCGAAATAGATGAGTTGTGGATGGCCTTGGGGACTGGAAAGCACTATCGGCTCATTGCACAACACCTGGGTCCCCTAAAGGCAAAAGCATTGCTAATGTTTCATTCCCTTACAGGATGTGACAATGTGTCATATTTCTATGGATGTGGGAAACTCTCTGCGTTGGATGCATGACAGGTCTCCCCCCCCCCCCACAGACCGATGCCATACTTGAACTTTCATCACAACCAACTGCTATCATGGAACATTGTTCTATTGTGATTGAAAGGTTCATCATCTTGATGTACGGCAGAACATGTCAATTAAAGGATATTGACCAAGCGAGAAAGCAGCTCTTGGCCGTATCCTTCCTACAAAAGCTGCACTGCAACAACACATTAAGCGCACTGCCTACTAAGCAGGACATGTCTGGTCACAATGCTTAGTTATCAAACCAGATCTTTCAAATCCTGACAAATGAGGCTAGAAAAAGAATGAAGATTACTGGACACCGCACTGGTCGGATCTCCCAGAAGCCTCAAAGCACTGCACTGAACTCATTCACTGTAAATGCAAGAAGGGATGCATACGTCGATGTAAGTGCAAATCAGCCAACCTACCTTGTACAGAACTTTGTACATGTCATGGTGCATGCTCACAAGAGTAACCCATAGATATGATATGTTAGAATTTAGTAAGTGTGGACTTATGTATAGGATAGTTATGCTGTGATTCACATATGCTGTGATTCACATTCCATATCTAATTACCTTTTATGAATTATTCAAAATATGTGTGGAAAAATTATATTTTTTGTTTCTGATATCTATATGATGATCTTGAGATTATATAGTGATTGTA
>OY744523.1:95419293-95429293 GCA_963556195.1 Sepiola atlantica
ACTAGCAAAAATATTTCTTTGGGTGAGGATGAGTAACTTTATTTTAGGGGAAGGGGAGGGTAAATAAAAATGGGGGCTGAAACATTTACTTTTTTGTTGTTTTTATCGAAAAATATTTATTTGGGTGGGGAAGAGTAAACACATTTTTTTTGAGTGAGGAGAGTGTTTTTTTTTTGTTTTACATTATTTATTTTACTCCTCCCCACCCAAAGAAATAAAATATTTCTTTGGACGGGGGAGAGTAAAAAAAATGATGGGGATGATTTTTTTTAATTAAAAATATTTCTTTGGGTGGGGGGGAGGGTAAATAAAGATTTTTTTTTTCTTACAAAAAAATGAATATTTTTTAGAGGGTTGGCGTGGGTGAAATTATCGTTTTCTTTGGGGAGGGGGTGAAAGAATTTTATATATATTGTTTTAACTAAAAATAGTTTTGCCTTGAAACAAACAAAATAAATGTCTAACCACCCAATTATGGTGGGGCCCCATCGGTTTACGGGTGAGCATTCATTTATGACGCCGCAGCCTAGCAAAAATAGAAGACCGTAGGGTGGCTATTTTGGTTAGTAGTAGTAGTAGTAGTAGTAGTAATAATAATAATAATAATAATAATGACGACGACAACAACAACAAAAACAACACAGATGATGATGATGATGATGATTTTAGGCCACAGTGATACAAACAAATTAACTCATCTAATAAAGGAGACCGGACGTCATAATATTTAACAAGAAGGAAAAAAGCAGCCGACAGTATGAAAATCGAAGAGATGGAAAAAACGAAGCAAATACTCGTCGGTTGCCAGAGAATTGAAAGGAATATGGAACATAAAGAAAGTAAATATAGTAACAATAATTGTAGGAGCACTAAAACAGTCTCGAAAAACATGGGAAAAAGACAAAACAAAATTAGAATCAAAGGAAAGACTGAGACTATAACTCGACGGCAATGATGAAAACAGTTGACATCTTTTAAAAAATCATTCAATGCATAAACGAACTAACATAAACTACAAATACTAACCAGCCTCATTGAAAATGCACCAAAAGTAAAACAAAAGATGAAAGAAACACCAAATGAACCCAAGGGAACTAACACTGCAAGAAATATTATAAACTGTTCTCACCCCCCCGTCCCACCAAAAGCATTAGTCTAAGCTAATACTACACAAAAGGAGGATAGAAGGATCGAGGAGGGAAACCACTATCCAAACCTTTACTAGATGAGTGCGAAGAGTTATGGAACTTTGGAGAGGCTTACCGCTACCCAAATACCAGTGAAAACCCAAGGTCGTTGACAGCGAGAAATCAATTGTAAGCGGATGTTGAGATAACGCTAAGTCATTTGCAAAGGTAATCGAAAGAGGTGGAAAGCACTGGAAAGCTAAAGAGACTTGTGTTCTACCAGACTCTAAGGAACCCCACCGGCTATTACTAGTGAGTAATCTCTGATGATGACCTCTGTGAGAATTCCTAGTGAGTACAAAAAAAAAAAAAAAAATGATGATGATGATGATGATGATGATGATGATGATGATGATGATGATGATGATGATGATGATGATGATGATGATGATGATGATGATGATGATGATGATGATGATGATGATGATGATGATGATGATGATGATGATGATGATGATGATGATGATGATGATGATGATGATGATGATGATGATGATGATGATGATGATTGACTTATTATCTTTAGTCAGGCAAGATGAATATCTTAAAAGATATGTCACAGTTTATGAGTTTTTGAATGAAATCAAACTAAAATTAATATTTATAGTCACGGGGATACATGTAGTAACCTTAGAAATATTTTCAAGTAAAATTATTTAAATTAATTAAGTGAAACTATGGTATTTGGTCAAAAATGCGTTAATTTATGAAAAATGTTAAATTCCAGTACGCGCTTTACAAAAATTAAGACCTGATAAAAAAAAAACTGTTTGCAGATTCAGAATCAGCGCATCTATATTACCAAAGTCTAGTAATTTTTGAAAGTCAAAAATTGTAAGACAGTGTAATTAGAGGCTTCCGAAATTAAAAATTCCAATGTTCATGTATAAATAATTGTGGAATATGAACATAATGATGGGGGGGGGGGGTTCTTGTTGATGATAATCAGAAAATATTCTGCTTTATGCAAAATAAACTATGAATTCTTACTACAAAGAGAAAGTTAAAATAATTAATTAATCAAAACCAACTTTTACTTCTAATAGATTATATTTTCGAGTTTAATTCTTGTATACAGACAGGTGGAAAGCTCAAATAAATTAATATCAATGTTGAGCGATTTCTACAGAGTTTTGACCCGGAAACAGGAAAGGGAATGTCAATGTGAAAAATATATTTAATAAAGTAACCTCTAGATAATGTATTTTATTTTTAAATAAAACTTGTTTAAATATATCCGTTGTTGAAATACTTGGGTTGGCGTCCAATCAAGCCTCTAGGCTAACTCATATTTAAACCCAATTGCTCTACCACCGAATATCGTGCACTTTCCATGTAGGCCGGGCTTATTTGTATCGCAAACAATAGTAATTAATATGTGCGTTGTTCACACTGGACGCAATTTCAAACCCTTGTTTAAAAAAAATTTAACTTTAAACCAGTGGTGACACATAAAATCGTTTACCTGTCAGTGATCATGGCCGTTTAACGCGTAGACAGCCGTCATATGCGACCAAAATTTGTACTGCAAGGAAACAAAAGTAGATAATGTTATATTTTACAGACAGCCTCGTTTATCAAAAGTAATAATTCGATGACTAAAACAATGTTGACTTTCATTCTCGAGCTGTGGTCGTTTTTATGCATTATTCAGTGATACTTTTTCACGCGCGTGTCAAGTCTGATCCTGTCACTTAGAAGTTAGTTAGTTATGACTGTCCGTCAACATTTTCAACGACGATCTCTTTCTTCTACCGAGATGGCTATGGAGGTCAACCATCAAATGACAATTACGTGGGTAAACGTAGCATTGGAAGTCCCCAGGGGCGTTTATGTTATGCGGGATTTCACAACGTTGCGTTTGCTTTGTTTCATAAAGTTAACTTCGCTGAGTTAGAGACTGGTTAGCATTTTAATTGCAGAGATGTCTCAAGACACTCCGTTCGAGTGTTTGCTCCTCCATCTGTTGAGAATTAAGATATTTAGATAATAGGATCTTCTTGATATGATTGCCTTTGTTCTTGTATGTTTCTAAATTGTTGCACATTTTTATGGAAGTCGCTCCAGACAAGGAATGGATCTACTTGGTGTAAGGAGCTGAAACCAACGAAAGATGATTAACACAAAAACAGGATATTCTTATTGATCTTATCTTTGAAAAGACTAAGGCTATATGTAAGAGGAAAAGAGTAAGCTGGAAGAGAGTTACACAAGTCTGCAGTACTTGGAAAGAAGCTACTAGAATAGAAAGATGTATTATAAATAAGTATATGTACAGTGAATTCATGAGGACCGCTAGACCAACAAGGCAAACAAACTGAAGCAAAGGAAGCAGAGAATAAATCAGACAATTGAGAAGAACACATGTCATAATAGTACTCATAGAAGAGAGTGCTTCAATAGCAGCCATGTAACTTACAGATAAATTGAACTCATGAGAAAAATTGATTTCATTGACTGATCGATTGCACCGTGTGATTTCAAATTTTAATATAGTTTATATTTAATTGCCGTCGGTTCCTGTTTTCCATGTGTGATTGAAAATTCCAACTACTTATCCAGACTTCAACGTTCACTTCGGACCAACAAGGGTAGAAACAAAAAACAATCAACAGTCCTGGCCTATATCAAGGGACTACGGAACATGCTGATTATGACTAGTATTCATATTACTGAGCATAATCCAAATAAATAAATGTAATATCCTATAGTATAACCTTCTTTGGTACTGGTCCAGTATTTGAACCATGAAAACAAACCGATTTATCTTCGGCTTTTTCTGACTGTTTACGTGAACAGCCGGAAGACGCCGAAACGCTTATCCAAACCAAAAATGAGAAAAAAAGACGAAAAGTTAAATTATTAATTGAATACATCGTAAATAAATTTCAGGCCGAGTAAAAATTTCCGGGCAGACATACGACAATTTAAGTCATTTGGTTAAAGCGAAAATTAATTCATTGTGTTAGGACAGACGATTCAGTCTTTCGAAGAACTGATCGAATCTGGCCAGTAAAGAAAACTCTTAGCCAAAAAAAACAAATGTTCACAACATGCAAACATATCTGGAAGATCGCGAAAAAACATCTGATCAATATTCTTGGCGATGTTAGAGTTAGGGTTAAGGCTAGGTTTCAAATCTTTAGTCTATTCATACATTTGAAAATGACTGCATTTGTAAAATGAATAAAACAACATTTTCTAGAAAAAACTGTAACTTCCTGGAGTAAAAAAAATTAGAAAAGTTGTTTCATTAATTTTCTTCGTCAGAAAATAAATACCTTTTCATATAAATAAAATACGGTGGGGGTTTTGTTGCTTTACAAGTTATTCAATTATTTGTTTCTATTGAAACACCCCCTCATTTTTATTTTGACGACGGTTCGTTTTTATTCATTTTTTTCCGGCTGTTTACGTAAATCTGCGTCGGCAAAAATCGGTTTTCTCCGATTCAAAAGCTCGACAAGTACCCATTTTTTATCATCGTAATATTTACTAAAAAATCTGAATTATTATTTAGAAAATATTAAAAAATACGACGAAATAAATTATCTGCCTCAAGATAGAGGAAATTCATGAGATTTCATCTTCAAAAGTATTATATTGTTCGAATTTTTTTCCTATTTTATTAGTAAAAAGTTACATGGCAATTTTGTAATATGTACTGGAGATGTAACAAATCCATTCAGCACAATATTGTGTTAATTTTTCCTTGTTTATAATAAGACCAGGTACTAGAACTCTTTTACTAGTTAATAACGATTTATCAAGGTCGAGAGCCACTCGAGGATAAAGGCTAGAAAGATGGAATGGATTGTTAGTTTAAATGATGAAGACTATTATGAGAGGATTGAAACTGACGAATGAAATGAACCAAATTGGATTACTTATCAGGACGGTTTATGACAATTATTTGTTGACATTTGAAGATGACTATGTTGTAGTTTACAAGGAAGCAGCACGTAGTAATGTGCCCCACATATGCATAATCACTTCCGGCAATATGTACTGTTAGACACATTTTACTTACTTACCTCCCTATTAGGGAATCATATGATATTCGAGCACAACCTATTGTGAGGTATGGTAAGGACGTCCTATGAGTATTCATTGAGAAGTAAAAGTACCTTTAGAATTACGTAATTTCTCTCATCCTTCCCTGATGAATGAGCGACCTCAGGCGACAGGCAATTAATATGCACTCTTTTTGTGCAATGAAGTGGCTATTACCTAAAAGGACGACAGTTTAAGACTTCATAAAAAAGTAATTTCACAGGGAAGTACTTCCATGTAATCTGAGGACGAGCCATGATATTTTCAAGACTGACTGAATGATTCTTTTATGCTTTTTTATTTTTATTTCAAAAGGATTTTTGAAAGCTTAGATTTGAAATGTCCACCAATTTTCGGAGCTGAGTATCCTCAGTTTTTGACCAGGTAGTCAATGGATTTATTCATTTTAATATTACTCCGGGTTGCATCTTAATCTCCGTGCCAAATGTTGCCATGATTCGATGATTCAAATAATGAGCTTTCTATCTGAAATATTACAGAAAACTATCTACTTTTGTCTGAAATTTTGTCTGATAGTTTTCACTTGTCTTCTGACTGTTCCCATCGTTGTTATTTATTTTTCGATGAACTTTCGACGAAAGTACGATCCGACGTTCTTCAATTGTATTGTTAATATTATTCATCCACGGTGATGTTTTTGCCGTATCCAATGTTGTTGATTATTTATGTATTGCGTATGCCGATTTTTCTACGTACTTAAATCCGTTGCTTATGACATGTAACTTTCTCGTGAAAAAAATTATAAAAGTTGTTACATTAATTTTAATCGTCAAAAAATAAATACTTATGTTATAAAATAAAATACGGTGAGTGTTTTTCTTACTTTAAAAGTTATTTCATTATGATGTATGACTGTTAATCAATAAAAAGGTAACGTCAATAGAACGCATCCAGCATGTTTAGCTATGTAGAACACGTTGTAGTTAGATTAGATGTCCCCGTATGGTAATATAGTAAAGTGAAGAAAAAATGATCCAGTACTTACCCAATAAGCAAATAGATTCACTAGTCATCTCTCTATTTCCTCCTGGGAAATGAAAGACACAACTACTCGCTTTTTAATAAGTTAAACAATTTTATTTTATAAAAAATAGAGCACATAATAATAGGACAAACTTTTTACATATTTTACTTATTTATCATAGTTGTACTAGTTCATTGTGTCATTCAGACGACATTTTGACGTTATTTTAGAAGCTCATTGCCTGCGGTCTTTAATGTCTCCTTGCTGAGTTCTCGTTGCTGAGGTTTTCGCTTTTAACCTGACAAAAAATAACACGGGAAGCGACTCTGTTACCATCGAACCCTCCTTCTACAACCTTAACGTACACTATACAGAAATAATGTCTGTTTTCTTAAAGGAAAACGCTAAAAATCTTCCACACACTTCATATACACGATGTAAATATGGACAAAAGAGGCGTAAACATTAGCCCCCCCCCCCTAATAGATTATCGACAAAAAATAACACGCAAAAGGCAGTTGTAATTATCACACGACTCTCCTAGTAATGGCGGATAATTTTGTCACGAATATTTTCCGTCTGATCATAAGTTTAATGTGATCATAATATGATAAAAATCGACGTTTTCTTCGTTGTATTTGTTTTGTTTAGTTACAAGCTTAGCAATCTTCCCTTCTAGCCACCACGCGTCACCATTTTTCGATTTTTCTAATTATTACACCTCCTATCGAACATCGCCGTTATCGACACCATTAGCCAAGCTGTTATCTTACTGTCTGTCACTACCACTATGACAGATGGCGATGACTACGATGGACTGTCGTCTTAACGACGTAGATTCCATCTATCGCTTGTCCGTTAAGTAAAATATCACCTGGAATTATCACCATTACAACAACCACATATCTACCAGTTTAAGTGGCAGTGCTACCTTAGAAAACAAAATCAAACAATTCTAATAATATTTATAAAAACTCGTTCCACAACGGGTTTCGGGTGTTAAAATCAGCAGACCCGATCCACCAGCATTTATCAAAAGTATTTTTCTCCTTAAATGAGACGTCGTTCTAAACTAATTTCTTCAATGGCAAAAATAGCGTCAGCTATGACATAACTTGCAAAGCATCATACCTATTCATCTGTTATAATAACGGCTTTTAACACGCACATAAATGTAATACTGATGCTAAGTATAAAAACCATAAGCCATGAGAGAAACTAAGATTATTATCTGTAAACAATATCATAAGGATTACTACAATCGTGGACAATTGGATATTTAAAATCTTTAGAACGAAAAATGAAGAGTGATCAAACTGTATACTTCACAGATTGAAACGAATCTAACAACATTGGCCATTTTCTTATAATATTAAAAGACATCGAATCGATTGTTCATCAATAAACATTGGTATTAAATTCAATAAGTTTCCGGAACATATAAAGAATGTTATGAATGTAAAATTATATGAACTGATTTCGTCATTATAGTAAAAACAACTGGATTGAATGGTGATTTATTGGGTGTCTTCATATTAGATATTTTAAAGAACCTGAAATTACCAGTAGTTATAACGAAATAAACAAGAATAAAAATTGAAAAGAACAGAAAAAGAAATGTTATTTTTGTATTATTACAATCAGGAGATATGATATCAGCCTATATAGATATGATAGATTCGCTATAATAATGGATACCTACAAGATAAAGGGTGACTACTTCAAAAAATAATACGTATGAAAATTAAAATATTTGGTCTAAGAATCGACGTATTAACTAACATAAAAATAGCTAAATTTTTAGATATACCTCTCAACATAAATGAAATACATACACCCCATATTTAACGGATAACGCTAATCCAATATACGTAAACCAAAAGTCCAATCATCTGCTAATCAATCATAAAATCTGTTTTCTAGTGTAATCGAACGTACGCTAAGTAATAAATCTAGTAACCAAAACGTATTTAAGAATTCGAATAACATTTGCAACACAGTTCTATAAATAGTGGGTATAATAATATCGAGAGTAAATATATGCAACAAGATACAAATAATAATAATAATAATAATAATAATAATAATAATAATAATAATAATAATAATAATAATAATAATAATAATAATAATCATGATAATCATAATAATAATAATAATCATCATAATAATAATAATGTGTGGAAGACACTAAAAAAGAGCTGGAGAAATATGTAACCCAGAACACGGAAAGACTGATCACCACAGCAAGAGACACCAGCCCAACAAACAACTCCGGAAGCACTGAACCCAGAAACAAAAAGACAAGAAAGGAAAAGTGGGAAGAAAAACAACTACATGGACGCTTTATAAGACTCACAAGAGATGAAGCCAATGAAAACAGCTGGGCATGGCTAAGAAAAGGACACTTGAATAGAGAAACGGAATCTCTGCTGACGGCCGCACAGAACAATGCGATTAGGACAAACTTTATTAAAGCAAAGATAGATAAAACCCAGGAAAACAGCAAATGCCGATTGTGTGGACAAAGAGACGAAACGATAAATCATATAATAAGTGAATGCAGCAAGCTAGCACAAAGGGAATACAAGAACAGACATGACAGCGTGGGGAAAGAAGTACATCGGGAAATGTGCAAACAACTGAATTTCGATTATGCAAAAAAAACGGTACAAACACAAACCAGAAACTGTACTAGAAAACGAAAAACACAAAATCATATGGGATATGAATGTACAAACAGACAAACCCATAACAGCAAGGAGACCGGATATGATAATAATCAACAAGAAAGAAAAATCCTGCAAAATCGTGGGCTTTGCCGTTCCAGCAGACACAGAGTGAAGATCAAAGAGACGGGAAAAAGAAGCAAATATACTGAACTTGCCAGAGAATTGAAAGGAATATGGAACATGAAGGAAGTCAGTATAACACCAATAATCATAGGAGCACTAGGAACAGTCCCCAAAAACATGGAGAAAAGACTAGGAGAAATAGGAATCAAAGGGATAACTGAGACCATACAAAGGACAGTAATGATCAAAACAGCTACAATCCTGAGAAATGCCCTCCAATGCAGAAACTAACCCACATAAGCAACGAATGGAGAACAAACACATGGAAGCACAAGACAACAAAACCGGGGAAAATACCACCGCACGAGAGAGGCGCAAGCATAGGCTAACGCCACGAAAATTATGAACAGAGGGTCGAGGAGGGAAAGCGCAAACCAGACCTCCACTGGAAGAGCGCGGAAGCTCTGAGACCTTGGGGAGGCTTGTTGCCACTCGGGGCCCCGAAGGGGACCAATGGCCCTTAACAGCGCGAAATCGTTGGTAGGTGGCTGTTGCGATACCGCAAGGTCATCAGCGGTGATGAACGAAAAGAGATGGAGCATACTAGAAGTCTGAGGAGACTTGTTGTCACTCAGACCCTAGGGAATACCACGGGTTGTTGGCAGTGGGCGATCACTGACGATGACCAGTGTGATAACTCCTAGTGAGTGAATAATAATAATAATAATAATAATAATAATAATAATAATAATAATAATTAATGCAAACTTTATGAATTAAACCACAATGAGAAGTGGTATGAGCATAAGCTAGAAGTGGTACAGGAGAACGACAATGTCAAACTTCTTTGGGACATGCGCATACAGACTGATAAGGTTCTTGAACATTCGAAACCCGACTTAATCTTTCTAAAAAAAACAAGAGAACTTGCTTAATAATTGATATAGCCTGCCCCTTTGTAACCAGAGTGCAGGAGAAAG